>CM045909.1:9772411-10331300 GCA_025169955.1 Salix arbutifolia
AACCAGAAATTAAATGCAAGAGAGCTTCGATATATGTATCGGTTACCACGAAGTTAGTGAATATAAAGCATGAGTGAATAGCATTCCCATTATTAGCACTTTAGACAACGCTATATGGCACAAAATCGCTTCATTGTCTCATTTATCGCTGTTATTTTCAAGCATTTACTGTTGTTTCTGCAGTTATAAATTTGAAATGGACTCAACCAATGATATCTAGAATGCATTTTCCAATAATGTAGTTCATGAAGATTGAGGAATGTTCATTATCCCAGTAGAATATGCCACAAGCAGAGCTAGCTAGCTAGCTATGGCAGCCATGCAAGTGGATTTCCAGTTGGGCCAGCTTTGGGATTGACAGGGAGGTCCTTTGATTTCTCTAATATTTGCGATGACACAAGGTGCCAAGAAACAAACATCACACAGCACTCAACACAAGAAGATTGATACGCGTTTGGCTAAACGTGATTTTTCAGCAAGGAATCAACTGTTTATATTTACTGATTATTAACCTATATTCTTACACTCCCGTGCAAAGCTAGGCAAATATTAGAGATGGAGCGTAAGACTCGCAATAACTTTTTCAGCACTGAGCTGATGAGCTGTATTAAAAATTCTCAAGCAAGCCTCATGGAGACTTTTTACAGTATAATTCAATCCGAACAGTATGATTAGACATCCTTCCCCCCCCCCCCCCCCCCCCCCCCCCCGAAGAAAATCAGAAAGGTGGCATCACTGTATCGAGTTATGCAATCATTTGCAATTATCAACTTATTTGTTAATGTGAATTTTTGACCTTGAGATTTATGACAGATTTGTTCTAAGCCTCAGAATCAAAGCAGATCACCTGTCGATGTAAATGATGTCAGAGAACCCTTGTTTCACGGCCAAGTAATATAGAATAGTAATTTAAACTGTATAATTGCTCTTTCAAATACATGTGCATGAGATCCCAGTTAGAGTTTCTAATTAAGCTCTCAGTCTCCTGTTGCAAAGACGAAGATGAAAGGATAAGATAGCAATCAAGAAGGATTGAGACGTAGAAATCCATTAATAGTTTTTTTTTATACAAGTAAACCCTACCCTTGTAAAGCGTATTTTGGGAGTTAGTCAAGCGAGTAAAACCTCAGTTATCTCAAACTCTTACAAGGGATATATGATCTAACTTGTACTTAAGATTTATTGTGTAGATAACAAATCCTTTATCATCACACCACGTTCATTTTGGAACAAAAAAAACACCTAACCTCAGATCGAAGACTTCAGTACCTTGCGTATATGCAGGAAAGAACACCTAAATCTTAACCGTTCATCACAGATGTGGTAAAGGTGGAACGACAATTTTCAAGGGTTGGTCTTGAGATACGATGAAGTTCTTCTCTAGGATTTTAAAAAGAAAATTATAGTATAAAGCTAGTTTAGATGGTAGCAACTTTCTAATGTTATTGGTTTCAAGGAGTTGGAGCGACTGCTAGCCAATGACACTGCATGTAGATGGAATCGGAAGAGGATTTGAGAAAGAAACCAGCCAATGGAATCATCAATTGGTTGACCCTATCTACCGAACCAGAGCAGAAAGATGATCGAACTGTTGCGTAATGTGTTAGTTTTCCATACCAACCATGTTGATTCCGCTGGCTTACTTGGTATCAAAATATAGCTTATATGATTAGCCGCACACTTCTTCCCTGCCCACGCAACGATCCTCTTTTTTTATCCGCATAAAAGTCATGGAGTGATGGGAAAACTATGAGCTTGAGATGGATTGTTTTATTTATAAAAAAAGAAGAGGGATTAGATAATGATTATGAAACATAAAATAAAACAACTAGCTAGATTCCAGAGAGGCTATTGCAGTAGCTCAAGATCAGGACGAATCAAGCAAGAACCTTTATATATATATATATATATATATGCATTGTCTATAAGAACACACTCCAAGAAAAGTCACAAACCCACAAGCTAACGTGGGTTGGAAATTGTCGTTAGCGATATGAAAAAATATTTTATCTTTGGTTGCAAGTAAATCAGCACTGATATGAAAAGATTATATGAATGGCTGATTCTATTATTAACTATATCTTAGAATTAATAGATCCACGAACAGCCTCTTCTCATTGCGGTCTAAATCACCATTTTCATGCCTTCTCTGTGGAGGAAAATGAAAGTTTTAAGCCAAAAACAGAAGAATAGGGCATAATCACCTTTAATGAACACAAACAAAAAAGAAAGAAAATCCGATGAGAACCCGATCCATTCTGTATAATAGGATTTTCTAATGTGCAATGTTTAGTGCTGCACATGATAGTACTCTGTGCTAGTGTTTTACGCTGCCCTTTCAAAAGAGTTTTTTTAAAAATGATCTTTTTTATTTTAGATTAAATTTAGTATTTTTAGATCATATACTAATATTAAAAATAATTTTTTAAAAATAAAAAAAATCTTATTTTAATACATTTTTAAATAAAAAATATTTTCAAAAACAACTATAAATACAACCATACTTCCAAAAATGCAAATCAGCAGAGGAAATCTTCATTCCAGATTCATATTTCGGTATTTGTCTACGAATTAATTCTATCTGGCAGTGAGGATAAAAAGAATCTAGCTACAACCAAAAACGTATCCCTGAATGTTCCCGTGATACCAGCAAAGCTGCAGGTGTGATGGGAAGATGGGTTGATTTTAAAATTTTAACGTTTTCAACATGTGGGCTGTCAGACCTTTTATAAAGCCAGGCCTGTGAAATGATTTCGAACCTGCTTTTCTTGGTTTGTAGTCCAGCACTGAATCAAGCCCATCCTGAAGAGGTGCTTGCTAAACTCCAAAACCAAACAGTACCCTCCCGCTCCCATGCTTCACCACCTGACCACCCTTTTTCAGGGCTTAAACGACCCGAGAAACATGCAAATGCCTGGCCAGTCGAAGGGTGAGACACCCTGCTCTCAGGAGTCAGATTTATTCTGTTCCCTTTTAAAAGTCCTAAAAGCTGCGCTCTCAAGAAGAATGCGATGAAGTCTGTGAGAAACGACCAGCAAGCAAGGAATGACAACTCTCCATGGATCAATCGACCATGAATCGATTGGATTATAGGGTCTACCTCGCCGGAAATCTTTGCCCTTTGGTGATTTCCGTCGTGGACGCCTCTCGAAGTCACCTATGAACCATGAAGTTCTTTTGGACTGAGGGAGAAAACGTGGTTGAGGTTTTCTTGTTTTTTTGTCTTTTAAATATATTTTTAATTTTTTAAAAAGTATAAAATCTTTAAAAACATATATAAAACGACAAAAAAAGCTAAATTTATATATTAAAATATTATGTTTTTTAATTTTATAAAAAAAATATGATTGAGAAATATTGTGTGGATAGTATACTGTTGGAGATTGTGAGATGGTGGCTGCGCATGTCCTGCATTAAAGAATGTGCAGAGTTGTGCAGAGTTTTCTCCTGCAATAAATGCTTAGCCAACGGTCTTATTTTCTAGCTTTCACGTTAGTTGCTGTAATAGTTTTTTCTTCTTTCTTTGTATATAAACGGCAGTATCATACATAATAAATCATGAGGTTTATTCCAGTTTCACTGTAATCCCGTTTCTCCCTAATTTTGCTGTAACAATCAGCACATTAGCATTTTCTTCATGGTATCAGAGCTGTGATCTTGCTACCTTTGCTCTGCATTTTTTTCTTCTTCTTCTTGTTGGTTGCTGATAAACATGGATGACCATGTGGCTGCTGATAATTCTAAAAGAATTGTTGCTGCCTCTTCAAGCTTCGACAGTGAAGCCAACTCTTCTCAAAAAGTGACCACTGTGTTGTTAAATGAATTTAACTACTTACCATGGTCAAGAGCAGTCACCATTGCTCTTGGAGGGAGATCCCGTCTGGGATTCATCAACGGGAAAGAGAAGGCCCCCGATAGCAGCTCTCTAGGATACGAAAATTGGCTAGCAAAAGACCAAATGGTGATGTCCTGGATTCTGAATTCGATGGAGCGAAACCTTGCTGAAATGTTCAGCTATTATCAATCTTCTTTAGAACTGTGGGAAGCTGTTAGAGACATGTATGGCAATCAGAATAATTCAGCTCGTATCTTTCAAATACAACAAGAAATCGCCAGCCTTCATCAAAATGGGCAGCCCTTTGTTACTCTGCTAAGCAAGCTTAAAAGCTTGTGGAATGAATTGGAAGTGTACAGACCACATTCAATCGATCCAATTGTCTTGCGCAACCGAAAGGAAGAGGACCAAATTTTCCAGTTATTAGCTAGTCTGGGATCGGACTTTGAAGATTTAAGAAGCCATCTTTTGATGAATGATGAGCTTCCATCCTTGAAGGGTGTTTGTGCCACCATTCAACGTGAAGAAATTAGAAGGAAAGTTATGGCCCGTGAACACCCATCAAAAATTGGAGATGCTCGTGCATTTGTTGCCCAGAAATCTGCAGAACTGGGCTCCTTCAACGCTGCAAACAACACTCGTTCTTATGCTGCCCAGAATTTTGCAGAACAGGGCTCCTTCAACGCTGCAGAGGCTCGAGCGTATGTTGCCCAACAATCGGCAGAAAAGGGGTTCTTCAAGGGTAAGCGTTCCAACCTTAAATGTGCACATTGTAATTCCATGGGTCACTCCATGGATCATTGCTGGGGATTGCATCCTGAATTGAAACCGAGAGACATGCACAATCGACACAGTAGTCACAAAAGAATTTTCAAACCCAAAGCTAATGTTGCTGCTCATATTTCGGAACCTATATATACTAGCCCAATGTCCTTGCTAAACGAATTTGCAAGTTTCCTTCAAGAAAAAAGACATTTGGGAGGAGAAGGATCGTCTGTTGAAGACGCCAGTGCTCTGTTGAGCAATTTTCACGGGTTATCAACCCGTGATGCTTTTAACGGGTCTTCAACCCGTGATGCTTTTAATCGGTCTTCAAACCGTGACATGGCTGGGCTGTCACGTGCCGGCAATACTGCCTTTTTAAGCAATTTCGGTGATTTTACTGGAGATTCAAACCGCGAAAATGCGGACAAATTTGAAGGTATTTATATTGCTCTTTTAACTGCCTTAGAGTTAAGTAAATTGCATGATATTTGGGTTGTGGATTCAGGTGCTAGTGATCACATGACACATAATTTAGACAAAATTCATGATTTTACCCCGTTCTTGATACCATCTTTTGTCTCAATTGCAAATGGATCTACGGCAGCAGTAAAAGGCAAGGGAAAAATTAAAATTGCGTCAACCACTATTAATTCTGATATTTTATACGTGCCTTCTTTTCCATTTCAGTTATTATCTGTTCAAAAGTTAACTATTTCCCTTAATTGTGATGTTATATTTACTCCGTTTAAGGTGATTTTTCAGGACCATCACACCAAACAGAAGATTGGTGAAGGATTTCATTTGAATGGGCTTTATTTTTTCTGTGATTTTGAAGTTCCGAAAGGATTACAAGCTTTTTATTCTCCTATCAATGATCATCATTTGTGGCATTTTCGTCTGGCTCATGCTTCCGATTCCGTCATCTCAAAAATAAAACCAAATCTGTCAAAAAGAACGTATGATTGTGAGACGTGCCATTATTCCAAATCTAGTAGACTGCCATTTAAATTATCTGTGTCCAAAGTTTCTCAGGTTTTTGAACTTATTCATTCAGATGTATGAGGACCTTTTTCTATATCAATTGATGGGTTCAAATATTTTGTCACATTTATTGACGATTTTTCAAGAGTTACGTGGATATATTTATTAAAATCAAAAACTGAAGTTTTTCATTGTTTTAAAGATTTTCACAAACTAGTTTCTACCCAATTTTCTACAAATATTAAAATTTTCCGATCTGACAATGGGTCTGAATTTACATCTCATGATATGGAAAATTACTTAATTTCTAATGGAATAATTCATCAAACTAGTTGTGTTAATACTCCCCAACAAAATGGAATTGCTGAACGTAAGAATCGGGATTTATTAGAAAAAACTAGAGCAATAATGCTTCAAATGCATGTTCCAAAAAAAATTTGGTCCTATGGAGTTCTTACTGCTACTTATATTATTAACCGCTTACCCAGTCAAGTACTGGATTTTCAGTGTCCTCTTGAAATATTGCAGGGTAAATCTCCCAATATCTCGCATTTGAAGATTTTTGGATGCCAGTGCTTTGTTCACCTACATTCAAATCAACGTGATAAACTTGACCCTCGAGCTATCAAATGTCTTTTTTTAGGGTATTCACATACCAAGAAAGGGTATAAATGTTACGATGCTACTCGTCAAAAGTTGTACGTCAGTCGGGATGTTCGATTTGTCGAAACCAGTCCTTATTTCGCTGCTCCTAACCAGGGGAGTCCCTGGAGGACTTAGTTCCATTACCTAGAACAGAGATTTGTAGCCTCGACTTGGCTAGACCCAATGATACTCCTATCAATCCTCCCTGTCCCACTGACATTGTCCCGGTTGACTAGTCTTCTTCTGCTGTCGTGCCAACAGAACCGATGATCCAAAATTCGCCGGGTGAAGTACCAGCTCCAAGACGCAATCCTCCACGAGCTCGTCTTTGTCCTTCTAAATTTCAAGACTATGCGGCTTTCACAATTAGGTATCCTGTCTCAAATTATTTGAATTATTCAAAATTCTCACCTGCGTATTCAGCCTTTTTGTCAGGTATATCCAATGATCATGAGCCCAGAAATTTCGCTGATGCTCAATCTCAACCAGTGTGGAGAAAAGCTATGGAGGAGGAATTAACGGCTCTAGATGACAATCAAACTTGGAGTTTAGTTCCTCTTCCAAAAGGTAAACATGCCGTTGGTAGTCGGTGGATATACAAGACCAAGTTCAACTCTGATGGATCTGTTAATCGCTACAAAGCTCGTCTTGTGGCTCAAGGGTTTACGCAAGAATATGGTGTGGATTACAAGGAGACCTTTGCCCCTGTTGCAAAAATGACCACTGTAGGAGTTCTTTTATCCGTTTCTGTCAATAATGGATGATTCTTATCTCAAATGGACGTAAAAAATGCCTTTTTACACGGCGATCTTGAAGAAGAAGTATTTATGAAGCTACCTCCTGGCCACTCGCTCAGTTCCACTCCTAATTTGGTATGTAAACTTCATAAATCTATTTATGGGCTAAAGCAAAGTCCTCGCGCATGGCATGCAAAACTTAGTGGAGCCCTTGCTACATTAGGTTTTACGAAAAGTTCTGCAGATTCTTCTTTATATATTCGGTTTAACAATGATGATAAATTGATGGTTCTCATTTATGTCGATGATTTAATTATCTCAGGAAATAATATTGAGTCTATTTCTACATTGAAGAAAACTCTTCAACAATTATTTCCGATTACAGATCTTGGTCCCTTAAAATATTTTCTTGGGATTGAAATGGCCTCATCTAAGAAAGTTTTTTTCTAAATCAGCGTAAGTACACGCTTGATGTGCTTCAAGACGCAGGTATGCTTTCAACTAAACCTTCAGCTACTCCTGTTGATAGTAAACTCAAATTGTCTCTTGCAGGAACGGCTCTTCCCTCGCCTAAATACTATCAACAACTTGTGGGCAAACTTATCTATCTGACGATTACCCATCCGGACATTACCTACGCTGTCAGTCTTGTCAGCCAGTTCATGCATGCTCCAACCATCCATCATCTCAGTATGGTCAAGCGCATTTTGCGATATTTAAAAGGAACTATTGGCCGCGAAATTGTCATGACCAGAAACAACCATACCAATGTCATGGGCTATACCGACTCTGATTGGGCTGGAAATCAACTTGACCGGCGCTCAACTACTGGATATTGCATGTTTGTTGGAGGAAATCTTGTGTCTTGGAAGAGCAAAAAACAACATGTTGTCGCTCGCTCTAGTGCCGAAGCAGAATATCGTGCAATGGCGGCAGCGGCCTGTGAGATGGTGTGGCTTCGGAGTCTTCTAACAGATATGAGTTGCTTGTCTATCACTCCGATGAGTCTCTTTTGTGATAATCAAGCTGCTATGCATATTGCCAAGAACCCGGTGTTTCACGAAAGAACTAAACACATCGAAGTTGATTGTCACTTTATCCGTCAGCAAGTTCAAGCGAACAACATCACTACTCATTACGTGCGGACCTGTGATCAACTTGCCGATGTATTTACCAAAGCCGTGCCTTCTTCCCAATTTCATCGTCTTCTGTGCAAGCTTGGATCCTTAAACCCCCTTGATCCAGCTTGAGGGGGAGTGTTGGAGATTGTGAGATGGTGGCTGCGCATGTCCTGCATTAAGGAATGTGCAGAGTTGTGCAGAGTTGTGCAGAGTTTTCTCCTGCAATAAATGCTTAGCCAACAGTCTTATTTTCTAGCTTTCACGTTAGTTGCTGTAATAGTTTTTTTCTTCTTTCCTTGTATATAAACGGCAGTATCATACATAATAAATCATGAGGTTTATTCCAGTTTCACTGTAATCCCGTTTCTCTCTAATTTTGCTGTAACAATCAGCACATTATCATTTTCTTCATATACATGTATTTCTTCTTGAGATTATGAATAAATTTTATTACACTTTTCAAAAATAAATTTTATTACACTTATAAAAAAAATTAAAAATTTATCCAAAAATGCCACACAAGTATATGAAATATATAATTTTGCATGTAATTTATATTTTTTGATATATTTTATTTGTTTTCGTTCTTAAAAGTTAAAATTATTCTGATAAATTGATTTTAAAAATATTTATTTAAAAAAAAACAATCACAATATTAAAAAAAAAAAAACAGAACCATCCTCGTCAAATCGAATTCGGGTCAGAATACTCCCTGCCCGACTGCCCCTGAAAAATAGATCCCGAGGTCGCCAACCTAATCGCGATAGCCAAACAAGACCGATACACACAAAACAATGCAGAAGCGGGACCTGAACAAGTCCGGTGGCTCAGGGGGCGGCTCGGCAGCCCCAGCACCTAAGAGAGGGCGCCCCTTCGGTAGCACAAGCGGCAGCGCCGCCGCCTCATTTGCTGCAGATTCTGCAGCACCGTCAACTCTCCTTGGTCCTTCACTTCAAGTTCACACCTCATTCGCCGGTCAGTTTACCAAAACAAAGAAAAAAAACCCCTAACTTTTAGTGTTAAAATTAACAGATCTTTAATTATTTTGTTAGCTTCAGATCAGAATAACAAAAGAATAGTACTGGCACTTCAAAGTGGATTGAAGAGCGAGTTAACATGGGCACTCAACACTCTCACATTGCTTTCTTTCAAAGAAAAAGAAGACATGCGCAAAGACTCTCTCGCTAAAATATCTGGCTTGCTTGATGCTCTTCTTCAAGTCGTATGTATCTCTCTCCCTCTCTCTTAAAATAGCAGGGTTTGCTGAATTATTTTGTTTATATTTTAGCAAAACTTGATTAGGTGTATGATTGTTTTATTTTTAGCAATTTGGTGCTAATGATGATGTGTTGAAACAAAACAGATAGATGATTGGCGTGATATTGCGCTCCCTAAAGAACTCCAGAAGACGCATAGAGCTAGAACATTAGGTTCTAACTCGGTCGTTACAGGATTTGGTAACGAGTACGAGGCATTGGGATCAAATGACGGTGTCAAGCAATCTGGGTAAGTAGGGTTTTAATCAAATATGATCTTGGTAAAAGTGGGATGTGAATGTGGGTTGATGTCTTTGTGGCAGATTGACGGATGCTTCAGTGCAGAAGAATGGAGCCAAATTTCGTCCTTCAGAATGGTGGTATGACGAGGATGGTTTGTTTAATTTGGATGACGAAGGGAGGGCAGAGAAGCAGCAGTGTGCAGTGGCTGCTTCAAATATCATACGCAATTTCTCTTTCATGCCAGAGAATGAAGTTATTATGGCTGCAAATCGACATTGCTTGGAAACAGTGTTCCAGTGCATAGAGGATCACACTTCTGGTGAGGACTTGATAAAGCAAAATGCTATTTCTGTTATTTATCATCTAAAGCTGAATATCATCGTACTCTTCAAATTGTTTGGAAAATTTACAATTGTTTCTCTGAAGCAATCTCGGGATAATTTGAGATTTCACATGGCCAGTTGCAAATAAAGGTTGTGTGGACTATATCTAGCAAAAAACTGTAGAATATGGTAGACCAAGACACTCAAATTTAGGTCATTTAGGGTTATTAAGCTGATGCTCAGATTGATGAGAAGCCTCATGGGACATCCTTGTGCTCTAGAGCTAACTTCGAGGGCGCAAAACTTGACGGACATGTAGTTGCTCATTTGAATGTGGAAAGTGAAGATTGTGTTGTATGGCCTATAATTCAGGAGTTGATGTTGATGTGAATTTTTTTTCCTGTTTCCATTTTCTTTTCTTTTATATTAGTTTTACATTTCTTCCTTGATCTTACCTTCTACCAAAATGTACTATAATGATAAGGGCCACTGCTGCTGAGGTATATACATGAAATTTTAGGTTCATGATCCCTGAATGAAAAGTGAAACACCCATGCCTCCTTTACATATCATGTTCATAAGGGAGGTTCGGAAACAATGATCTAGTTCTTCTCTTAGTGCCACCAATGTGCTCATGCTTCGGTATATTGGAGGTTGCAGGGGTTGGGAGCTTATAAATATGTGATTTAGCCTTGAGATCGTGATGTTAGAATTTGGTTGAGAGATATTGAGATATCAATTGCACTTGCTGAGTTTGCAAGTGTCCTTGGAGAATAGAACCAGAGAACTACATATATATTTACCTTTACATAACAAAAGGAAAGAGTGAATTTTTTTTAAGTTTGCTTGCTTCTCTTAATTCTATTTTATGATATTAGGGCTGACTATTCTTTTTAGTTTCTCTTGTTGATTCTAATGGAGTGGATTTCTGATGTGAGCTCACCAATCAGAGGAAAAGTTCTTTTATGAGTTTAAGATATCATCAAAGCCTAATAAACTGGATTGGGATAGTGAAACAATGCAAACACTGCACCTGCTGGAATTTTAGCATATTTGTTCACATTGAATCGTCAAAGGTGGTCTCATAATTGCTGATTGTTGTCATGCTAAACTAAATCTTTTTTGCCTTTTTTTCTGTCTGCCATCTGTCCCTTGCTCACAGCAAAAGAAATTGTTTTGCTGAAATGCTTCATAAAGACACAAGTTTAGCCTAAGAAATCAAACTTATTTTTGATGAAGGAAGTAGGATGTCTTTTTAGAAAGGTAATTTCACATGTTATGCTTCTGAAGTCTTGAGAGAGTATGCCGAGCTTGTAGATTCTGTCTTATGATTTTTAAGGGGTAGAATTACATTTGTTTGTTGTATGAGGTGATGCAAAGTCATTTGCATTTTCACTATTCTTGTGTTGCTCTTGTTTGCATGTTGTTAGAATGCCATTGTCTCCTACAGAGTTTAATATTGTTAGAGAAATTTGGATATTGATGCAGCTTTGATTTGCCATTTCCCTCTGTCCCTTGTGCTCAGCTAGAGAAAAATAAAGGTTGTTTTGACAAAGTGTTTCTCAAATACACAAGTATAGCCTGTGAAATTGAACTTATTTTTGGTGATGTAAATAGGAAGATTTTTAGAAAGGTAATTCCACGTGTTATGCTTTTGAAGACTCTAGAGATGATGCTGAGCTTGTAGATTCTATCTTATGATTATTAAAGGGTTGGCTTACATTTGTTCTTTGTTTGAGGTTGTGCAAAATCGGTTGCGTTTTCACTATTCTTGTGTTGTTCTTATTTTTCATGTTGGTAGAATGCCATTGTCTCCTACATAGCTTAATATTCTCAAAGAATTTTGGATTTTGATGTAGCTGTGATTAGACATTTCCCGAGGGCAGAAAAGATATTGTTGCAGCTAAATGTTGACCTTCTAGCAGGGTTAAGTCACTGAAATTATATTCCTGACATTGCAGCTTGAGTATATAAAATGTTTGTCCTGTCCCATATTTCTTTGATATTGTCTGTGAAAGTTTAGAGGCAAATAGAATGTATATAGGATATATCGCCACTTAATGAGGGAGAGTTCTATTTGGTCTTCAAAAGATCCTGTGTTGCTATAGCATTTAGAAGGAAGAGGGTTGATACAACATTACTAATTGGGAATGTGGAGGGGACTATGTTATGGAGTGACTGACAATGTTCTCCATGGCTCAAGGTCCTTAACAATCATCATTTTGTGGCTTTGGGAAGTTGGGACAGATTCAGGACCAGCCTCTCTAAATTTAATGATATTAGGTTCCTCCGTGAAATTTGTAAATCATCATGGATAGGTTATTTTTGAGGTACTTTGCTATATTTTGCCAACTATACGATGCCGATGTTTCATTAGACTTATTGTTAGAATTGCAATTCTCCCTTTGTACTTATTGTTCTGTCAAATATTTTTCATACAAGTCTAAACAGTATTAAGAAAAGCTGAATCTCAAAGCAGCACAAAGGATATCGCTTTCATTATTCTCATATTTGCCTTATATAATCAGTTGAATCCAATAAGATATGAGATGAGTTTGGACCTCTGATTCGTTTGAAACTTTGAATAGGTCTTTATCCTAATAATTCAAAGCTCAAGTTGCCATTAATGTGATGATATTAGACTCTAGCTTCACCATCATTGTGATGATATTAGACTCTAGCTTCACCATTACTAGTTTAGGATCTGATTTCAGAAAAAGAAAGGTTCTTTTATTTACTCATTTAGCATCATCGTTGACTATAGTAACACTTTCACTATTTTATCCTCAAGACTCTCCGTAAGATTGCATTATGTTAAAGGAGAGGATCAGTGTGGATATTCTTGTCAAATTGCAAATTATCTATAGCCTTGTTCTTCCCCTCCAGTAGCTCCCTTGCCTTATTTCATTAACCTGCCACTCCCATTTTGTCTCTCTGTTTTTCTTTGTGAATAATTTTTTAGCTAAAGTGCTAGTAATTTAAGCTTGTAGCTTCTCTTTGCTTGCTTGTTTCCTTATTGACAGTTTAATTGGGAGTTTGTAGTTCTCTCGCCACTCATGTGTAATGAGGCTTTCAATAATTTGAGGACTTGCGACATTCTAGCCTTCTTTTCCTCACCATACAATGCTGATGCAGAAAGTAGATATATATATTTCACATGTTGTCTTAAATGCTGCTAAAAGTTCTTGACATTGACAGAGGATGAGGAACTTATTACGAATGCCCTCGAGACAATTGTAAATTTGGCCCCGTTGCTTGATCTCCGAATTTTTAGCTCCTCAAAGCCATCTTACATCAAAATAACGTGAGAAATCTTATTTATTATTGGCTCAAAGATTAAAATTTTGATCCCTAACTTATGCTTGATAAGTTTGTTAATTGCTTTATCGAGCAGAGAAAAACGTGCAGTGCAAGCAATCATGGGGATGCTGGGATCTGCAGTTAAAGCCTGGCACTGTGCAGCTGCTGAATTACTAGGGCGTTTGATTATAAATCCTGACAATGAACCTTTCCTTCTTCCCTTTTTCCCACAGGTTGATATTTCTCTGTTGATAGCGCATATTATATAATGTCATTGCATGAATCTATAACAATGGGCCAAATGAGCATTGCAGATACACAAGCGTTTAGTAGATCTTATGAGCTCACCTGCAATTGACGCCCAGGCTGCGGCTGTTGGCGCTCTTTATAACCTTGCAGAAGTTAACATGGACTGCAGATTGAAGCTTGCTAGTGAGCGATGGTAATTTTTCTCTTCTTTTTCTTCTGGTTTCATAAATTGGAATAATACGTAGAAAGAAAGCTGTGGCAAGAAACTTCATTGTCGACGGGTTCACCGAGTTGCAGACATGACATTTTTGGTGTGTACAATTTATAAAATCCAGGGCAGTTGATCGATTGCTTAGAGTGATTAGGACGCCACATCCTGTACCAGAAGTTTGTCGGAAAGCAGCAATGATATTGGAGAGTCTGGTCTCTGAGCCACAAAACAAGGCCTTGCTACTAGCTTACGAGAACGCATTTGCTGAGATTCTCTTCTCAGATACAAGATATTCTGATACATTTGCCAGAATATTGTATGAACTGACATCCAGACCAAGCAACAAATTCACAGCAGCTCGTGGTGTTTGGGGCATGTGATTGGAAACTCGCGTCATTAATAGCTGACCCGACTCTTAGATGCCAGAATGCTGTGTTGAAACTTTTTTCAGCTTTGGACAATGTACTAAAACATGATTAAGCCTTAGATTTGCCTACTTGCCTTTAGGTGTCACTTTATAATCGGATCGATGCTTTCACATCCTTGTAGTCTTTATTTTGTATTTAAAAAAGTATTTCTGCTATTTCGTTTCAGTGTCAACTTGCACATTGCACGTACCCATGCGTTATTTTGCAGATATATGATTCTCTAAAATTTCTATAAAAAAATTTACTTCGGTCTTTATATTTTATTTTTTCGGCAAAGAAATCCTTGTCTTTGTATTTTATAGTAATTAAAAATTTGGTCCTCAATTAAGTTGGACGTGTCAAATAGAAAAATTGATAAAAATCAATCAAACGTTTTTGTATCCCCGTCATCTCCCTATCCAAGAATTTTTTTTGCCCCTCCTTTTCCCTCCTATTCTTGTTTCAGTTCCATAAAGAAAGAAAATACCATGCATCTCGATTAAATTATACATTTATATACGTGAGCTCTTGGGCCAAGACCAATCCAGCTTCCGTTTTGTTTTCTAAACAGTCCAGCCCATATTCTGTTGGATCTTGGACCGCAAGCCCGGAGTTTGAACCCCAGTCTTGTTTGTTTATTCTCTCCTGGCTCCCATGGGAAAGAGAGTGCAGAATTAAAATCCCACGAATAACGACTCCTACTTGACCATCAATTTTCAACCGATGGCTTATGCGAATAGAAATTTATCAAAAATCATTTATTTTGGGAAATTAAGAATGATAGATGACCTTTAGCAACGTGGTTTCTTTTCTTCTTGTGCAAATGGTGACTATTAATAGTCCCGTTGTGAGTGCAATATACACTTAAAAATTAAAAATTATTTAAATATAAATAGTGTTTCGGTTAAGTCAATATAAAATATTTAATTAAAAAAATATAAAATATAAATAATATATGCTCTTGATTCTTAATAATATACATTAAAGCGATCCTTAATGCCTTATTAGGTTTAATTGATCGGATTTGTCCAAGTTTAATATGACATAGCACACGGGGGGGGGGGGGGGGGGGGGGGGGGGGGGGGGGGTGGAACCATCTTCTTGGGTTGATGTTAAGATCCAAGAGGATCTTTTTCCTTTTTCTTCTAGATCAATGATCCAACAGAGGCTTGGTAAATATTTCGAGAGAGAGAAAAGTAAAACTTTTCAGCCATCTTGAACATAAATGACGTTTGTAGATTAATAACAACACAGTCAAGTTACGAAGAAAATTAGAGTACAACAGTAAACAATTGACGGTCTTCACTTACACATAAATTGCACTTACATAGAGCAATTGATAATCCGTTCTCAAAAAAGAAAAATGAAAAGAGAAGATTTGTAAACAATTGACACTATAATTACCTCCCTCCGAAAAGGGGAAATAGTCGAGCTTCAAGAAGCAATGGGCGCCACTTTAGGCACATGAACAGGGAATTCGTCAATCTCATCAATCCAGGGATTCTTCTCTTTTGCCGGATTGATTCTCCTCAGTGCATGCCACACCGCACTGTTACACTTGAATCCCGAACCGAAAGCAATCTGCCAAGTTCTATCACCCTTCCTAATTCTTCCTTTGGCCTCGGAGTAGGCCAATTCATACCACAATGAGCTGCTAGAGGTGTTGCCGAACCTATAAAGAGTCATTCTTGAAGGCTCCATGTGCCATTCAGAGAGCTCAAGATTTTTCTCTAGTTCATCTAACACAGCTCTCCCTCCAGCATGAATGCAGAAGTGTTCAAAAGCCAACTTGAAATCAGGGATGTATGGTTTTATGTTCATTTTAAAGATCTTTCTTCCCACTAAAGTTGCAAAAAATAGGAGCTGCTCTGACATGGGAAGGACCAGCGGGCCTAGTGTAGTAATATTGGTTTTCAGAGCTTCCCCCGCAACCGCCATGAGATCTTTAGAAAGCGAGACACCGATTCTTTTGATGTCATCCTCCTTTTGGAAGACACAATTGTAACACTTGTCATCGGCACCTTTGTGTGTGCGAACAGTGTGGATTAGTTGATACTTTGAACGGCGGCGATCGGATGATCGGTTGGAGAGTAGGATTGCGGCACCACCCATTCGGAATAAGCAGTTGGAGACAAGCATAGAGCGGTCATTGCCGAAGTACCAATTGAGAGTGATGTTCTCCATGCTGATCACCAGCGCATAGGAATTGGGGTGAACCTGCAATTGCAAAAAATAAAAATAAATCGTCAGTCAACTTATAGCTGACCCAACCTGTGCCCTTCAATTTCCGAAAAAGAGTACAGAATATATATAGCTATATCATCGATGCAACCTCTACCCAACTCAGCAAGCAATCATTTGGAGGCTGATTTATTGCAGGATTGGACTAATCTTTGTTGGCACTTTATTTTCTCGTAGTTATTAAGGACGCATGAACTGTTTCCAGTTCCACAACTATAAATGCAGTACAGTGAACGAGAAGAGAAAGTTTGAAAGCGAAACTATATATTTACCGACCCAAGGTAGTTGTTTTCATGGGACTAAAATTTATTGTTCGAACACCGCTTCCTGCCTTTTGTTTTTTAATCAGATTACAACTCCTGTCTTTGATTCAAAGCTCGGTGAAACTCAGAAATGGGTCCATCAGCTTGTGCTAGACATCAAATTAATTATCGAACCGTTTCATAACTTGCATCACCCTATTCCTTCTTGTCAAAAAACAAAGGGACGATACTTAATTTTTCATACCTGCAAAAGCTGCTTGGCAAGATCGATGGAAATAAGCCCAGCACTGCAACCCATACCACCAAGATTGTAGCTCAGGATGTTCCCTCTGAGCTTGTACTTATTGATTACCATAGCAGAGAGAGAAGGGGTTGGATTGAACAAACTGCAGTTCACTACAAGAATACCTATATCCTTGGCTTTGACCCCAGTTTTGGCCAAGAGCTCATCAATGGCTCCAAACATCACCATCTCAGCCTCCTTCCTTGCGTCCTCCATGCACGGCCTTGGTGTGATCTGCATCACAGCCTCGGGGAAGTAGGTGTTTTGTCCTAAACCAGACCTCTCAAGGATCTTCTTTTGAAAGGCTAGGTTCTCTTTACTGAAGCTGCCTTCTATTGCTGATTTCTCAATGAAAGTTTCTCTGGTGCACATCCGAGCAGGTTCAGGCTTGTAGCATGCAAAATCCACCAGGTATATCTTTCTAGGACGGCTCATAAAGTAAAGAGTAGCCAAGAAAACTATAAGACCCGAGCACAGAGTTACTGAGACAAAATTGAACTTAAGGTGGTTCCATAGCTGGACAAAATCTTGGATAGTGAGTGTTGAAAGATGAACTGACGCAATGAATAGGAGTGGAACAAGCAAGAGATACATGGCATTGGAGATTAAATAATGATAACCAAGTTTCACGTATTTGAGTCTAACTGATAAGAGAAAGTTCGGGAGACTGCTTCTCTTCGTTTCAGCATCGACTGTGACTGGTTCCGGGTTCGGTTTTTCTTTTCTCTGATCGTCCGCCATTTTACTGGAGCTTCAATATATAGCCTAAGAAATGAAATTGGAGTTCTTAGTCTTTTTATGTGATTGAACAAAAAAGAAGAGAACCCACAAATCTATGGAGAAGGAATAGAAAGATCTCTGACCCAAAAGGGCCGGATTCTGCAAAATGAGCAGAGAACCCACAAAGCTTGCTTGCTTGGTTGTTTGAGTATTGAGAAGAAAGAAAAATGGCTGGCGAGGAGGGAAGAGATGAGTTTGTATTTAAAGAGTGGGGGTTTAGATAAAGAAGGGAGAGTGGGACGCGGGAGGATACAACCACCCCCAGCGAACTATTAACTGTTAGCCCGCCATGGCATTCAATTTGCCAGCCTGGAAAATACATTATTCGTTTTTCTGCATGGATATTTTTCCTTTTTTTTTGTTTATACAATTAGGTCCAGTTGTTCGGTCTAATTTCGAACTTTGCCACTCCTATTTTGGCAACACATTCAGAATGTCCCCTGTTGGCCCACATGCCAAATGAAGGGTTCATTGCTCTCCATTGCGAGTTTTGTTTTTAATGTTTATTGCTCTAGCTTAATTCTCAATTTATTAAATAAAAAAAGAAGTAACTGGGTTAAGAAATGAAAACAATAATAATCTGAGTAGCAAGAGAGAGTTAACTTGTAAACCAAGTCATGAAATCAGAATAACTCGATAAAAAAATAACGTTGGTTATGAAAGCTTGAAAAAAACATATAAGAAAATATCAATCCACGTTGATTTTTCATAATTATGACCTTAATTATTAGACTAGAAATATTTTATAATAAAAAATCACAGAGTTCAATTCTTAGTGAATCATTCGTTAAAGAATAAAAATAGAAAGAAAAAAAAAACAATTAGAGTAAGAAGAATCAAAGTTGAAATAAATTTTATTTTTTATTAAAAGTTAAAATTTTAAAAAAGTAACAAAAGGACAATAAACCAAAAAATAAGGGTCAAATTGAAAAAATAACATGTTATAAATTGTGATTGAATGGTAAAATAAAATAAAATCAACAATTTATAAAGAGCTAAAAAAAAAGAAATAGATAAAAGAAGGGCCACATTTGACATCTTAATAAATAAAATAAAAACTTTAATTTTTTTAATGATTAGCTTGATTTTTAAAGAAAGAGAGAGAAAGTGAAAGGAGAGGGAAATAGATCATCGATATTATATGTCATTTCATAAAAAAAAATATCACAATAATTTCAATGACATGATAAAAGTTGATGTTTGATTATTGAGAGAAACAACACATGCCTTCTAGAAAGGTCATGGCCTTCATGTAAACAAGTTATTATTTTCTAATTATATTTATTAAAATATCAAATTATTTTCCCGTTAATCTAATAATAATAAAAACATTATGAAAATAGAAGAAACAACTATAGATGCCAATTTATAAGTTTTTGCTTTTAAAAATATTTTAATTACTTCATTGTAATTTTTAAAAATTAAAAAGTTATTTATCTCCTAACAGTCTAATAATGTTTAGTAATCATATATAAAAAAGTATGATGTCCCATTTGCTAATTAAATAATTTCATGTGTGAATAACAAGATCGTTATTGTATTGTTTTTCAAGGAGTATTAGTTTGGGGTAATTGGTGGTGAGCAACATCACTATATATTTCTATTCTTATATATAAAAAAAAGAAATATATAATAGGTCCAATTATTATTAAAGCTATATTTATGGACCATGGTCAGATCAACGAGCATATATTCCATGTTTAATTAACTTTTCCCCATTTTCTATTTCTCTGTCATATCAAAATATGACCCCGATGGTTCTTCCAAATTCAAAATAGAATTTCGTTGTTATTTGACTGTTTTAATTATTTTACTGTTCTACTTTAAACGAGGTAGAGTAAAGAGACAGAGTGTCAGTGACTCAGAGGGAGACTGCTGGTCGTCTGAAATAATTATATAAAAACTAGGTACGTGTGGTTATTTTATATTTTCATAGGCAATGGAGATTTTCTTTTTAATTTTATGATTTAATATTAAATTAATTCAAAATTATTAAAGTTATTTTTGAACTCATAAAATTTTAAAAAATTACATCACAGATATATTAAAATATTACAAATGACTTTTTACATTTCATAATTTTCACTATTTTGCTTTTTTTATATAATATTATACATGTTTATAATTTTGTTCAAAAAAATTATTTTATTATATCTTTTTTCAGATTAAGTTATACAATTCTAAATAATTTTATTTTTAAATTTAAACTAATTTTTTTAATATATATATATATATTACAATCCCAAAATATAGCATGTTAAAACACTCCAAAAATAAAACATTACATTTCAATTAAAAAAAAAAAGCAAAACAGTGAAAACCGTGTTTTCAACACAAAACAAAACTCAGAGCGAGTATGGTTTTCTCCCCATATTAATAAGTCGCCTTCCTTCTAGTCTGGGAGTTTTGTTTTTTTCACAGATGTCCGGTCTATTTCTAGCACACAGATGTAGCATGGTGGGCCCGACACGAAGCCCAGTGGGGAGTATAATTACCTGCAGCACGATGTAGCTAGCTAGCGCGTGGAATTTGAGCGTCGAGCTGTTGTCCGAAGAACATGGACTTCAATTCCCCATCTCCCAGCCAGAAGCGACCATTTCAGAAGCTTTAGATATGGCGCTTACCCTATCTCTTAAAGCCTCTTTATTTGGCGTGGGTCCAATCCAACCACACATGCAACCTGGATCATGCATAAAATGAAATTTATGAGAATAAAGTTTGCTTTTGTCTGAGAGAAATTATTGTCGGATCTCCACACATGATTTAAAGTTTCATTTTTTTCATTACATTAGTGAATCCATGTATCTTTTATTTCTTAAGTCTTGAAAATCTTCCTATTACACGTTTCTAGCGATATAGGTTTACTTAAGGAAAAATATTGAGCCATAATCTAGCGATATAGGTTTCGGAATGACAGGTTCTAGGACGTGTTTATTTTATTACACTTTAAAACGTTTTACGTTTATTCAGTTAAGTGCGGTTTTTAAGTTTTAAAAATATATTAAAATACTAAAATATTACTCATTGAAAACAAATAATAAAAATTGAATCACCGTGCGAAGCAAGGTGGTCTACGTCGGCATTGAATTTGAGCAGTCGGGTTCACACAGCTGCCCTATGACCAAGTAGCCGCCAGCGTTTCTCTCTTGAAATTGCGTGTCCAGGATTGAGGCATTTTCCCAGCAAACCTTCTGCTTTAAAAGATTGAACTTCCAACCTCACAGTACCCACCACCAACCTATGATATTAACTCCTTTCTAGCGTCTTTATAACCCTGCATGCACGCTAGTACCGGTTTGGTGGGCAAGAAATACACCATGCACGAAACCCCCCCCCCCCCCCCCCCACATCTTATTTATTTTTATTAGGTGGCAAAAACCTTTAAATTCTCTCCTACCGTTGACTGTGAATCTTCTTCATCATGATTCTCTCGATGAAAGGGTATGGTTTTTATTTCAGGTCCTACTTTGGATGTATTCATCCAGATTCTTCGCAACGCTGAGCACATCTAAGTCAAGATTATAAACAAAAAAAATCATTTAATCTATGCTCTAAAAATGTATAAAAAATATTTCAACAGGTTTTGAGGTGGTTAGGAAGTTAGGGTAAGGTTTTACACAAGATCAAAAGTCAAGGTTTTACTTCTCTCTCGCAACCTATCTTTTTATTGCAGGCTAGAAAACCAGGAGACTGAAAGGTGCCTCTAGCTTTAATTTATTTTATGTACATAACCCCCTAACTTCAAGTATTGTTATTTTTTACCCAAGATTTTACCGGGAAAACACACGAGAAAGCCCGCACCCTCTTTACTCTAACATGGACCTGGACTGTAATGGGCCTAGGCTAGCGCTCTGGCCCAGAACAGGTTGGAGGCGGTCAAATTTGGGACCAGCGGAATTGCCAGCATTAAGTCTCTGCAATAACTTAATCCTCATTAGAAGATCACCAATTAACCAACTCATAATTAAAGCACGTCAATATCATCAAGTCTCTGCAATTGCCCAAAATTCTTTAACTTCTCCATCAAAATAAGATGTTTGCAAGTTACGTCCCTGACACACATAATTGCATCTTCTAGATTCTGTTTAGAAGTAGAGGATGAATTTCCTCAACTACTAACTTCAAATTTGAGATAATAAACAAAGGGTCCACGCAGCATACAGGAGTGCCTCAATCTATGTGCATATTGGTGTCCAACATAACGAAGTATAGATGGAATTATAGAATAAACTAAAAAAGATCAGTGTTTCATTGAAGCAATTGTAGCATGTGAGTGAAAATACTGTGGATTATAATAATGTGTTTTCGGTTGGGTTCGGTTCGGTCGGGTCACCGATTTATTAATTTTTTATATTCATTTGCATAGTAAAATAATCATTCTATCTCTTGAAAAAGACAAAAAAATAACAATGGACAGAAGGCGTGCCATGAGAATTTCACATTTTTTTAAAATAGTTAAATACTAATCTGCCCCCAACAAGACAAGATTGAAGAGTTGGTTGTAGAGGTATTCCGGTAATTAATCAGTTTTTGTTTTTATTTTTTGCCGAATATTAGTGTTGTCCCCTGGCAAAAAATATTCATTCGGCGTCTCACCTAATGCGCCGCCGTGTATTCTTTCTCTTGGTGCGGCGCGTCGTGGCCCACAGTGATCGGATTCGTGGCGGTGGCTGGTTGAATGTTTCTCTCTCTCTCTCTCTCTCTCTTGCATGCTTTACAGGGCAAACCCTAGATTTTATGATGTTCTCATTTTAGTTCCTTATCTTTTAATTGTTTTGCATGGTCTTGATTTCTGTTATATAAATTTTGATTTGTTTCAACTGGGTACTTCGATTGAAATTGATTATATATTTAGATTTCAATTTGGTCCTCATTCTTTTAATTTCCGGATTGGTTTTAAATCCCTTAATATATTCAGCACAAAGGTTTTGATTTTTTCAATTTTGTCATTTGATTGAAATTGATAATATATTTGGTTTTTATTTTGGCCTTATACTTTTAATTTTTTATTTTAATTCCTTTATTTTTTTTATATTTTTGAAATAGTCTCTATTTTTGTCCATGTTTATATATGTGTGCTTTTAGCTTTAGTTTTTGATTTTTATTATTTTCTTATTTATTGAGGTGATATTGTTTTTGAAAGATTTAGTTCTTAAATTTTAGCTTGTATTTGTGATCATTTGAAAATTGATATTTTTTTTCTCTCTTTGTTCTTTCTTTTAGTTTTTATTTTATTTTCAAGTCAAGTGATGAATAATTGTAGTTTTTTTTCTTGTTTCCTCTTTTGTTATTATTTTTGAGTTTTTTTTCTCTGGGTTTAATAATCTTTACTGATTTAGCAATAATAGTAATAATATTTTTAGATATTAAAGTTTTGATATTATTGTTATAATAGGGTGTGTTTATGTGTTTTATTATATCAAAACTTGCATGTATATATGTTATATTTTATTTTTGAATTAACAAAACCTATTAATTATTTTAATCTCAACAATTATAAAAATTACTTCCACCTAGATTATCTAGTTACTGAAACAAAATCCACAAAGCACGCAGCTGTAAATCACAGATATAATGTCCTTACAAAACAAAAATAAACACAACTGAGGCTACGATGGTGACTTACAGTTAGCATCAATGGACGCAACCCAGTGCTCGAGCCCTTTCCCTCTTTTCTTCTGGTGATGGAGTTCTTGCTGCATTTGACGGGAACGCCATGTCTGAACGCTTCACATAAAAGAAAAACAAAATATGACGATTAAAAGAATTGATCAAACTTACTTTTCAGAAAAAACCAGAGCCCGCATGCTAGACAAATACTTAAGACAGATAGCCATGCTCATGAAAGGATTTGGTCAACAAAATCCCATTTGACGTCCCCGACGACGACGTTTTTCTTTTCTCTCGGTGATGATTCATCTGAATCATTGACATAACAAAAAGTTGGGTCTCTGGGATAGATGAGATGAGATGGATAAAGGGTTTAGAGATAATAGATGAATAAAAAAGAAAGAGCAGCGGGGATACGTGGAAGGATTAGAGAGTGCAAGTGGCTTCGCTCGCTCATTTCATGTGAAAATGGGCCAAGTATGGGCTGGACTTGGCCTAAACCCAAGTCTCGATTCTCTGTAATGTCTCGAAGGACAGCCACCAAATGAAATTATTCGGTCAATTTCGACCAGCAAACATATCAAATAGAGGGATTAAGAAATTTGTAGAGATAGAGAGGGGGTAACAAGGATTGAATATATCGTTAATTATATTATAAAAGAAAATCTTGTTCTTTAGAGGGAAGAGATACTTGTTATTCGAGGTTGTTTGTGGTTGGAATGCAACCCGTGTTCATGAATTGTTTTTATGTTTGAGATTATTTTTTAAAAGTTTTTCTTGGTTTTATTTAAATTATTTTAATATCTTGATATTAAAATAAATATAAAATATTAATTTTATATATTTACAAGTAAAAAATATATATTTTAACATAGCAACTGATATATCAATATCAATGA
The DNA here is from genome assembly GCA_025169955.1 of Salix arbutifolia. Classification (NCBI taxonomy): domain Eukaryota; kingdom Viridiplantae; phylum Streptophyta; class Magnoliopsida; order Malpighiales; family Salicaceae; genus Salix; species Salix arbutifolia. The sequence goes on from CM045909.1 coordinate 9,796,561, forward strand.
CGACGTAGTTGAATCTCCTATTCTAAAACTACTGGTGCCAGAAAACTGTGGATCTACTCTTTACGCAGTCCAAACCAGAGCTCCTGTCCGCTTGTTTCAAATCTATTATTTTACGGTGTTTTCCTCTCTCCTGTGCATGTCAATGTCACCTGTACTTTTCTATGTTGTGCCTGAACAAAAAAGGATACTGACATGCAAATCTAATTCTCCTCAGTAATTGTTCAGCGAGGCTCGTTAGCATCTAATGACGGGCTACTGTTGGTCCACGTGGACAATGGGTCCAAGTCATCCCAAGCTTTGAAAAGGGCTGAAATAAAATATAAAGATATAAAATAATCTTTTGTCAATATATTTATAAGAAAAATATCCGATTAAAAAAAACTTAAAAGAGAAGGCCACCACAAGGGAGCCGATGCATCCAGTCACATCTGTTCTCCACCCACCAATAATTTAACACCTCTAATCATCAATTGATTTTTCTCACGCTAGCCAATTGACCCTTGATGGAATGATTATTAGCTAAAGAACAATTTTTCCTCCTTTTTTAAAAATATCTTTTCAGATTCACGCGCTGTAAAAGACCAGTAATTATTGTTGGTTTGCGTGCTTAGATATGTTTTAAAAATATACTAGCGGTAAATCTGCGCTTCGCTTCAGGGATTAAATTTTTTTTTATCTAGATTTAAAATATAATTTTTTATTTTGGTTTTTATTCTTTTATTTTTTTGGTTTAGTATCGATCCCTTGATTTTTTTGGTCCTTCTAAGATAGTTTTAAATTTTTTATTTGTATCTGCACACCTTTGCTCTTTGTTTAGATTTTTAATTTTTATTGTTATTTTTATTTGTATTAAATGCAACTCTCGTTAAAAAACATAGTAAGTTTAACTTTGATGTATAAAATAAGAGTGAAACTATTTTCTATACATGCGTTCTTGGTTTGTTTAGGACCTTTAGGTTAATAATAATAATTATTATTAATATTATTAATATTATAGTAATACTTTCTAGTTAAATTAGTTTCTAGCTCGCTTGTGTGGGCTCGTATTTTTGACTCACGGCCCCCCCGGCTCGGCCCGAAAACCCACAGGTCATGGGTGTTTCCACGTGGCACGTTAACAACCGTCCTGCTCAACATTGAAATGGTGCCAGCAGCTTCCAAAATAACATAGCTGGAGGGTGACCTCCTAGCCCACGCGACCAAACCTGGCGAGCCCACCTGCATGCATCTGAAAGGGCTGCCCTGTAAGGCTCGTGAAATCAGATAATTATTATTATTATTATTATTATACAGTAGACTAAAGGCAAGTTGCACGTAAAGGGAACTCCACTCCATTGAAATAAATAATATCGTCAGATTGATGTTTTCTTCAGATCTGTTAGCGACGGCCAGTTTAAGTCTTGCTGGTGATTGGATGCTTTGAGCATTCACGCGCTTCGGAGAGAAAAAAAGGACGGAGAGAATTGAATACTCGATTGGCGTGAAGCTGGGCATTGGCTAGCTGGACTCGTCTTCTCCTCCAGTGAGATGACAGGTTATTTTAATTTTTAAGGATGATAAGCGTCGGCACTTAACTCTTAGTCTAATATTCATTAATTGATCATGGTGGTGAGGTACCTTTCACTTGCAGTACCCTTCCACTTTATAATAGAATATACTTTATAATAGAATATGCATGTTCTTTTTTTTCTTTTCTTTTTATATATATATATATATCAACAACTACTTATCATTCCATGAATATATACAACAATTGAATTTGATCATAATAACATTTTTTATGCTATCAAATCTCATCTTTTATAAAGTTTATTTTACATTACAACGAGTAAAATCCTAACTATTCTAAACTTTTATAATCTAAGCATGTTTTAATTTGAACCCGAAATTTATAAGATAAATTTCAAATTCTTTATCACTTCACCCTGAATGATCAGAATAATTTTTTTTTGGATTCGAAGAAACTACATCTCCATGAAAATATGCTTTGTGGGCTTGGGTGAGTGAATAAAACCCCGGCTGTCCCAGATTCTTACAAAAAGTGCACGTCTTGACTGAACTCGAGACCTGCTGTACAGATCTTAAATTCTTTGCTATCACGTCACACGTCTTGGGACGATCAGAATAACATGATAATACAAAAACCACAACTGATTGTTATTATTATTGTTAAAAGAAATTCTTGGAATTCCATCAACATTCCATCCATGACTATAAACAAATATTATTAGAAAAAAGGATTATATATATATATATATAACCTAACTACGAGAAATAAAAGATAATTTATATAAAAAATACTTTTTAAATACAAAAATATCAAAATATGACAACGTTGCTAATCAACAAAATACTTCAAGCGGTTCATTCGTATGATAAAAATAAGACTCGTTCAATGGTAACACTAGTATAGTACTGGATTTTTCTCATTGAATTTTGCTATAAAAATACAATATTTGTATAGCAAACTTAGTTTTACTACTTAATAAAACTCCACACTTGAAAATTATTATAAAAAAACAGGATGGGTTGTCAATATTTGTATCAATCAAGTTTATTTTTTTCTATATTTATACCCTCCATAATAACTAAAAAGTTTAGATATCAATATTACATCAATTAAGTTATCCTACTATTATTTATTATTAAACTTAAAATAAAATAGTAATATATATTAAATGCTATGTATTTTCATGTGTTTTATATATTAATGATAAAATTATAAATGCTTTATATTTTTATTTGTATTATATATATATATATATATCTTAAGTTTGGATGGTTTTTCAATCTAGATTTGCCAATATATATATCGTATTTATTATTTATTAATAAAATAAGGTAAGTATATAAAATCCCATTGCACTATGCCTCCAAGTGTTTTTTTTTTTTTTTCGTGCTATATTAACATTAAAAAAAAATGCAAGTAGTCGAGATATGGAAAACAACAAATATAGGGGAAATTAAAAATAACAAAATTTAGAAGACACCCGAGTTGTAAAGGAAACCGACAACTCCAGCCGGCACACGCACACCCACTTATAAAAGCAGCCCTTCCCACCATTATAAACCTATTCCCTGCAGGCTCTCTTGGGTTGCTTGCTAACCTCCTCCCCATCGACTCCTCCCCTCTACAATCCATGAGCATGGAGCCACCGCCCCCACAAACCCCGCCACCATCAACACTACAAAGGACCACCTCGATCCCGACCACGCTTCTCAACAAATACGAATTAGGCCGATTACTAGGCCGTGGTAGCTTTGCAAAAGTCTACGAAGCCCGCTCTTTATCCGACAAGACACAACTGGTTGCGATCAAAATCATAGACAAAACTAAAACCGATGCTACCATGGAACCTCGCATCATCTCCGAGATTTTAGCCATGCACCGCCTGCAACACCACCCAACCATTCTCAAAATCCACGAAGTTATGGCAACAAAAACCAAAATCTACCTCGTCATGGAACTTGCCTTGGGAGGTGATCTTTACTCTAAGATCCGTAAGTTTGGGAAACTCAAAGAATCAGCAGCACGTCGTTACTTTCAACAACTTGTGTCTGCCCTCCACTTCTGCCACCAAAATGGTGTCTCTCACCGCGATATCAAGCCTCATAATTTACTCCTTGACGGTAAAGGTAATTTAAAAATATCTGATTTTGGACTCTCGGCTTTGAAGAATGGTGGTGGTGATGGTGATTTTTTGCTTCACACGGCTTGTGGGACTCCAGCTTTCACGGCACCCGAAGTTATGTCGCGGCAGGGTTACGACGGAGCTAAAGCGGATGCTTGGTCTTGTGGAGTCATTTTGTTCCTTTTGTTGTCGGCTTATTTGCCTTTTGATGACAGTAATCTTGCATTCATGTATAAGAGAGCTCATAAAGGAGAATATCAAGTGCCTTCTTGTATACCAAAGCCGGTTAAATCGATTATAAACCAGCTTCTAGACCCAAATCCTAATACAAGAATGAGCATAGAAGCTTTAATGAAGCATTCTTGGTTTTTGAAGAAGTTTGAATTGCCACCTCAAAGTAGTGTGTTCGAGCTGGATTATAAAAAATATTGTAAATTTGAACAAAAGAGTGCGGTTTCTAGCATCACAGCGTTTGATATAATATCTCTATCTTCGGGGTTGGATTTGTCACGGCTATTTGAGGTTAAGAATCGGAAAGAGAGAAGGTTTACATCAAGTGAAACGGTGGAAAGAGTTACAGAGAGAGTTAGAGAGGTTGGAGGGAGATTGGGGTATAGGGCAGAGGAAGGAAAGGGTGGGAGTGCTATTGGGTTGGGGAAAGGGAGGGTGGGAGTGTTGTTTGAGGTGTTCGAAATAGCGGAGAAGCTGTTGGTGGTCGAAGTTAAGGTGGTGGAGGGTGGTGGGGTGGAATTCGAGGAGGTTCATTGGGGAGAACTGAAAGATGGGCTTCAGGATGTTGTGCTTCAATGGGATAATGATGTCACGTGAAGAGAGGTTCATGGCGTCCTTCAATGGATCAATTTGAGGAGGTTCGAGAATGTCCGTAACAAAGTTAGCCTGATTACTTGTTCTCGGATGGATGCATATTTGGTTACTTCTCTAATCGGGGATGGAAAACCTGAGCTGATCTTTGTTCATGAAAGAATGTGTTCGGTTGTAGTATATTTTTCACTATTTACTTGTGTTAGCTTGGTTTGTGATCTTAAATCTCTCGGTTTAAGCTAGTTAACTTGTAAATCTGGTGATTTCAATTAAGATGGAATAATTAAAATCTCTTTGTTTGCCTTGTTACTTTCTGATCTAAACTTCTGTTCTTCGATTCGGCATGACACAAAACCTTCACATCAAGATATGGAAAATAAGCAAGTGCAAGATTTTTTTTTATTCAGGAACTATTTAGAATCTGCCTGATATTTCATCACTGGTCGCATTGCGTCACCTCTAATTCCAGTTCCAAGTTTCTTTTCGGTTTACAGCATTGTCAACTTTTGGTTCTGGTTTGATGAGACTGGAGATTACTGGCTGTAGATACCACTGATTGCTGGTTAGTCATTAATCCATTGAATTACTCATCAATTATCATCTACCCCAGCTAGAATAGAGAGAGCTATCATCTCCTCGGTTGCTTCACACCTGCCAAAATATAAAGTTATTGCGTTCTGGAGAGTTCTATCAAGAGTCAAGTTAGTAAATAATGGCGATGGATTTTATTATATGGTTCCTCATGATATGAGCGGTATTGTATTCATTAAGTTATGATGTACTTTATTATTGTAAATTCTGAAAGTTTTCTGCTTTTCTATTCAATACAATGGCTGTGTATCTTTTAAAAGAAAACAGTGAGTGGGAATCTGAATATGGCTTAATTTGACTGGCATTAACTTGCGGGAATGATCCTTAACTATATATTCAAGTTTATGCAGTATGTAATGTATCTAACAATCTTGTGTTCTTGGCAATAATTAACATTTCAAGGTCAACATCCAGGGACAATTATGATTAATTCCCTGCATGAAACGGTAACGGAAACTGAAGATTTCTTTTTGGTTTTTCCTTCTGCTGACTGAAAATGAAGATGTTTTAGTAGAAATGAAGTCAAAAAAAGGAATCATTTGAGAATAAACACTACAACTCTGACAATTTCCCTAAGTTATGCGGATGTCAAATTAAAAGGATTGTTAAGAATTTATGCAGATGTTTGTTGACAAAAACCATGATGTTGTTTTGCATTGTTTTTTTGTCAGCAACAGCAGTTGTTGATCATGAGCATGAATTGTCCTAGATGTAAAACTGAATGATCAAACGGTTTTGTAATACAGAATCTTTTTCAGAGATATGGGAGTGTTTCAGAATTTACTTTTAAAATTTACTTTGTATGAACTCGTATTCTGGATTTGTTTAATTTTAATAATATTCTGATTTTAGACTTTTATCCAGCTCCAGAAACGAGAGAGAACTGTATCCAAAATTGCTTGCCATTTGAGAAAGAAAGAGAGTAAATAACTGGTTTTTTTTTTTCTCTCTCTGGAAGTGTTGGACTCATCTTGGAGTTTCTCTTTTCCTCCTCACCAAATTATGCATTTTCAATGGATAAAGTTAAGTGAGCAATTGCAAGCTGGGAACCAGAGGAGCCAACTCAGATGACTCCACAATGACGATGTATTAACTATCTAAAAGGTGATCCAGTAATATGAGCTTGGAATCCGAGAAGTTTGTTTTTTCTGTGGTCTCATGTTCAAGTCTTGTGATTGCTAATATGATGGTCACTGGAAACTTAATCATTAACTTTAGGACCCGTGAAATTAGTCGAAGTGCGCGCAAGCTAACCCAGACACTAACGTTAATCATAAAAAAAACAATGACGTTTGAGCCACCAGAAATTTGTGGCAACAAGTTTGATTTTGTATTCAAACTTTGGCTGGCATATTTAGAAGATTTTTATGAAAAAAATACTTTATTTTTTCTTGTCACGGCTAATATTAAAAAAAGAATTTTACAACACCTTCGATAAGGTTACGACTGAGGTTCATTGATCTCAGCTGATGAATTTCAGCTGCTGTAACCAATAAAAGCATTTCATTGTTTGAAAAATGATATCGAATGCAGCAGCTTATCGAAGGAGGAAGGGTCAGTTGAGTAGAGAACCAGATGAGGTCACAGGCACTGGCTTGAAGAAATTCGCTCCAATGAGGTGCCACTGAACTCAAATTGAACGTTGAACATTTGACTCCACACTTTTGCTGATCCTATCCATTACAAATTACAGCGACATGCAACTTCTGCTACCCAAAAAGCAAGAGAAATAGGACTAACATCCATGCCTGCAAACCATTCTGACAATCATTTTTTGCAATCTGAATGGCTTCCTCAAACCTCCCCAGTATTTTCTACATGCACAAGATCATTGCAATAGTAATCATTTGCTTTCCCTTATCTTTTCAAGCTCTCAAAAATTATTTCTGCTTGTTCGACCATGGATTTTTCGCTGCAGAGATCTATCATACAATTTGAAGCTTAATGCTCCTCGGCCATTTCAAGTTTACCAATTTTCATAATGCTGAAGGTCAAATCACAATAGGAGATACAATCAGTAAATAGTCCTGACTCTTGAATCTTCTTCAGATAATGTTTTGCTTTGTCTGGCAACTCAGCACTAGCCAAAATCTGTATGACAGAACTATAGATACATTTATCTGGAACTACGCCACGACTCTCCATGCTATCAAACAAGTGGCATGCTTTACCAAAATTCTGCGCTAAAACTTTAGCAGCTCACGAAAACTCTATCAACCTCCAAAATATGTGAAATTGACCAGCAAAATCCATTTAATTCTCATATCATTACACAAACATTCAGCATGGCTCTATTTTCGAGCTCGCCCAAGAACCCTGAGCATAATGTTGTATGAATCACTTGTAACTCACAGCAACCCTTCCCCTTAAACCACTCAAAAATCTCCAAAGCTCTTTCCCAATTAGACTGCTCCTTCAGAATTATGTTCCTCTCTTTGTTACTAAGTGTATCCTCTCATGGATTGAATGCCCCATCCAAGTCTTTAATCGTATCAAGACCTTCCAAAATCGATGGAATGCAACTTCCATAATTTGTCCAATCTACTTGGGAGTATGGTTAAAATTGTTTTTGAAAGTGTTTTTTTTTATTCTCAAGATAATTTTTTAATTACTTTTTAAAAATCATTTTTAAAACAGCACAAGGAAATAATAAAAAAACAAAAAAATAATAAAAAACAAAAAAAATCTTTTTTTTTTCAAAAATACTTTTGGAACATAGTGCTAAACATGACATAACCATTGCTATTAAACCTCTTCAAATCAACCTCAAAACTCTTTTTAGTATCAATTCTAGCACTATTCCTTGAGATATTTCTCAGTTCTCTATCTGGGTTTTTATAGAAGCCGGGTTTATTACGAGTCTTTTAATGGGACTGTTGAATTTCTTAAGAATTCTTCAGTTGAGGGTTTCAGGGAGGCCTTGCTGTCTGTGTTTCGACAGTTTCAATCTTTTCTAGTGGAGAAAGGGGTGCTCCTGTGTTTGTGGGTGGTTTCTTTTTCATTAATGGCACCATAGTTAGATTATGTCAGTAATTTTTAGATAGTTTGACCTTAATCATCCCTTGCAGCTGAGAGATCCTTTTAATTTCTTACACTGGGTCTCGTTAATTCCCAACACTGGAATTTTAGTCGAAACAGAGGATAGAGTAGCGACTCGACTTGACAGCATATTGCTTGTGCACAACAGTGCTTAAAGGGCTCATAAACTTTCTAATAGCATACAGTAAATCATTTGCTACCATTTAGAATGACTGTCTTTCATGGTGGGATAATGATCCACCCTTTATCAATTAGTTTACTGGTGGATTTCCTCCTCAGTCCCTGACTGATTTATTTTAGTATTTTGACTTCGTACCGCATCAGCAACATTTGGCAAGCCATGCAAGCTTATTTACAGTACTTGTTGAACCATACTGCAATGTTAAGGTGGCTTTCATAGTCGGATTGGGGTCTGCAGAAAAAAAAAAGTGAGGATCAGCTTTATGTGAAAGTGAATCAGATTTGAGCTTAGTTGGTGCTGTTTACACTAGAATGTGCCCCTGTAAATGTTTCACCTTTCAATCGGATGCTCATCATTGGGGAACACGAGGATTTTGACCTCCACGCCTTTCTCTTTTAATGCCCGTGCATACTGCAGATTTTTCAAGTATCAAACCATTAATGCCATCGTTTTATGCAAGTCATATATAAAAAAAACTAGTTGTGATTTTTTTTATATTGTCTATCACTCTTCCAGCTGTTTTTCTTCTTCAAAACATACACTGGAATGAAATTTTAAACAGCCAAATTGTACTTGAAGAGGGCACAGAAACTTACTTGCAAGCCATTAGACAATGGGACACGAAGATCCTTGCCACCTAGAGCAAAAATGATTGGTGTTTTGACCTGCAAATGTTATCAAACTAAGAAATTCAATATTGTAACTTGAGGGTTTCGGTTCCCGGCAAAGATAAAAAAAAAATCCATGAAGCTTTTATCAAGAAAGAGGGAAAAAGTTGCAAGTTTCAGGTTTCCTGTTTCCTCAACCTTTGCTTTTATCAAACCCCTACATATATATATTGAAATTTGGAAAAATATTGCGTCCAATAGAATTTGAACCAATATCAAAGGTTTTGAAGACCTCTGTCCTATCCATTAGACAATGGACACCATCACATATCACCTAATAGAAAACGGATGTCTCTAGAAAGTACCTTTGAGATGTGTGATATGGGAGATTTGCTGTGAAAGAGCGCCAGGTCTTCAACTGAAGGTGCTTCCGTAAATTTAGTTTTTCCCTCAACTCCATAGGTTTCCACATAGCACCAATCAGGGAGGTCTGTTATGCCAACCATTGATGCAACGTTACAGACAGGATTTCTCACAGCTGCAGCAACAAATTTATCTGGTGCCTGCAGAAAGAGTTATACAGATATGTTCACTGTAAAAGAGGTCTCTGTAATAACAAAAATCTCGAAATACAGTCTACAAATAACATCTGACTATCACAAGTAGAGCTGGAAATGCGAAACCTGGCCAATTAAATGAGTTGTGAGAAAGCCACCATGGGAACCACCAATCACAGCTATTTTGGAGGGGCTAGCGACACCCGTGTCAATAACATGATCTATTGCTGTAATTACATCATTGACATCCTGTGAATAGTAAGCTATAAGGTTAGAATTTTCACAAACTCCACATGATCTACTGCTGTAATTACATCATTGACATCCTATGCGTGGTAAGCTATCGGGTTAGAATTTGCACAAACTCCCCAAATGTTTGAGATACATCGGTAGATATTTGTATGTCTTCTTGGAGAAGATGGTTTTTTTCCAAAACGAGGAAAAAGAACAGGAAACCAGGGAGTAGAAATCTAGGATTTGTTTTATTGTTCTTATTTGGTAATATTTTATTAGGATATTTATTTCTTATCGAGTTCAGGTAACTTTCTTGTTCCTAAACTACATCAGAGAATCCCTTCATAGAAAAAAATCAGAAAACAATCCAACGTGATGCTCCAATGGGATAGACATAACACTTTGGGAGTAAATTTGTTCTCTCCCTAGAAACTTTAATAAGAACGAGTACCTGTGAACCAACATTCCCTAGAAGAGATTGCAAAGCTTCCTCGCCAAACCCTGTCGAACCTCTGTGATCAAAGACTCAGTTAGAAAATCTGGCAAACAACAAAAAAAGACTGTCATATGCTGGCAGTTTAATAGTGTGTTTGGGATTGTAGTGCATGGTGCTTTTCAAAATTGCTTTTTGCTTGAAAATACATCAATGTTTTTTCAAATTTGTTTTTTTTTTACACCAGCACAACAAATTCATCAGAAAATACTAAAAAACATCAATTTAATGTTTTTTCAAGCCAAAAACACTCTTGAAAAGCATCCAAAAGCAGAAGAACACACTTAATACCATTTTTACGACCGCGCTAAGCTTCTTGAGTGTGCAAAGATGAAAATCATCAAGGGCCCATATGAATTTTATGGTAATGTTATGCGAATTTTAAAGTGGTGTAGAATCACCAGCAAGAATACAGAAGTACTAATTCTCTGGGGAAAACCTGCATTTTGTTGAAAATCAAAATTCATTGTTCTAATCCAATAACAAAACTGAAGTAAACTATATTCCAATTTTGAAATTCCTAAATAATCAAACAATACTTCCTATTGTTGTATATCTTCACTCCCCATTACAATGCCATGTATGAAAATATAACACATCAGCTTGGAAAGATTTTTTTGTGAGAGATTATATTTTCATGGGTACAACAGTCTGTGGTGGAGCATTGAGAATGTGTATTAATCTGAGTTTCTGATCAAACTTAAACAGAAAAGGGAAAGGAAAAACTTGAACACACCTGTAATTTACCATTAACAAGCTGTAACCTAGTGAAGACAGAAACGCATAGGACTTTGCAAAGCCTGACAATGAGACACCATGTGGGCCTCCATGAAGTACAACTATTAGTGGATCACAAACATCATTCTTCTTTGACTGGCGAGACACAAAAACAGCTTCGAAAGGTTTGCTAGCACCTGAAAGAAACAAATGTACAAGCGAGCAAAATTCATATTGTGATTCAACGCATTCATGAATTGGGAAAGACCTCCCAATAGTACCAGAAACAAAATTCAGAGATAGTTGAAGTTTGTGAACATTGTCTGTCATCCCATTCTTAACGTACAAAGTCCCTATAAAAGTTTAGCTCCATATGCTTATGCTGGAAACTCAATGAAAGAATACTCCATATCTTACTTTCTTTTCTTACCAGTCAAATTCCAGCAAAATTTCCACTGCGTGAGATATTGCATGTAAATCAATGTATAAACATATAGAATAAAATCCCCCCCCCCCCAAAAAAAATAAAAAAAAATAAAACCACACACACACAAGAAACTGGTTGCAGAGCAGCCTCAACTATAGAAATCACACTGTTTTTATGATGCATCTGAAATGTGATAATAGACCCATGTCAATGCTTCAAAGTGTTCTGAATTTTGATACAACAACATATTGTATAATACCTTTTGTCAAGCAATCAGAAACATTCTTGACTGGAATCTTCAATATTGTGAACTGACGAGAAGAGAGCAAAGAATTAACCTGTACCAAGAAGAAACCATCATCACAAAACTAGAACTTCACGGATAAATGATACAAAATTCATGTTCTAAAAATGACAACAATACAAACCTCTGCAGAACATCTGAATATTGGGCTCGATACATCTAACCAATCCCATGCAGCCGTATCAACAAGATAACCATACTTGATTTGAGGTGCATCTACTGGACTACTAAACACTGGAACGAACAGGGGAAGAAAAAAAATTTATATTTTCCATTCTCTTCACTTTAACCTGGTATGTTATTGATAGCTTTCAGCATGTGGCTTTACCGGTTATAATATTGTCTCCATCTAGAGTAAGAAGATTCCATGAAAAATTGGAGTCTGTGGGACTAATACGCGATACAACCCCACTGTAATTCGATGATCATACCATGAATCAACTATACAAACAGATTCTGACGGTATGCGCACATAAGAAAAGCTGTACTTATATGACTTTTAAAGTTACCTCAACACATTCACAGAAAGTATAACTTGACAGCTGCCCCATGTTGAAGATACAATCATAGTGCATCCATCTGAAAGCCATGGATTAGAAATAAAATTGGAACAATAAAGCCCTGGGAAACAACCATCCTCTGCGCTCCACACAATAGGAATCTGCAATGATTTATTGAAGAAAATTGTTAGTTACAAATTATACACATGAAAGAAAATCTTCCAAATCTGTGGTTACTAATAAATGCATCATTCATAGGGAAATATACATAGAGGAAATTGCCAGGGATAGCCTTGAGAAAGGGGATTGGCTGTCATCCAGCCGAGGTTCCCAACAAGTGTACACTCCTTCCCTTCATTTGAAATTCTAAAATGTGAGAGCACACAAGAAGATCATATGGTTCCATATTAAAAGCTGTAAGGAACCATCGCACCTAAGAACTTAAGTTTTTAGGCTTTCAGACGAGATGGTTTCTCGACATGGTATCAAAACTTTGTTAACCCAGCGGTTACTAATTCAAATCTCACCACCTTATTCTATTAGATAAAAATCAAACAAAAAGGAGTATGAGCTTGTGTGCAACACTTGAGAGAGTGTGCAGAGAATAATATAAATTATATCTTGAGGCCTCACCTAACAGCTTGAGTTTTTAGATGAGATGATTTCTTGATAAAAGAGTGGCTATTTTAAAAGAAAAATTTATTCCCAAAACAAAATGCAAATCATATTATATTAAATCATTACATTCACATTCTAGTAAAGCAAGATCTTATATAAAGGCTGTTGATGAACAAGGCAAAGTTCATCATAATTTCTTGTAAATGAATGAAGCAATAGCAAACAAAATTGAAAATTCTATACATGCCAGTGGAATTCACCAAATGTAAATTATACAGATAGACACGAAGAACTCCTCACCACATCAATAATTTTTGAGGAGGACAATTGTCCATTCACCGGCTTCACTGGCCAATCAATTCTGTGAAATGAATCTGTTGCAGAATGAGCACCCGAATCTACAGAAGAGCTTCTAGATAGAAAAACAAGGAACCTTCCATCTGGGCTGGATAATGAAGACATGTTTCACATGCAATCAGCTTTAAATACATCAATACTATTGTGTATAGGATTTTTTCAAGTTATACAACTTAACATATTCAATGGTTTCCATTTAACTGAAGGATTGTTGATCACTCCAAGGATGAAAGGAAAACAATGATAAATAGCTATACTTGTAAAAGGAAGGTGAGGCAGATCATAAATAACTATTAAGCATATAACCACCTACTAAATAACAAAAAATAGTGCACATGCATGGAATCATTCACACACTTAAACAGAGAAGAAATGATGCACAAATTAAACCCGATGTGTCTGTGACCCCTAAAAGGACATCTGGGCAATGAACTTGCAAATTTTAATATCAACACATAGTCTCAGGGGAATCCATTAACGTAGAATAGAAAGAGGGAATATAGTGTTGAAAAAAGAAGGAACAAGTTTAGAATGCCATTGCATAACCTGTACAAGTCATCGACGTGAAGAGGATCTAGAGGCTGGAAACTAACAAAAATTAACTGGTCACCTTTATCTTGTAATATCATTTTACACAAAAAGAAAAAAACGTCATGTCAAATTGGAAAGTGGAAAAGAGACATGCAATCTCAGTTAAAAAGCCATCATGCCTCTTTTGGGCCAGGGCTTCAGGAAAATTCATTTCCCCTGAAATAAACTCTCCCTCAACGTGATTGTCTTGAAAATGTATTCAAAACTTGAGAAATCACACTACAGAAGTTATCACTTATCACACACAGAAAAGGAGAAGAAATAAAGTTTCTAGGTCAATGTGAAGGCTCATAACCAAGGTGGTTGTACAAATAGCATACCTGAATGATGGAAAGAAGGCACTACTTATGCTCTCAGTTAGGTTAAGAACAGGTGAATCTTCGTTTGGACTCTCTCTGGAAGATCACAATAAATTACATAAACCAGAGTTAGCATATTCAATCTCCAACAGCAACTAATTAACAACTCAGAGGGACGGGAAAAACAACAAGAGCTTTATGAGAACAAGTAACCTACTTGACCTCTAAATCATTGGCTTCTGATGCATAAATTGGTGCTCTAACTGCATATAATGCACATGGCCTGTTGTAGCAGTGTTTTATGCCAAGCTTTCTTGGATTTGATGACCAACCCACAAACACCAAATACTGATGCCAGCCTTGGGTTGATGGAGCCCAGACGACTCGGCCAGTGCTCATGGACTTTGGAATTCCTTTGACAGGCTGTACTTGTCCGCTGCACAACATGGTAAATTTCACATTGAGGTTTTAATGTCTGACAAGAAATCATGTTTAGCTGAATCGATGGCAACAAAAACCTCTTACAAAACCTGTTAATATCAATCAAAAAAAGTGCAGGCTGCCTTTTCCCTGCATAGGTTTCTCCCCAGTCCTCCTCCCATTCCCCCTGACCTTTCCAACTACCACAGTCCTTATCTCCTGAACCGCCTTTTTTATAGCCCGAATCATTAAATGTAGGCTTGGAGGGTGAGGCTTCCTCGGCAACATAAGCAACAAGAGTTTCATTTGAGTTCCATGAGATCCCCTCAAACCTATGACATCAAAAAACTTTCACATTTCAGGATGCTTGAGGATGGCAGTGAACAGTGATAATTATAAACAAACAATTATGATAAAATAAACTAGAAGAAATTAGTGTTTCACTGTTACGTGGATTGTAATAGTGTATTTTTGGGTTTGTTCAGGTTTCAAATATGTTCGTTTGGTTCACTAGTTTATTGATTTTTTTATATTTATTTGCATAGTAAAATAATCATTTTATCCCTCGAAAAAGACAAAAAACCATTGTTGTCGAGAGGGGTTCCATGAGAATTTCATATTTTTTGAAAATGGCTAAATACTAATCTGCTCCCAATAAGACAAAAAACAATTCTTACCCGGAGGGGTGCTACGAGAATTTCACATTTTTTTTAAATTGTTAAATACTAATATGCCCTCCAATAAGACAAAATTGAAGATTTGACTATAAGGGTGTTCCGGTAATTAATCATTTTTAATATTATTTTTCGAATACTGTGCACGCGTGTGACACACGGGGCCGATAGTATTCGGCCTCATGCCCGCTTCGGGCTGTGCGTGTGATGGCGTGCGGTGTCAGAAAATGTCCATCCAATGTCTCACCCGATGCACTGCTGTGTCCTATTCTTGATGGTGTGGCGCGTCGTGGTCCACAGTGGGTGGTTTAATGATAGTGGGCGGTTGAAAGTTGTTTTCCCATTTTCTCCCTTTTGCATGCTAAAGTACAAGGCAAACTCTCAATTTTATGGTGTTTTCATTTCAGTCCCTGGACTTTTAATTGTTTCGCATGATCCTGATTTCTATTATATAATTTTTGATTTGTTTCAATTGGGTCCTTCAATTGAAATTGATTATATATTTAAGTTTCAATTCGGTCCTTATTCTTTTAATTTCCGGATTGGTTTTAAATCCCTTAATATAATCGGTACAAAGGTTTTGATTTTTTTAATTTTATCCTTTGATTGAAATTGATAATATATTTGGTTTTTATTTTGGCCTTTATACTTTTAATTTTTATTTTAATTCTTTTATTTTTTTATATTTTTGAAATAATCTCTATTTTTGTCCATGTTTATATATGTGTGCTCTTAGCTTTAATTTTTAATTTTTATTATTTTCTTATTTATTGAGGTGATATTTTTTTTGAAAGATTTAGTTCTTAAATTTTAGTTTGTGATAATTTGGAAATTGACATTTCTATTTTTTTTCCTCTTTGTTCTTTCTTTTAGTTTTTTTTATTTGTTTTTTTTTTATTTTCAAGTTAAGTGATTTTTTCTCAGCTAATAATTTTATTTTTATTTTATCATTTATTTTATTTTTTGTTTGCTCTTTTGTTAAAGTTTTTAGGTGTTTTTTAGTCTTTGAAATAATAATAATAATAATAATAATAATAATAATAATAATTTTAGTTTTTGTTCTTACTTACTCTTGTTAATTTTTTTGAGTTTTTTTCTCTCGAGGTAATTTAGTAATTTTTATTATTTTGACAATAATAGTAGTGATAATTTTAGATGTTAGGAATTCAATGTTGATATTGTTATAATAGAGATCTATTTTATTATATCAAACTTTGCATATATATATATATATATATTATATTTTATTTTAAACTAGCAAATTCTATTAATTATTTTAATCTTAGCAATTATAAAGATTGTTTACTCGGCAAAATAGAATGTGTTAATATATTTCATTATATCAAACTTTACATATATATATATTATATATTTTATTTTATTTTATTTTAAACTAGCAAATCCTATTAATTTTTTTAATCTTAATAATTATAAAAACTGTTTAATCCACAATTTAACTAGTCTACTATGAAAGACATCAATTTTCAAATACGAAAATATGCGAGCCAGGCCTAGCAAATCATAAATATTAAAAAGATGTCACCCGCACTGAAAAGGCTAGATTTTTGCAGTCACTGACCATCCATCACAATACACTGAGCCGTGTACTGACTGGGGGATGTTGAATTCCTTTTCCACCTGGCCTCGATTCCAAATCTCAAAACGGGTGGGGGATTCATTTTCCGGATTCCGGACAACAAGAAGCTTCAAACCTGATGGTGATGGAACTATCGTAGACACCCCGGTCATCTCAACAGGAAATGGAGACCACTGAAAGCTAACAGAACTGCCACTCCCTTTCGAGATATTAGCAGATAGAGCATACGTCCTCCTCTTATTAGCCAGAAGATTTGCTTGACTAATCAAAAACATTGCCTGGGAACCAGTTCCTGCACCAGAGATTGTTTCAAGAAACACAAACAGGGGGCGGAAAAGAAAGTAAAAGTCGCATAAATATGTAGACTTACCAGTGTCAGACTTAAAAGTCCATGCCTTGTCAATGTTAGGGATGCTAGTGAATTCTTGAAGTAACTTGGAAAGGGAAGCACAATCTTCCTCGGTTTTAGCATCTAACCCAACAGGCAGTTCCTTTGGCGAGGAAGCTACAGAGGCGTCCATGAATGCTCGAGTGGCAGAAGATCGAGAGAGCGAACGAGGAGTGGAAAAGGAGGAGCGAAGCAGAGTGGGAGTGCGAGAGTGAAGAGAAGTTGATAAAGAAGAAGATGGGAAGGAGGAGTAGAATATGATGCTTTACGAAGTACTATGGTCTTCCCATATTCGGATCCCGATTCTGTTTCGTTTGCCTCCATTAAGAAAATGCGTTTACACCAATAATAATAGAATACGATGCTTGATAATTGGTTTTAGATTATTGTTGTCGCTCATGTTTTTTGTGAGGAAGAGGTTCCATGGGTAACCATGGTAACTTGGCATAGTTCTTAAGGGGTCACGATGATCTTCTGCATTTTGAGCAGTAGAAGAGGAGGAAGCCAAAGAAGATTGACTTCAGCGTCTCAAGATTCAGACCATTTTCTCTGGAAGGCTTGTTAACTAGGAATTTTTATGTTATCTAAAATTATTATTTGTGGCATGAGCTGTAATACATGGGTGGTAGGAGAGATTATAAGAACATAGATGGAAAGAGATTTCTTTCTTTCCATCTCACATTAGCATCATTACAGGAACTTAATTTGTATAACCTAAAATAGAAGATTTACTCTGTCATTATAAATATGTAACTAAGGACAGTGTAAAGATTCAACCAGAAAATAAAGAGTAATTATTCTAACATGGTATAAGAGCATCCTTCTTTTTTTTTCCTGCTTCAGAAAACCCTAATACCTGTCTCTTTCTTTTTCCCTCTTTACCTCGCCGACCATGACTTCAGAAACGGATACAAAGCAATATGATATACCTCAACTAGATTCCATGTTTTCATAATTCACCACAAAAATCACTGAAGCTCTTAGCAAGATCCAAACACCTACCCTATCTACTGAGTCCCCTGTGACTTTGATCGACATCAAGTTGAACAACCCTAACTATGCCCTTTAGTCCCAAGTTGTCGAAATGTACATCTCAGGCAAAGACAAATTGGGATATATCAATGGTGATCTTCCACAACCACCATTAATAGATCCCTTCTTTCGCAAGTGGCATACAAACAAAGCCATTGTCAAAGGATGGTTAATCAATTCAATGGATCCCTCATTAATAGGGAATTTTATTCGGTTTCCTACAACAAAAATGGTGTGGGACTCCATTGTTACCACTTACTTTGATGGAAGTGATACATCTCGGGTTTATGACCTGAGAAGAAGGGTGACGCAGTTGAAACAAGCAGGAGGGTCTCTAGAACAATACTGCAATGACCTCCAAGGGTTATGGCGTGGGATTGATTTTAGGCGTCCTAATCCAATGGAGTGTGCAGTCGATATTCACAAGTATAATACTATCCTTCAAGAAGAATGGGTGTATGTTTTCTTGGATGGTCTTGACAACCGATTGGACAAAATAAGAGGAGATGTACTGCAACTTCATCCATTTCCTACTATGGATCAAGCTTATGCTCATGCCTGTTGTGAAGCAATTCGCCAGACTGTTATGATCACAGACAACGAGAACATTTTTCGGGTTGTTCTTGCTAGCAAGGGACTTCGACTTAGTCCAATCAACCCTACTTCTAATATACATAATGGGAAGCAGAAATCTTGAACATCAACTAAAGGCCTGAAGTGCACTCATTGTGGGAATCAAAAGCATACCCGTGAAAATTGTTTCAAGTTGCATGGATATCCTGATTGGTGGAATGACCTATAGACAAAAAAACATAGAGACACAACTAGCAAAGAAGATGGTCTTGGCACTGCAGCAGTAGCTACTACAGAACCTCACCTGTCTTTTACACCACAAATTGCTCACAGTCCTTCATCCTCAGATGCAAGTAACCTCGGTTGTGTTTGTGCTAATTCACCATGTGATGCTGAATGTGATGAATGGCTACTGGACTTCGGCGCCACTGATCACATGACGTTTGATGCCAAGAATTTCACCCAAACATCCTTACCAAGACGTACCAATATCACCAATGCTAATGGCGTCATCTCTCCAGTCACTGGTATAGGCACAGTGATATTAACACATACATTGCAACTGCCTAATATATTACTTGTTCCATCTTTCATCATAGGCTCCTCTCTGTAAGCCAAATGACTATTGATCTTAATTGTCTTAGCTCATGTATCCTATTTTCTATCTTATCCAGGACATTCTCACCAAGGATATTATTGGGCATGGTACTAAGAGAGGGGGACTCTATTATGTGGAAGACTTCAGTACGGGAAGAGCATATCAAATGCAACATTCGGCTGGAATAAAAAAGAAGGAGATCTGGCTTTGGCACTATCATTTAGGACACCCGTCCCTCACTTATATGAAACACATGTTCCCAAAATTGTTCTCTCAAGTGCAACATTTTAATTTTCAATGTGAAACCTGCACTTTAGCAAAAAGCCATAGGGTCTCTTATCCTGTGCATTTGAATAAAAAGGATACTCCATTCTCCTTGATACATTATGATGTGTGGGGTCCTTCCCCAATTCATACCATATCAGGGTTCAGATGGTTTGTGTTCTTTGTCGATGATTGTACCCGCATGACCTGGCTTTATCTGCTAAAACATAAAGATAAAGTATTCAATGTGTTTAAACCATTTCATGCCATGGTAAACACACAATTTTATGCTAAGATTCAAGTGCTTCGATTGGATAATAGGGGTGAATATGTGAATCACCAATTTCATGATTATTTCAATCTTCACGGCATTGTCCATGAAACATCATGCCCTCAAACTCCTCAACAAAACAGTATTGCTGAGCAGAAAAATCAGCATGTTCTTGAAATTGCCAAGGCTCTTTTAATAAATGCCCATGCTCCTTTTCGGTACTGGGTTGATGCGGTCACTATTGTTATGCATCTCCTGAACAGATTGCCCTATAAAGTGTTGGGTTTCCAAACTCCATTACAAGTTCTTGCAAAACATACCTCTCTTCCCTCGGTTTTGATGCTTCTACCCCGTGTGTTTGGGTGTGTTGCATATATCCACCTTCATAAGAACCAACGAACTAAGCTGGACCTCTGTGCTCGTTGATGTATGTTTGTGGGATATGCATTTCATCAAAAGGGTTATAGATGCTATGATCCTACTTCTAATCGCATCTATATCTCTATAGATGTCACCTTCATGGAAACAGAAACCTTTTTCCATCCAATTCTCCTCTACAGAGGGAGACTAGACAAAAAGAGTTAAAATGGATGGAATTGAACTGGTCGGGTCTGTCTGAAGCATGTATGGAATCAACACAGTCAGTTTGTGCCTCACACAAAGGTGTAGTTCCAGAAGCTGCAAAAGACAATACAAGTCTAGAAGATATAGAAATTCTAGAAGCTGTAGTAGATACAGAAGGTGTAGAAAATACAGTCTTAGAAGCTGTAGAAGATGTAGTTCCAGAAGCTGCAGTTTCATCCCCCTTTGAAGTACCCGAATACCCAACTCCTAAGAATCCTGAGGTAAGCCCTTTGAACACTAATGTCATAGAATCTTTTGCTAGTTATGAATTACCTCACAGGCATAATCATGGGAAACCACCAAGGCGGTATTCACCAAATATTGAAGAAAGAAGATCACGGTACCCCATTGCAAATTATGTGTCTACATAGGGACTACTAGAACTGCTCAAAACTTTTATGCATGCATCTCTTCTAATCAAGTCCCTACAGGAGTGGATGAAGCCATAAAAAAACCAAAGTGGACCCAAGCCATCAAAGAAGAAATGGAAGCCTTAATGAAAAATAAAACATGGAACATAGTATCACTACCGAGAGGAAAGAAGACAGTGGGGTGCAAGTGGGTGTTTTCTATCAAATATAAAGCAGATGGATCCGTGGAAAGGTACAAGGAAAGACTTATGGCAAAAGGGTATCATAGGTATATGGTGTAGACTACCGAGAAACTTTCTCTCCAGTAGCCAAACTAAACACTATCAGAGTGTTGTTTGTCACGGGATTTGATATTTGACTATGTATTAATTAGGAAATTAATTACAATTATAAATAATAATGTTTCAGTTGAACACTAAGTCTTTCGATCTTAGCCCGAAAGTATAGGAAAGACATGTAAATCTATTTACTTTCTATTTAATGGAGAAGACACCCTAGAGGGGTGATCTTCAGTTTCTAAACATACCAATTTTATCATGGTATCAGAGCCTCTACTGATTCGTGAATCAACGTGAGTATAGTAGAATTTTTTTCTCTTATTTCTTGATCTGTGTCAACCTTTCTGTGTGGCTTTTTTGGTTGTGGCTGTGGGCGTATTGCTCTATGCTTGTGGTGGAGATCGGTGACTTTTCTGGCGTGTTCTTTTGTGGTGGTTGTGGCGTCGGTTCTTTTCTGTTCTAGCATCATTCTCTGTTGTGGTTGGGTTGTAGTGAGCATTTCGATGCTTTTTATGGTGGTCGGAGGTCCTATAGTGGTTGGAGCGGTGGTCGATGTTCTGAGCATCCTCGTCGGCGCCTATTCTGTTCTGCGTACAATTGTTGAAGACGAAGTCTTCAAACCGATTTGATTTCTGTCTCTTGTCTTTCCATTAAAATCTTGTGGACTGTGTTTGGGCCGAGCCCACACTATCATTTATATTGCAGTGTTTAGGCTGATACCAGGGGGGCTTTGTTTGGGCTCTGTCTTTAGGCCCGGATCCGTGGGCCTTCATTACTGCAGATTCTCTCTTTTTTGGGCCTAATTTCTTTGGGCTATCCTAGCCGGACCAGTATTGATAATCAACTACATTTTGTTTGATATTACTATTCCGGAATTTACATCATGTCTATGGAAAATAATATCATTCGCTTTACTGGAAAAAAATTCCCTACGTGGGAATTTCAATTTAAAATGTTTTTGAAAAGGAAAGAATTATTTCATCATATTGATAATCCTACTAAAATTCCCACTGAGAAAAAGGAATTGGCTAAATGGGAAGTCCAGGATGCTAAGGTGATTTCTTGGCTATTGGAAACGGTTAAGCCTCATCTTGTTACTAATCAAACTATATAGGCCTATTTACACCGCATTTATCATCAGGATCACAGTGCTAGGAAATTCCAGTTGGAAATGGAGATTAGCGATTACAGTCAAGGTAACTTAACCATTGAACATTTTTATTGTGGTTTTATTAATGTCTGGAGCGAGTATTCTGCTATTGTTCATGTTAAGGTTCCTACTGAAGCTCTCGCGGCTCTTCAAGCGGTTCATGCTGAGAGTCAACGCGATCAATTTTTGATGAAACTTCGACCTGAATTTGAACATGTTAGAGCCGGTTTATTGAACCGTGATCCGGTTCCTTCCTTGGATATTTGCTTGGGGGATTTATTGCGTGAGGAACAACAATTATCCACTCAGATGGGTATGGCCTCTCAAAAGGCTTTTTTTGAGCCTGTTACTGTAGCCTATGCAGCGTAATGAAGAGGAACGCAGAGGTTGCAGTGTTTCAGCTGCAAAGAGCTTGGACACATTGCTCGTAATTGTCCAAAGAAAGTTTGCAACTATTGTAAGAAACCAGACAATTTCATTAAAGATTGTAGGGTACGACCTCAGAATCGCTAATATCAAGCTTTTCAAGCTACTGTCTAGGCATCGTCTCTGCGCCTCCCACTGTAAGCTCTGATCTGTCTGTTCTCACACCTGCTATGGTTCAACAGATGATTGTCTCGGCTTTTACGGCTTTATGTCTACAAGTTATAACTCCTACCTCTACTCCTTGGATTGTTGATTCAGGTGCTTCTAATCATATGACTGATAATGAGACGGATCTTCATGATGTTCATGAGTATGACGGCACACAATCTATTCAGATTGCTAATGGCGGTACACTTCCTATTAATGTTGTTGGTAATTTGGGTCCTTCATTTAAGGATGTTTTTGTCTCTCCTGAATTATTTACTAGCTTAATTTTTGTTGGACAATTCGTGGATGATAACTGTGATGTTTATTTTTTCCACTATATTTTTCTTTTGCTTGTATGGCTAATGTCAATAATAATAAAGTATGGGATAAGAAATTGGGTCATTCTAATTCTGTTGTCTTGACTCATCTTTTGAAACATGGTTTTTAGGCAATAATAATAATTCTTCTTCATCTTTTGATTGTGTTACTTGTCGTCTTTGTAAAAGTAAAACCTTACCTTTTCCGGTGCATGGTAGTCATGCTTCCACCTCTTTTGAAATTGTGCATATTGATGTATGGTGGGCAAATTCTATTATTTCTCATGGGCAGTATCGTTATTTGTGATATTTATCGATGATTACAATCAATTTACCTGGATTTATTTTCTTCGCTCTAAAGTTGACGTGTTCTCTGTTTTTCAAAGATTTGTCGCACTTGTCGAGACACAATTCAGTACCTCTATCAAAATCTTACGCTCCGATTAAGGGGGAATACATGTCACATTCATTTCAAAATTATCTTCAGCAAAAAGGGATAATTTCTCAACACTCTTGCCCTTACACCTCTCAACAAAATGGAGTCGCTGAGTGTAAGAATCATCATCTCTTAGATATTGTTCGTACTTTGCTAATTGATTCGTTTGTACCCTCCAAATTCTGGATAGAAGCATTATCTACAGCTGTTTATTTGATCAATTGCTTGCCTACGGTCACACTTTAAATTATGATTCTCCCTATCTTTGTTTATTTGGTATACCTCCTGAGTATAAATCACTTTATATTTTTGGGTGTGTTTGTTTTGTCCATCTGCCACCCACTGAACATCACAAACTTATTGCCTAGTCTGTCACATATGCTTTCATGGGATATAGCCCTACTCAGAAATGAATTATATGTTATGATGCTCATGCAAATAAATTTCGAATCTCCCGGAATGTAGTTTTCTTTGAAAATCAATATTTCTTTCAAACTCATGTTAGTTCTAATTCCCCTATTGCCTTTACCGCCCCCCTTCCTTCATTTGATGATGTTCCTTCTTCTATTAAGTGATTTAAACCAGGTATAGTGTATCAAAGAAGTCCTCCTTCAGTGCCTCTTCCAAACACGACTTCATCACCTAATTCTATACTACCAGCACCTCGACGATCCACTCGGGTTCCACATCCACCAGATAGGTATGGCTTTTCTCATACCTTGTTTACTGCCACTCTCGATACTATTTCTGTTCCTTACTCTTATACTCAGGCAGCCACCCAGGCTTGCTGGCAGCAGGCCATGCAAGAGGAAATTCAATCTCTTCAAGACAGTCACACTTGGGATTTTATGACTTGTCCGCCCAGAGTCAAACCTATTGGTTGTAAGTGGGTTTACTCGGTCAAGTTTAGATTTGATGGTTCCCTGGATCGATATAAGGCCCGTTTTGTAGCTCTTGGGAACCGACAAGAGTATGGTATTGATTATGAAGAGATATTTGCACCGGTGGCTAAAATGACTACTGTACGGACTATATTAGCACTTGTTATGTCATAGGAGTGGTCTCTTAGACAGATGGATGTGAAAAATGCTTTTCTACATGGAGATTTAAAAGAAAAAATCTATATGTCTCCACCTCTAGGCATGTTTAATACACCCTCCTCCGAGGTTTGTCGATTACGCCAATCTTTGTATGGTTTGAAATAGGCTTCGCGAGCATGGTTTGATAAATTTCGCTCTACTTTGCTTGCATTTCATTTTATTCAAAGTCAGTTTGATTCCTCTTTGTTTTTTCTCAAGACATCTACAAGAATTGTATTGCTTCTAGTCTATGTTGATGATATTGTGATTACAGGATTAGATACTGAGTTACTTAAACACTAGCAAAAGCATCTCCAGGACTCTTTTCACATGAAAGATCTTGGTTCTTTGCAGTATTTTCTTGGCCTTAAGGTTCAGATTACTCTGATTGGTACATTGTTACATCAACATAAGTACATAGAGGAAGTCATCATATTAGCTGGTCTCCAATTGGGTAATTCTATCCTTACTCCATTGAAGATCAATTTTAAGCTTCGCCAGGAGGAAGGGGAGCTCATGTCAGATCCATCCTTGTATCGGCAACTAGTTGGGAGTTTAAATTTCTTGATGATTACTCATCCTGATATCTCTTTTGCTATACAGCAAGTTAGTCAATATATGCAGGCCCCTCGTCATCTTCACCTTGCAGTTGTTCGCCGTATTATACGATATCTGAAGGGTACCTCTTCATGAGGGTTGTTCTTCCTAAGGAATCTTCCTTATAGTTGGAAGGATATAGTGACGCTGATTAGGCCGACTGTGCAGATACTCGTCGATCTGTTACCGGATGGTGTATGTTTTTTGGCAATGGACTTATTCTTGGAAGAGTAAGAAGCAAGATAGAGTTTCCAGATCCTCCATGGAATCCGAATATCGTGCTATGTCTTCCGCCTACTCTAAAACTACATGGCTTCATGGATTATTAGGGGAACTTGGTTTTCCTCAACTTCATCCCACTCCTCTTCATGCTGATAATACCAGTGCGATTCAAATTGCTGGTAATCCTGTCTTTCATGAGCGTACAAAACATATTGAGGTTGACTGCCACTTCATTCGTGAATCTGTTCACCGCCATGAAATTACACTTCCTCACATTTCTACCGAACACCAAACTGCGAACATTTTCACTAAAGCTCTCTCTCGGCATTGGCATAAATTCTTAGTTGACAAATTGATGCTTCTTGATCGACCAGCATCAATTTGAGGGGGGGATGTCACGGGATTTGATATTTGACTATGTATTAATTAGGAAATTAATTACAATTGTAAATAATAGTGTTTCAGTTAAAAACTAAGTCTTTCGATCTTAGCCCGAAAGTATAGGAAGGGCATGTAAATCTATTTACTTTCTATTTAATGGAGAAGACACCCTAGAGGGGTGATCATTCAGTTTCTAAACATACCAATTTTGTCATTGTTATCTATTGCAACAAATCTAGATTGGTCATTACATCAGTTTGATGTAAAGAACGCCTTTCTACATGGTGATTTTGAAGAGAAGGTGTATATGGACATTCCTCCAGCCTACTCAGTAACCATAGGAGAAAACAAAGTGTGTAAATTGCAGCGAGCCCTGTATGGACTAAAGCAATCGCCACGAGCATGGTTTGGAAGATTTAGCTTGGCAATGAAGAAGTACGGCTTCACACAAAGCAACTCAGACCATACTTTATTTCTCAAAAGGTAGTAGGGCAAGGTAACAACCTTAATTATCTATGTCAATGATATGATTATCATAGGAGATGATAGAGAAGAAATATCACAACTTCAAGGGCAACTAGCCAGCAAATTTGAAATGAAAAATCTAGGTGGGTTAAAATATTTTCTGGGAATAGAAGTTGCAAGATCTAATCAAGGCATTTTTCTATCCTAGAGAAAATATATCCTAGACCTATTATCAGAAGTGGAATTGTTGAAGTGCAAACCAGTAGACACCCCGATTGTCCAGAATCACAAGCTTGGGATTTATCCGGACTAGAAACAAACTGATAAGGGGAAATATCAGCGATTAGTTGGCAAACTAATCTATTTATCACATACTCACCCAGATATTGCATATGCAGTAAGCGTGATGAGTCAATTTATGCATTGCCCAAGTGAGGAACACATGGAGGTTGTAACTCGAATACTGAAATACCCGAAGTCATCTCCAGGAAAAGGGCTTATATTCTCCAAGAATGGTAATTTGGAAGTCAAAGGCTATGATGCAGATTGGGTCGAGAACTGCCTAGACAGGAAGTCGACCTCAAGGTATTTCACATTTGTTGGTGGAAATCTGATGACATGGAGAAGTAAGAAACAGAAGGTGGTGGCACTCTCGAGTGCTGAATCAGAATTTCAAGGGATGGCTAAAGGTGTGTGTGAGCTTCTTTGGCTGAAAAAATTGCTAACTTAGATTGGTTTTGCTTCTAAATCAGAAATGAATCTCTTCTGTGATAATAGAGTTGCGATAAATATTTCTTAAAATCCAGTCCAACATGATAGAACTAAACATGTGGAGGTCCATTGACACTTCATCAAACATAACCTCAAAACGAAGATAATTCAATTTCCATTCGTTAAATCTGAAGATCAACTAGTAGATATACTTACTAAAGCCGTATCCAGCAAAGATTTCCACAACTCACTAGTCAAGTTGTGCATAAGGGATCCATATGCATCAACTTGAGAGTGAGTGTTGACTTGAGCTGTAATACATGGGTGATAGGAGAGATTTTAGGAACAGAATCTCACATTAGCATCATTACAGGAACTTAATTTGTATAGCCTAAAATAGAAGATTTACTCTGTCATTATAAATATGTAACTACGGATTGCGTAAAGATTCAACCAGAAAAATAAAGAGTAATTATTCTAACATTATTTTCATGGCCTTTCTTTTGCAACTAGCCAATCACTGATAATTTGTCTTTCAATCGTCGTTCGTGGAGCAGCATTAATTTCACCCAAGGAATGGCATCTCTGTCATCCGGTCATCTCTTATCTTTAAAATTTTATTTTTTTAAAAAATGTCTTTGAAACACCGAAGGATTTTTTAGGTGTGACCTTTGTCCTGATTCATCTTTAATGAAATTCTCGCTTTTGTGGGTGGGTAGCCCTCTCCTTGTCAGTTATTTGTGGAGCACGAGACGAAGGATCCCAAACTGAGAAATGGCAGGGGTAGCAGATGCCCTTTTCGTTCATACTCTATTCCTTTCCCATGTTTTAATTAAATTAACTTAATTGACATAAAGTTGCCAAATCCTGATTCCTTAACTTAATCTTGGTATTGTGGTAGTATCGGCTACAAAAGTGCTTTATTGAAAATGATGACAGGGCGGCATGATGCCCATGTCCATCCATGGAAGCTGACTAAAAATCCTCGAAGGTGGTTGGACCCTTTACATTGATGGAAGAAGAGAAAAACAGAACCATATTATTGACTACAATCTAATTTCATCTCTATCTTGAAACTATAGACATCGTTACCTTCTTCCAAACAGAACATTGCAGGGCAGAAAAGCAGAACTATCAAGCCAGAAATGAGATCCAGATCCCATTTAGTCTCTTCTCTCCTCTTCTTTCTCTCTTACTGTAACATCCTCCGCCATTTGCAGGCTCAGCCAAGCACCTCGAGGGTTCACCTGCACAGCCAACCAGAGTTCCTTTCCATGTCAAACATATGCCTTCTACCGAGCCTCGGCTCCTAACTTCGTTGACCTTGCCTCGATCGGTGACCTTTTCTCGGTTAGCCGCCTTATGATATCAGAACCAAGTAACATCTCCTCTCCAACCTCGCCTCTCGTCCCCGATCAACCCCTCTTTGTCCCTTTATCGTGTTCTTGCGACACCATCAATAGAACTAGCATTTCCTTTGCAAACATCACATATACCATCAAAGCAGGGAACACTTTCTTCATTGTCTCAACTGAATACTTCCAAAACCTTACGACCTTCCAAAACCTTGCGATTTATTTTTTTAAAGTGTTTTTATTTAAAAATATATTAAAATGCTAAAAAATTAATCATTTAAAACAAAAACAAATTATGATATGAACACCTTTCTAGCGTATTTATCACCCTGCATGCACGCAAGTACCAGTTTGGAGGGCATGGGAGGCAAGAAATACACCATACACGAAACCCCCCCCCCCCCCCCCCCCCCCACGTATTATTTATTTTTCTAGGTGGCAAGCGTTCAAATTCTGTCCTGCCGTTGATTGTGAATCTTCTTGATTAATGATTCTCTCGATGAAAGGGTATGGTTTTTATTTCCGGTCTTACTTTGGATATATTCATCCAGATTCTTAACAACGCTGAGCACATCCAAGTCAAGATTTTTTGATTTTTTTTGATTCGGTATAATAAAATAACCATAATACTTTCAAATAAAACAAAAACTAAGAGTTACCACAGAGACGTTACTGGAATTTCAAATTTTCTATACCCAGTTAAATAACCATAACATCCTCCAATAAAACAAAAACACCTGCACATGAAAATGATTTTTTATTTTTATTTTTTAATATTATTGTTGACATCAGTACCAAACAGGATCGCTACGGAACTATTATTTTTGTAACGTGTGGCAAGCCATGCATGCTTATTTACAATACTTGTTGAACCATACTGCAATGTTAAGGTAGCCTTCGTAGTCGGATTGGGGTCTGCAGGGAAAAAAAAAGTGAGGATCAGGCTTTATGTGAAAGTGAATCAGATTTGAGCTTAGTTGCTGCTGTTTACACTAGAATGTGCCCCTGTAAATGTTTCACCTTTCAATCGCATGCACATCATTGGGGAACATGAGGATTTTGACCTCCACGCCTTTCTCTTTTAATGCCCGCGCATACTGCAGATTTTTCAAGTATCAAACCATTAATGCCATCATATTACGCAAGTCATAGATAAAAAAAAAACTAGTTGCGATTTTTTTTATCTTGTCTATCACTCCTCCAGCTGCTTTTTTTCAAAACATACACTGGAATAAAATTTTAAACAGCCAAATTGAACTTGAAGAGGGCACGGAAACTTACTTGCAAGCCATTAGACAATGGAACACGAAGATCCTTAGCACCTAGAACAAAAATGGTTGGTGTTTTGACCTGCAAATGTTATCAAACTAAGATATTCGATATCATAACTTGAGGGTTTCGGTACTCAGCATAGATAAAAAAAAATCCAAAAGAAATGCTATTACTCCACCCGACCAGTATGACTCTTAAGAAAGAGGGAAAAAGTTGCAAGTTTCAGGTTTCCTGTTTCCTCAACCTTTGCTTTTATCAAACCCCTACATATAGTTGATGTAAGGAATATTTACATTTTTACCATGAAGCTCAGATTCTTCATTCTCAGCATATTGTTTGCTTTAGCATTGCACAACTTCCAAAACACAGAGCTTGGATGTTGTTGTATAGCATTCCATGCAACTTGCTAGTGCCAATGCAATCCATGCAGGTACAATTTCCAATCCAGTACAGTTGTCCATGGCAAGTTGATCAGAAACACGTGTTTTCTGAAACTAGCTATAATAGATTTTTCCGTTGCTTTAAAGTTGATAGCATCCAGCGTTGTAAAAGAAATATAAAATGGTGTTCACTAGGAATTTTTTGCAGTATATTTTATTTGGTTTAGACCATTCTATTCCTATTCC
The DNA here is from genome assembly GCA_025169955.1 of Salix arbutifolia. Classification (NCBI taxonomy): domain Eukaryota; kingdom Viridiplantae; phylum Streptophyta; class Magnoliopsida; order Malpighiales; family Salicaceae; genus Salix; species Salix arbutifolia. Next base: position 9,826,805 of record CM045909.1, read on the forward strand.
TAGTGCTTCTGTCTTAAGTCCCAAAAAATAGAAATAATTACCAAGAAATAATATATATATATATACTGGAAATTGGAAAAATATTGCGTCCAACAGAATTTGAACAAATATCAAAGGTTTTGAAGACCTCTGTCCTATCCATTAAACAATGGACACCATCACATATCACCTAATAGAAAACGAGTCTCTCTAGAAGTACCTTTGAGATGTGTGATATGGGAGATTTGCTGTGAAAGAGCGCCAGGTCTTCGACTGACGGTGCTTCAGTAAATTTAGTTTTTCCCTCAACTCCATAGGTTTCCACATAGCACCAATCAGGGATGTCTGTTATGCCAACCATTGATGCAAGGTTACAGACAGGATTTCTCGCAGCTGCAGCAACAAATTTATCTGGTGCCTGCAGAAAGTTATGCAGATATGTTCACTATAAAAGAGGTCTCTGTAATAACAAAAATCTTGAAATACAGTCTACAAATAACATCTGACTATCACAAGGAGAGCTGGAAATGCGGAACCTGGCCAATTAAATGAGTTGTGAGAAAGCCACCATGGGAACCACCAATCACAGCTATTTTGGAGGGGCTAGCAACACCGGTGTCAATAACATGATCTATTGCTGTAATTACATCATTGACATCCTGTGAATAGTAAGCTATAAGGTTAGAATTTTCACAAACTCCACATGATCTATTGCTGTTATTACATCATTGACATCCTGTGCGTAGTAAGCTATCAGATTAGAATTTGCACAAACTCCCCAAGTGTTTGAGATACTTGAGTAAATGTTTGTATGTCTTCTTGGAGAGGATGGATTTTTTCCAAAACGAGGAAAAAGAAAAGGAAACCAGGGAATACAGGTAAAGTATCCTGATACTACTCGCAAAATATTATTAACCATGAACAATCAACACAGTGGGAGCAATGGGAAGTGGAGAAAGTAAGAGAGAAATATGCAATATAGGGACAAGAAAGTTGACTTGTTTGTTTGTAGTAAAGTACGCTTAGAATTTTAATATTATTTTGATAACTGTCTAGGATTTTTTTTTATTGTTGTTATTTGGTAATATTTTATTAGGATATTTATTTCTTATCGAGTTCAGGTAACTTTCTTGCTCCTTAACTACATCAGAGAATCCCTTCATAGAAAAAAAATCAGAAAAACAATCCAACGTGATGCATAAAGCCTTGATTTTAAAAAAACATGCCATACAAAATTTAGGGGAAAGGACAGATTTGCCCTCAAATTATTATGTACAATCTCAATTGAATCCTCCACCGATCAATTGTCCCAATTGAGTCCTCATTTATTGAGGGTTGGTTTAATCATCTCAAAAGTTATCTACAATTAAAAGGTCTGTTCATTTTTAACATGACTCCCATTCCATAAATTTAAGCCAATTTTTTAGGCAAAGTATTAGCACAAAATTGATGCTCCATAAGACAATATGGTGCTGAATATTCATTCAACAAAGATCGTGACACTTAAAGTCACCCTACATGATGCATGTGAAAACTCAAGTATAAAAAGAGATTACAACCTATTTTGTGTGTAAAAGAGACTTGTACATGTGGGTGTGATTTTTAACTCCAAAATATTTTAGGCTCACCAAATAAGGCTAAAAGAGTCTTGCACATGCAGGGGCTAATTCAGAAAATTCTCCAAGGATAGGGGCTCGTTTGAGATATCCATATATGGGGGGAGGGGGCTCCGATGGGATAAACATAACACGTTGGGAGTAAATTTGTTCTCTCCCTAGAAACTTTAATACGAACAAGTACCTGTGAACCAACTTTCCCTGGAAGAGATTGCAAAGCTTCCTCGCCAAACCCAAGTGAACCTCTGTGATCAAAGACTAGGTTAGAAAATCTTGCAAACATCAAAACAAGACTGTCATATGCTAGCAGTTTAATAGTGTGTTTGGGATTGGGGTGCATGGTGCTTTTCAAAATAGCTTTTAGCTTGAAAATAAATCAATTCTTTTTTTTTTTCAGAATTGTTTTTTTTTACACCAACATAACAAAATCATCAGAAAATACAAAAAAACATCAATTTAATATTTTTATCAAGCCAAAAACATTTTTGAAAGCATCCAAAAGTAGAAGCACTCCCAAACACACCTAATACCATTTTTACGTCCGCACCAAACTTCTTTAGTATGCAAAGATGAAAATCATCAAGGGCCCATATGAATTTTATGGTAATGTTATGCAAATTTTAAATTGGTGTAGAGCCACCAACAAGAATACAAAAGTACTAATTCTCTGAGGAAAACCTGCATTTTGTTGATAATCAAAATTCAATGTTCTTTTAAATGTCTAGATAGGGTCCTTATTTATACACAGTAACAAAATAAAATTAGAAAACCTACCAAATAGTTCTAATCAAATAACAAAATTGAAGTAAACTATATTCCAATTTTGAAATTCCTAAATAATCAGACAATACTTCCCATTGCTGTCTATCTTCACTCCCCATTACAATGCCATGTATGAAAATATCAAACATCAGGAGAGATTTGTTTTTGTGAGAGAGATTATATTTTCATGGGTACAACAGTCTGTGGTGAAGCATTGAGAATGTGCATTAATCTGAGTTTCTGATGAAATTTAAGCAGAAAAGGGGAAGGAAAAACTTTGACACACCTGTAATTTACAATCAACAAGCTGTAACCTAGTGAAGACAGAAACGCATGGGACTTTGCAAAGCCTGACAATGAGACAGAATGTGGGCCTCCATGAAGTACAACTATTAGTGGATCACAAATATCATTCTTCTTAGACTGGCGAGACACAAAAATAGCTTCGAAAGGTTTGCTAGCACCTGAAAGAAACAAATGTACAAGCGAGCAAAATTCATATTGTGATTCAACACATTCATGAATTGGGAAAGACTTCCCAATAGTACCAGAAACAAAATTCAGAGATAATTGAATTTGTGAACATTGTCTGTCATCCCATTCTTAACGTACAAAGTCCCTATAAAAGTTTGGCTCCATATGTTGACGCTGGAAACTCATTGAAATAATACTCCATATCTTACTTTCTTTTCTTACCAGTCAAATTCCAGCAAAATCTCCACTGTCTGAGCTATTGCATGTAAATCAATGTATAAAACATATAGAATACAATACCCCCACCAAAACACACACGCACAAGAAACTGGTTGCAGACCAGCCTAAACTGTAGAAATCACACTGTTTTTACGAGGCATCATAAATGTGATAGTAGACCATGTCAATGATTCAAAGTGTTCTGAATTTTGATACAACAACATATTGTATAATACCTTTTGTCAGGCAATCAGAAACATCCTTGACTGGAATCTTCAATATTGCGAACTGACGAGAAGAGAGCAAAGAACTGACCTGTACTAAGAAGAAACCATCATCACAAAACTAGAACTTAACTGATAAATGATATAAAATTCATGTTCTAAAAATGACAACAATACAAACCTCTGCAGAACATCCGGAGATTGGGCTCGATACATCTGACCAATTCCATGAAGCCTTATCAACAAGATAACCATACTTGATTTGAGGTATATCTACTGGACTACTAAACACTGGAACAAGGGAAGAACAAGATTATATTTTCCATTCTCTTCACTTTAACATGGTATGTTATAGATAGCTTTTAGCATTTGGCTTTACCGGCTATAATGCTGTCTCCATCTAGAGTAAGAAGATTCCATGAAAAATTGGAGTCTGTGGGACTAATACGCGATACAATCCCACTGTAATTCGATGATCATACCATGAATCAACTATACAAACAGATTCTGAAGGTATGCACACATAAGAAAAGCTGTATGTATATGACTTTTAAAGTTACCTCAACACATTCACAGAAAGTATAACTTGACTGCTGCCCCATGCTGAAGATACAATCATAGTGCATCCATCTGAAAGCCATGGATTAGAAATAAAATTAGAACAGTAAAGCCCTGGGAAGCAACCATCCTCTGCGCTCCGCACAATAGGAATCTGCAATTATTTATTGAAGAAAATTGTTAGTTACAGATTATACACATGAAAGAAAATCTTCCAAATATGTGGATACTAATAAAAGAATCATTCATAGGGGAAAATATACATAAAGGAAATTGCCAGGGATAGCCACAGGAAAGGGGATTGGCGGCCATCCAGCCTAGGTTTCCAACAAGTGTATACTCCTTCCCTTCATTTGAAATTCTAAAAGGTGAGAGTTCACAAGAAGATCACATGGTCCCATAGTAAAAGTGTGGCTATTTTAAAAGCAAAATTTATTCCCAACACAAAATGCAAACCATATTATTTTATAAATCATTACATTCACATTCTAGTAAAGCAAGATCTTATATAAAGGCTGTTGATGAACAAGGCAAAGTTCATCATAATTTCTTGTAAATGAGTGAAGCAATAGCAAACAAAATCGGAATTCTATACATGCCAGTGGAATTCACCAAATGTAAATTATACAGATAGACACGGAGAACTCCTCACCACATCAATGATTTTTGAAGAGGAAAATTGTCCATTCACTGGCCAATCAATTCTGTGAAGTGAATCCGTTGCAGAATGAGCACCCGAATCTACAGAACAACTTCCAGATAGAAACACAAGGAACCTTCCATCTGGGCTGGATAATGAAGACATGTTTCACATGCAATCAGCTTTAAATACATCAATACTATCATGTAAAGGATTTTTTTCAAGTTATACAACTTAATATATTCAATGGTTTCCAGTTAACTGAAGGATTGTTGATCACTCTAAGGATGAAAGGAAAACATTGATAAATAGATATACTTGTAAAGGGAAGGTGAGGCAGATCATAAATAGCTTTTAAGCATATAAGCACCTACTAAATAACAAAAAATAGTGCGTAAGCACATGCATGGAATCATTCACACACTTAAACAGAGGAGAAATGTACAAATTAAACCCGATGTGTCTGTGACACTCAAAAGGGCATCTGGGCAATGAATTTGCAAATTTTAATGTCAAGACAGTCTCAGGGGAATCCATTAACTTCGAATAAAAAGAGGGAATCCATTAACTTAGAATAGGAAGAGGGAATACAGTGCTGAAAAAAGAAGGATCAAGTTTAGAATGACATTGCATAACCTGTACAAGTTATCGATGTGAAGAGGATCTAGAGGCTGGAAACTAACAAAAATTAACTGGTCACCTTTATCTTGTAATATCATTTTACACAAAAAGAAAAAAGGTCATGTCAGATTGGAAAGTGGAAAAGAGACATGCAATCTCAGCTAAAAAGCCATCATGCCTCTTTTGGGCTAGGGCTTCAGGATAAATTCATTTCCCCTGAAATAAACTCTCCCTCAACTTGATTGTCTTGAAAATGCATTCAAAACTTGAGAAATCACACTACAGAAGTTATCACTTATCACACATAGAAAAGGAGAAGAAATAAAGTTTCTAGGTCAATGTGAAGGCTCATAACCAAGGTGGTTGTACAAATAGCATACCTGAATGATGGGAAGAAGGCACTACTTATGCTCTCAGTGAGGTTAAGAGCAGGTGAATCTTCGTTTGGAGTCTCTCTGGAAGATCACAATGAAGTTCAAATTACATAAACCAGAGTTAGCATATTCAATCTCCGCAGCAACTAATTAACAACTCAGAGGGACGGGAAAAACAACTAGAGCTTTATGAGAACAAGTAACCTACGTGACCTCTAAATCATTGGCATCTGATGCATAAATTGGTGCTCTAACTGCATATAATGCACATGGCCTGTTGTAGCAGTATTTTATGCCAAGCTTTCTTGGATTTGATGACCAACCCACAAACACCAAATACTGATGCAAGCCTTGGGTTGATGGAGCCCAGACAACTTGGCCAATGCTCAAGGACTTTGAAATTCCTTTGACAGGCTGTACTTGTCCGCTGCACAACATGGTAAAGTTCACATTGAGGGTTTAATGTCCGACAAAAAATCATGTTTAGCTGAATCAATGGCAACAAAAACCTCTTACAAAACCTTTTAATGTCCATCAAAAAAAGTGCAGGCTGCCTTTTCCCTGCATAGGTTTCTCCCCAGTCCTCCTCCCATTCCCCCTGACCTTTCCAACTACCACAGTCCTTATCTGCTGAACCGCCTTTTTTATAGCCCGAATCATTAAATGTAGGCTTGGAGGGTGACGCTTCCTCGGCAACATAAGCAACAAGAGTTTCATTTGAGTTCCATGATATCCCCTCAAACCTATGACATCAAAAAACATTCACATTTCTGGATGCTTGAGGATGGCAGTGAACAGTGATACTTATAAACAAACAATGTACTACTAAAAGACATAAATTTACAAATTCGAAAATATGCGAGCAAGGCCTAGCAGATCATAAATATTAAAAAGATGTCACCCGCAGCGAAAAGGCTAGATTTATATAGTCACTGACCATCCATCACAATACACTGAACCGTGTACAGAATGGGGGATGTTGAATTCCTTTTCCACCTGGCCTTGATTCCAAATCTCAAAACGGGTGGGAGATTCATTTTCCGGATTCCGGACAACAAGAAGCTTCAAACCTGATGGTGATGGAACTATCGTAGACACACCGGTCATCTCAACAGGAAATGGAGACCATTGAAAGCTAACAGAATTGCCACTCCCTTTCGAGATATTAGCAGATAGAGCATACTTCCTCCTCTTATTAGCCAGAAGATTTGCTTGACTAATCGAAAACATTGCCTGGGAACCAGTTCCTGCACCAGAGATTGTTTCAAGAAACACAAACTTAAAAGGTCGCATAAATATGCAGACTTACCAGTGTCAGACTTAAAAGTCCATGCCTTGTCAATGTTAGGGATGCTAGTGAACTCTTGAAGTAACTTGGAAAGGGAAGCATAATCTTCCTCCGTTTTAGCATCTAACCCAACAGGCAGATCCTTTGGCGAGGAAGCTACAGAGGCGTCCATGAATGCTCGAATGGCAGAAGATCGTTTACTAAAGATGGAAGGGGAAAAAATCATCAAAAGAGAAAACAAGCCAACAGCGGACAACAACCGGCAATTAGCATCAAGAAAGAAATCAAATTCGGTCAATCGGGGTCAAACCCATCAAATATCAAACAAAACCAATCATTAATTTAACCATATTATGATCAAACAAAACAAGCAAATTGAGGAGAGTAAGCAACGAAGAATCCACACTTTTTAAAGGTGGATGAGAAATGGAGTTCTAACGTTAATGAAATATACTAAACATTATGAGGAGACTAGAAAGAGAGAGAAGGGATGCTTACGTAGAGAGCGACCGAGGAGTGCAAAAGGAGGAGCGAAGCCGAGTGGGAGAGTGAAGAGATGTTGATAAAGAAAAAAGATGGGAAGGAGGAGTAGGAATACACGGCAACCAATTCAGCTTTACCAAGTATGGTCTTCCCATATTCGGATTCCGATTCTGTATGCGTTTGCACCAATAATAATAGAATATTATGCCTGATAATATTAAAATAAAAAATGTATTGTATATTTTTCTCTTCTTTCATTTCCCACCAATTGAAATTAAAAATCTTGTCTTAAATTTGACGTGTCAAATATAATATTCGGATATTTGTTTTTTGTTTTGTACACCAAGAGTTTTTTTATTAATCTATTATTTAGTAAAACTAAATAATCATTTAATACAGAAACGAATTTCTTTGTTAACATATTCTTGGTATATTATAACTTAATTGATATATTACTAGACAATGCCCCCGCGCTTCGCTGCGGGCGGCACAATATTTTTTTCAATGTAAAAAATATTAATTGTGTGTATTTTTTATTATAATATAAATTTAGCTAAAATAATAAATCTGTGCAGAATTCATGTCAAGTGCAAGTTTTTTATAAAATATATGAATTTAAAATCGATATAAATTTATCTGTTTAGTAGTTTTAACGAAATATCCAGCATAAATTTATCATCATCATTAAAAAAGCAAGAAAACTCGGATATCTGAATTATTAAGTTCACTGTATTAAGATTAGTTCATTTTATAATTCAATTTAAATCAAACAAAAATAAAATATAAATTGTGAAAATACCTACAATAATCAAATAAAAAAAAGTTGTTAATTTTCTATCAACAAAAAGACGAAAACATAGATTGAAAATTCATCCTGACGTTATTGACATTATCATTGCTATTAAAGCTAAAATTATTGCTAACATTACTTCCAAAACAATTAAAATAATTAAATTTCCATGAAAAAAAAAAAGCGAAAGATTTTTTATAAAAAAACAATAAAAAAACAATAACTAAACTTATCATTATTATTGCATAAATAATAAAATCATATAATCTAAAGAACAAATAAAGAAACAGAAAACAAAAAAAACGAATAAAGAGAAAAATAGAGTAATATTACTTTTAAAATGATCACCGATATAAATTAAAATTTCAGGAAAATCTTTAAAAAAAATCAAAAGATTTTTATAAAAAAATAATCACTAAAATTATCATTATTATTGGTTCGGAGATTAGTGAACAAAAAAACGTATAAGGAAAAAAATAATAATAATAAATTGGTTCGGAGATTAGTCATGGTGTGTCCACGCTGGCCTGGATACGCCGATTATCAAAAAACAGATTTGGTCCGAGGAGTAGTGGTGGTGCACTTGAGCTGGGCCGGAGATCGTGGTTATAAAAAAAATATATAAGTGGAAAAAAAAAGCTTAAGTTGGCTGACCATGGTTACAAAAAAATGTATAAGCGAAAAAAAAAAAAAAAGTATAAGCGTGAAAGCACTATAGCAATCCATATTGTTTTTAAAAAAATCGGCTCAAGAATTAGCCGTGGTGTGCCCAAGCTGGTCGGAGATCCCGGTTATAAAAAAAAATGTATAAGTGAATAAAAAAATTATATAAAAAAAGAAAAAAAATGTACCAGCAGGAAAGCATTTTAGGAAAAAAATGTGGGTCCGGGGATTGTCGTGGTATGCATAAGTTGGCCTAGACACCCTGGTTATCAAAAAAATTTGGATATGGAGATTAATCGTGGTGCATTTAAGCGAGCCCGGACACCCCGATTATTAAAAAACAAAAAACCAAAAAAATATATAAGTAGAAAAAAAAAAAATATATATAAGGAAAAAATAAAAAAAATAGGCAAAAAAAGAAGAAGTAAAAAACAGAAGAAAAAAATAAGAAAAGAATAATTAGGAAAAAAAAGCAAAAAAAAAAAAGAAGAAGAAACGAAAAAAAGAGAGGACGGTAATCATAAAATAAAAACGAAAAAAAAAACAGAAAAAAAGAGAGAGAAAAAAACACTACTATTGCAATCCACAGTGCATTGTGTCTGTGTGCACAGTGCACTGATGCACAGTAAATGTGCCACACGTTTTATATATATGTATAATTATTATTATTATTATCTAATATACTAAAAGAGGGCAGAGTCGGTTATTGTAGCATGTGAGGAGAATCACTATAGATTATAATAGTGTCGTTCAGTTCGCTGATTTTCTGATATTTAGTTATTATTAAACAATAAAATACGAGGAAACATTTGTAACTCAATGGATTAAACACCTGTTGTCTAAGCAAAGGGGCAGGGGTCGAACCCTTGCCTAACGCGCTTGATTATGTATTATATTTTTTTATTTATAATTTTTTTTCACTTATCCTTTTTCATTTTTCTTTCTTTTGATTGTTTTTTTTTTCATTTTTTTTCCTTATAATTTTATTTTTTTTCATTTTTTGTTTGTTTTTTTGTTAAAGTTATTGACTTTTTTTTCTTTGATTGATTTTTTTTTACCATTATTAACACAATAAGAATAATAATTTTAGTTTTTTTTCTTACTTAGTTTTTTTTAATGTTTTTGATTTTTTTCACTGGGATAATTTAATAATTATTATTGATTTAGCAATAATAGTAATGATATTTTTAGATGTTAAGACTTCAATATTCCTGTTATTATAATAGGGCGTGTTGATGTATTTCATTATATCAAACCTTGCATGTATAAATGTTATACTTTATTTGATTTTTTTAATTTTTTTATTTGATTGAAATTGATAATATATTTAGTTTTGTTTTCAGCCCTTTTACTTTTGATTTTTTATTTTAATTCCTTTAATTTTTTACACCTCTTAAATAGTTCCTATTTTTGTCTATGTTTATATATGTGTGTGTGTTTTTAGTTTTGGTTTTTAATTTTTATTATTTTCTCTTTTGTTGAGTTAATATTTTTTTCAAAAATTTTGTTTTTAAATTTTAGTTTGTGTTTATGATCATTTTAAAATTGATATTTCTTATTTTTTATCCTTTGTTTTTTCTTTTGGTTTTTTTATTAGTTTTTATTTTATTTCCACGGCAAATGATTTTTTTAGCTAATAATTTTTATTTTATTTTTATTTTGTTTGCTCTTTTGTTAAAGTTTTTGAGATTTTTTATTCTTTTATTGAATTTATTTTCTCATTATTCATGCAATAATAATAATATATTTTTTTTGCTTCCTCTTTTATTAATATTTTTAAGTTTTTTTTTCTCAAAATAATTTAATAATTTTTATTGTTTTAGCAATAATAGTAATTATATTGTTAGATGTTAAACCTTCGATGTTATTGTTGTTATAATAAGATGTGTTGATGTGTTTTATTATATCAAACCTTGCATGTATAGATGTTATATTTTATTTTTGAACTGACAAAATGTATTAATTATTTCAATCCCAACAATTATAAAAAATATTTGTTCGGCTCGCAACGTAGTGCAGGCAATTAACTAATACAAAAGCTAAAAGAGGACACAATTTTAAACAGTAATGATCAGTGTTTTACACTGTTTATCTAGACTTAGAGGTGTTGTGGATTGAAATAGTGAAATTACTATTTTGCCCCTCTATTTATTGCATTTTTAGTCTTGGGTCAAGAGGGTATTTTCAATTTTTTGCCTTCTTGTACACAGTGAAATAACCATAATACTCATAAATAAGACAAAAAAACACAGTTACTGCCAGGGACATTAAGGTTATTGCACTTTTTTTAAAATAGCTAAATACGGAAATATCCCTAAGAAGACAAAAGTGCACAATAAAACTCGGGGTCAGAACGGTAATTGCATATTTTTTAAATGGCTAAATACATATATACCCCCATATAAGACAAAATCCAAGAGTTAGCTGCAAGGGTGTTCCAATAATTGACCATATTTTTAATATATATTATGACACAGTACTATTGGCCCATCGCCAGACGCGCTGTTCATTTCCATGCTCACGCGGGTTTTAGACAGCGCGCGCAGCGGTTTTCGGCTTGCATAAATACCCTACCAATGTCTAAAATTATTCTCTGTCATGTTCTCTTCCTCACGGTACGACGTGTGTGGGTTTAAGATGGCCGGAGACGTGTCGGTGGTCGATTGAAGTTTTCCCCTCGTTTTCTCTCTCCTGTGTGCAAACTGCAAAGTACCTGTCAGCTCCTGCTGTTTATTGACTTTTCATTATAGCTCCTGATCTTTTGATTGTTTTGTATGGCCTTTATTTCTGTTATATAAGTTTTGATTTGTTTCAATTTGGTCCTTCAATTATAATTGATTATATATTATAGTTTCATTTCGGTACTCAGTCTTTTAATTTCCCGATTGGTTTGAAATCCTTAATATTTTTGGTATCAGAGTGTTGATTTATTTCAATCGTATCCTTCAATTCAAATTGATTATATATTTTAGTTTCATTTCGGTCCCCAGTCTTTCAATTTCTGGTTTTGTGTTAAATTCTTTGATTTTTTCGGTATCAAAATTTTGATTTGTTTTAATTTTGTCCTTTAAATAAAATTTATTATATATGTGTTTTCCATTTTGGCCCTTATACTTTTAATTTTGAATTTTATTTTAATTTCTTTATTTTTTATATATATTTCTTGAATGGTTCCTATTTTTTTCTATGTTTATATATACATGCTCTTAGTTTTTGCTTCTAATTTTTATTATTTCCACTGTTATTAAGGTTTTTTATATGATGTTTAAATTTTATTTTTTTGTAGCGGTCATTTGAAAATTGATATTTATTAATTTTTCTCTTTGTTTTTTTATTTTGATTTATTCTTCAAGTTAAATAATTTTTTAAAATCTAATAATATTTATTTAAGTTTTGTCATTTGTTTTTTTTTTAATTGCTTTTTTTTATCAATATTGTTAGGTGTTGAAATTTCTAATTATTATAGATAAGACATTCAAAATAATGATAATGATTATTTGTAAGTTTTTTTTCTTATAAATATGTGAGACTGATTATATATTTTTATATTTATTTAATATTAATGCCTTAATATATATATATATATATATATATATATATATATATATATATATGACCAAGGTCTTTTTGAAGAAAAAAATATTAGTGTTCTGAAATACTTTTAATATAATAATATGAGGAATAAATCTTATAAAACAACAAAATAATTTAATTTCTTGTTCTAACAATAATTATTGTGTCATCGATGGTATGAACAATAATAATTAGAATATGAATTATTTATAATAATATTTATAATGACAACTACAATAATTATGACAATTTAACAATTATGATAATAACAATGACAATAATAATCAAAATAATTCATCGGTTGATGTTATTTTTCTTAGAGATTGACTTTTGCAACATTTTTATGTATGATATTTTATATCTAATATCACATAAACAAAAAATATACGAGGTCACACGTAGACGAAACAAGTGGAAAATTAAGGCAAATTATCTATAATGAAAAAATATACGAGCCAATTGCCCTCTACTTCACCGTAGCCATAAATATTTTTTTTAAATGCAAAAAATATTAACGGTCTTAATTTTTTTTATAATGTTATATATCTGAGCAAAATAATCAGCCTACAAAACTTTTGGTTCTTACTATAGCAAAAATATAATAATAATAATAATAATTATTATTATTATTATTATTAGGTTTTTATATATTCATTTTATTATGGAAAATGCATTTAAAATAATAATTATTAAACAATCTTTACAATATTTCAGATCTGAAATATTATACATAAACAATATTTACAACCCTTAGATTTTAGGTTGTTTTAGTTAAAAAATAACTTTTATAATATTTTTATGTACAATATTTCAAATCTAATATGATGTAAACAAAAAAAACAAAAAAACAACACATAAATATAATGGGTAGACAAATTTACCCAAGTTATCTATAATTAAAAAATATACGAATTATTTCCACTGCGTTTCGATTACAATGTTTCTTTTAGGAGAAAAAAAACTCATTTCTATCAATTTTTATCTATTATAATTTTACTAATTAAATATTAAGATAACCAATTACAACACAAAAAATCAATCAATTTCCTGGATAGGAAAAAACTCAGTGCAACAATTTTGGGCAAGTCATCTCGTTATTTATCCAAAACCCGACAGTAGATTTATAATAATATAATATTATTCATTAAATTTAGAAAAAATAATATATATTTATTAACCACTATTATTTATTATAAAAAACAAAATACTTAATATATATAGTTAACAAGACCAAAAAAACTGTTTAAACGGGACAAAAGTGCAGGTTGACTTGTCGCTTTCCAGTAATAAACTGACACGTTCACACAAAGAAACCCCAGGAACACGTGTTGCAAAGAACCCAAGGTTGTACAATCAAACTCCAACGAAGCAGGGTAGTTACCAAACATTTTTCTGAACAAAAACAATGAATTTAAAGGCTCAAGCTCGACTAGTTAGCTTAGCTCCAGGGCTACAGCCAATGGCTACAGTTATAGAACCGGATAAGGCAGGAAAGAAAAAAAACAATACTGATGGCAGTGAGTTCATCGGTCTCAATTCTCTTGGCAAATCCAGTACCCAAAATAAGCTGTTAAATCCATATCGAAATTAGGGTTAGGTGCTTCAAACAGAGAACGCTCAAGAATCTTCTGTTTCTATTACACAGGCATGTAAGCAATCTCATCTTACGAGAGCCCCCAGCAGGTTTCCTGGGTGTAATAAATGCCACAAACTTTTGGATAACATGGTCATGTAGATCGAAATTTAGAGGTGATGAACTGTCAGGGTGCAGAAATTCTGGGTTTGGTTCTTAGCTGATATTTTGCAGGGTGCTTCCATGGATCTTCCTTCCAGAAGTATCTAATTCTGATTTTTCCATACAAGATTTGATTATTAAACCCACTGCTGACTGGCTTCAGGATAGTTTTCCACTGTCTATATAAGTTGGAATTCACTGGTGTCCAATTAAAAACAAGAATGACATGGACTGGTTTTAGATTATTGTTGTCGCTCAAGATGTTTTTTGTGTGGAAGAGGTTCCATGGTAACTAGGCAGAGTTCTTAAGGGGTCACGATGATCTTCTGCATTTTGAGCAGTAGAAGAGGAGGAAGTCAAAGAAGAGTGACATCAGATCCCACCACCATTTTCTCTGGAAGGCTTGTAAACTAGGAAATTTTATGTTATCTTTAATTATTATTTTCATGGCTTTTCTTTTGCAACTAGCCAATCACGGATAATCTCACCCAAGGAATGGCATCCCTGTCATCCGGTCATCTCTGTTATCTTTGAAATTTTAATATTTTATAAAATGTCTTTGAAACACCGGTCCTGAAATGCTTCTATCTTTTGCTTTCAAGTTCTGATTACGAGTTCTTGAAAAATTATGTTGTTTGAAAATCAGGTTCCGAACAATGCTTGGACCACTGCAACCCTGTGCTTTTGCCTCCCTCTCCCACACGGCAAGAGTTATAATTTCAACATTTCCAGCAGAAGCCGGCGTCATCTCAGAATTTAAGGCTCTAGACTCACCAATCAGTTGCTGCCAACCAAGCAGCAACCACGTCATCCTAGCTAGACCTTTCGATACCTTGAACATCAGCAGCCTCGTAAAAATGTCATGTCTCGTTTGGACGCTTCCCTTACAGCAAGCTCTAACAGTAAAACTATTGATTTTTCTCCGTCCGTGATGTTTAGCGACTTCATGCGGTGTTAAAAAATATTCATCCGTTATCTCGCTAGATGCAGTCATACTCTCTTTCCTATAATGGTGCGTATGGTGTCGCCATGTGAGCGGAAACTTATTGGTGGTGGGTTAACCGGTTCCCTCTTTTTCTCTCTCTCGCAGCTGAAAATGCAGGCCAAAACTCTTGGTTTAAGAAGTATTCATTTCAGTTTTTAGTTTTTTTATTGTGGTTTTTCGTCCTGATTTGTGTTATAAATTGCATTCTTAAATTAAAATTGAACAGAAATGTTATATTTATTTTGGTATTTATTCTTTTTTTTCAATTCTATAATTATTCTGGTATTGAGGTTAAATTTGTTTCAATTTTTTCTTTATATTGAATTTGATTATATATATATATATATATTTTTTTTTTATTTCAATCCTTATTCTTTGATTTTTTTATTTGTTTTGAATTCATGCTATTTTTTCAGTCCTTAGGTGTTTATTTGATGCAATTTTGACCTTCAATTAAAATTGATCATATATATTAGTTTTCATTTTGGTTCTTGTTCTTTTGATTTTTGTTTAGTTTTTAATCATTGTAATTTTTTTGATCCCAAGGTTTTGATTGATTTTAATTTTGTTATGCAATTGGAATTGACCATATATTATGTTATTCATTTTATCTCTTATTCTTTTAATTATTTTTCCTTCTAGGGTAGTCACTATTTTTTCATATTTAAATAACTATACTCTTAGTTTCTTCTTCTTCTTCTTCTTCTGTTGGAGTTTTATTTTTATTTAATTTCATCCTAAAATTTTAATTTATGTTAATAATTATTCTAAAATTTTTATTTCTTCTTTTTTCCCTTTATTGTTTTTTTTTGTTTTTCTAGTATTTTTATTTGTTCTTCAAATCAAATGTTTTTTTTCTAATAATATTTATTTTAGTTTTGTTATTTTTTTATTTTCTCTTTTGCTAATTTTTTTTGATTTTTTTTGGATTCGAGAAAATCCCGCCCCCCGGAAAGCGTATTTTGTGGGCATGGATGAACAAGTAAAATTTCGGTTGTCCCAGACTTTTACAAGATGTGCACGCCCTCACTCGAACTCGAAACCTGCTGCATAAATCTCAAGCCCCTTGCCACCACGCCACGCCATTTGGGGACAAGTTTTTTTTCTTCTCTTTTGCTAAAGTGTTTTGATTTTTTGTTTTATTATTTGAGATAATTTTATAGTTTTCATTTTTTGTTCGTATTTATGTAACTATACTATTAGTTTTTTTATTTTTATGATTTTCTCTTTTGTTGGTTTTTTTTCTTTCTTATTTATCTAATTGTTTTTTTTTTCATTCCTGTAATTTTTCAGTATTAAAGTTCTAATTTGTTCCAATTTTGTCATCCAATTGAAATTGATTATATATTTTATTTTTTTATTTTGGCCCTTATTCTCTTAAATTTTTTGTTTAGTTTTAATATTTTGATTTTTTTAGGATAGTCTTTACTTTTTGTCCGTATTTATTTATTTATGCTTTAAGTTTTGGTTTTGATCATTTTCTTTTTCTTAAGATTTTGGTTTTTATTCAGTTTAGTCATGAAATTTAAATTTATGTTATTAATCATTTTAAAATTGATATTTTTTCTTTTTTCCCTTTGCTCTTTTTCTTTAATATTTTATGTTATTTTAATTTGTTCTTAACATTAGATTTTTTTTCTCATAATATTTTTTTATTTTTATTTTTGTTTTTTGTTTTCTCTTTTTAATGTTAAAACAATTAAAGCTTGCTACTCAACAATCAATTAGTTTCATGCAGAAAGTAAATAACTTATCTTTAATGAATTTTATTAATTATCTGCTTATAAATGTGTGAGTATAGTTGTCTTTAATTTTTTTTATCTTATTTCTATAAAATTATATTCCTTAACGTTAGTATTAAACAAAAAAAATTATCTTATAAATATTTTTTTTAACATTACTATTAAAAAACTATATTCTTGATATTTGTTTTTTGTTAAATTTTAAAAAAATCAGTCTTACGTCTTACCTGCAACGAAGCGCAAAGAAATTGACTCGTAATAATATAAGCATGATACCCATGTCCATCCATGGAAGCTGACTAAAAGTCCTCGAAGGTGGGATCCAGCAGGTGATTGGACCCTTTACATTGATGGAAGAAGAGAAAAACATAACCATATTATTGACTAGAATCTAATTTCATCTCTATCTTGAAGCTATAAACATCGTTACCTTCCTCCAAACAAAACACTGCAAGGCAGAAAAACAGAACTATCAAGGCCAAAAATGAGACCCAGATCCCATGTAGTCTCTTCTCTCCTCTTCTTTCTCTCTTACTGTAACATCCTCCACCATTTGCAGGCTCAGCCAAGCACTCAAGGGTTCACCTGCACAGCCAACCAGAGTTCCTTTCCATGTCAAACATATGCCTTCTACCGAGCCTCGGCTCCTAACTTCGTTGACCTTGCCTCGATCGGTGACCTTTTCTCGGTTAGCCGCCTTATGATATCAGAACCAAGTAACATCTCCTCTCCGACCTCGCCTCTCGTCCCCGATCAACCCCTCTTTGTCCCTTTATCATGTTCTTGCAGCACCATCAATAGAACTAGCATTTCCTTTGCAAACATCACGTATACCATCAAAGCAGGCAACACTTTCTACATCGTCTCAACTGAATACTTCCAAAACCTTACGACCTACCAGTCTGTTGAGCTTGTTAACCCTACACTTGTCGCCGAAAACCTCGAAATAGGAGTAGAGGTGATCTTTCCAATATTTTGCAAGTGTCCGAATCGAACCCAATTGCAAAACAAGGTGAATTATCTGGTATCTTATGTGTTTCAGCCTTCTGATAACTTATCTTCAGTTGCTTCAACATTTGGAGTTGAAACACAGTCTATTGTTGATGTTAATAGCAATAACATCCAGCCTTTTGATACCATATTCGTCCCAGTCAATCAACTTCCACAGCTAGCACAGCCTACAGTTGCTCCTTCTGGGGCTCCTTCTGAGGCACCTTCTGAGAAGACAGAAAGGAAAGGTGTGATTAATGGATTGGCAGTTGGGCTAGGAATTGCTGGGCTTTTATTGGTCTTGGTAAGTGGGGTGTGGTTTTATAGAGAGGTTGTGTTGAAGAAGAGAAGAGATGTTGAGAAAGATGAGGAGAAGCATAGGATGCAGTTAAGTGGGGGAAGGAAAGGGTTGAAGGATATACACGTGAATTTGATGGCGGATGTTTCAGATTGCTTGGATAAGTACAGGGTCTTTAAGATTGATGAACTGAAAGAAGCTACCGATGGGTTCAGTGAAAATTGCTTGATTGAAGGATCTGTGTTTAAAGGGTCCATAAATGGAGAGATCTATGCCATCAAGAAGATGAAGTGGAATGCTTCTGAGGAGCTCAAGATATTGCAGAAGGTATTTTTTTTTTAACGATTACAGTTTATACTCCAGTCTTTACTGTTTGTTTTGGTTTCCCATGAGATAGTAGGATCAGGGACCCAGTTGCATAAACTTTGCTGTTTCCATACTTCTACAGTTCATGGAATTTAACACATATAACCCATTTAAAGACGATTTGACATTTTATATTTCACAAGCTTTCAATACATACCAGTGATCAGAGTTCTAGCAGAGCAGAGATCTAGCCTTATCCCCGGCATCAAAAACCTCTAGTCTTGACCTGAACTCCCAAGTAGCAACATAGATGATTAAGTTCATGAATCTCATGTGTTTGATTTCTGTGGCCTGGGATATTTTGAGCAATAGGAAATTGTTGACATAAATCCAAATGCAGAGGGGGCATGATGAGGAATACAGAAAAATATAGGATTGAAAACTGAGACATGACAAGGACACCAGTGTCTGACCTCCATTAAAATTTGCAGGTGTCTAATTTTTATATTGGTTAGGTGAAGTGACTTATTTGTTTAGCAAGTTTAAGGTTTTAAGAAGTGGACGCATTTTAATTTGTTTTCCGCAGCTTCATAATGGATTAAGGATGTCATGCCGGCTTGAGCCATTTCTTTGAGGGTGTGCACTTGTGTAATGTGGATTCCTCACCAAATAAAGGCAGTAGTCAAATGCCTTCTTTTCACCGTTCTTTCGAACAAAATCAATAAAGGCTGTAGATTCCCCCGTTAAATGAAGCCATGATGTCAGAACATAGATTGAAATCTCTACCTTTTTGTTTTCTTGATATCCTTGCCTTGCTAAATTCTGCAGATGAATGAATATACCTAACTGCAAAATGTTTGAAATCAAATGCTGACATATATAAATAAAGTGAATGATTTTTTTATAAAAAACATATTGATAAATATATAAATAAGTGAGTGAATGACTTCATTGTCATTAAACTTCTTGAATAGCTTAGCATATATTTTATTTTTAAGCTATTTCTTTTAGCTCCATTGGTTGGACAGTTTGGCTTGGCGTGGGGCAATTTGCCTAAAAGAATCTGCAGGCTTAACTTAAATATTAAAATCGCATGAACTTAAACAGCTCCAAAACTGTTGATTGTCCCAGAGTAAAAGCTAGGAAAACGGATTGGCCCCATATCAACGCATGAAACAATTTCCTTGCCAACTATGCTATTTGGGATTGACCCGTTTATCACAAACTATTCTGTTCTTACCATTTTTTTAAAGTGTCATTTAGTTGAATATGTAGAATAAAATGCTTTAGCCAATGCAGGACTGTGATATAGCTTGTCCAGTACCCGCCAAATTATGGTTAAGAGCTTAGTGATTTTCGTTTTAATCATCTATGAAAATACACTTCTGTATGTCTGTGTGGCAAACTCACTGTTCCTGTTGAAGGTAAACCATGGCAACTTGGTGAAGCTAGAGGGCTTTTGCATAGACCCCGAGGATGCAAATTGCTATCTGGTCTATGAGTTTGTAGACAGTGGCTCCCTGCATTTGTGGTTGCATCGCAACGAGAAAGAAAGACTAAGCTGGAAAACAAGGTTACGCATTGCAATCGATGTTGCAAATGGTCTCCAATACATCCATGAGCACACTAGGCCAAGGGTTGTTCACAAAGACATTAAAAGCAGCAACATTCTTTTGGACTCGAGCATGAGAGCCAAAATTGCCAACTTCGGACTAGCAAAATCAGGCTGCAACGCCATAACAATGCACATTGTTGGCACTCAAGGCTACATTGCGCCTGAATATTTAGCTGATGGTGTGGTGTCAACGAGAATGGATGTTTTCTCTTTTGGTGTGGTTTTGCTTGAGCTAATCTCAGGAAAAGAAGCCATTGATGAAGAAGGCAAGGTTTTGTGGGCAGAAGCTATTGGAATCATGGAAGGAAATGTTGAAGAGAGGAAGGTAAAGAGATTGACAGCATGGATGGATAAGGTTCTTTTAGAGGAGTCATGCTCAATGGAGAGTGTAATGAATACAATGGCTGTTGCAACTGCTTGCTTGCATAGAGATCCATCAAAGAGGCCTAGCATGGTGGATATTGTCTATGCCTTGTGCAAGAGCGATGATTTGTTTTTTGACATCTCAGATGACGGATCGTCAAACCCTCAGGTAATGGCAAGATAAACTGTGTTTCTGGGGAGCTGGAGATAAGATTTTGGGAGTAATTGAAGTAAAGGGTTATAAATGTGTGTGTGTGTGTGTGTTTGAGCACAAAGATACGATGTAACATATATATATATATATATATATATATGTATGTATGTATGTATAATTATTGAACTATGCGGTTCCACTCTGTACTTCAACAAATTAAAGTGGAAATTGGCCTGAAACTCTCACCTCTCCCTTCAGTTACTTTTACCTTGACGTATGGTAAGCTTCAGACATGTCTTTTAATTTTTGCCATCAGCAGTTGAAAGAGAGAATGTTGATATATACAAAATAGAGTCAATGGAAAAAATAATAATATTTGCTACTTTTCATAGATAAATCTTACAAAATATAAGAATTGTCTCCATGCTCATCAAGCACAAGGCCTGTTTTGTCAATGCCGTGGCAATTCATGCTTATATATTCTTGTATTAACTAGTGTGATAATCAATAGAAAAATACATTTTGAAGCATTGTTCTATTGTGGTATCACAGCTTTAACAGATCCATTTCCCCCCCTCATAAACTTATCTTTATGTTCTTCACCTCATGGCCATCGAAAACACAAGTCCAACTATTCTCAACACCAATGAACCGAACCAAACACTTATCAATAAATGTTGCTCCACAAACTTTTCTTAGATTCACCTCCGCCAATTATCTGTCATGGGAACTCTAGTTCCAAACTCTATTTATTGGTTACGACTTGCTTGGCTATGTTGATAACTTCAACTCATGCTCATCAGCCATCATTGCACAATCTAATACAACCGGATCAAACCCCGGTTATGATCTATGGGTCCATCAGGGTCAGTTGATCCTTAATTCAATCTCCCTCTCCTAACCATCATTCCATTCATAGCTCAAGTCAAGACCTTTATACAAGCCTGGATCTTCGTAGCCAATGCCTATGCCAAACCCTCCTGTGGTCGCATCAAACAAGTCAAAAATCAACTTAAGAATATCATCATTGAATTTATGCAAACAATCAAAACCAGACAAATGATCTTGCTCTTCTTGGAGCTCCAATGGATAAAAAAGAAATCACCGATAAAATTCTTGATGGCCTCAATGATGACTATGAAGAAATTAGTGTGAGGTGTCTAAGCATGAGATAAACTCCATTACCCTTGAAGAACTTCTAATCTTTGAAGTCTCTCTTCAATCAAACGAAAATGTATTTGTACGACAACCACCTCACTTTATTGATCACGATAATCCCATCTCATATTTGTAGACTTTGTAGACTATGTTGTCTTCTAATTGATACTGGCAGACAACTCCCTTGTTGTCCGGTTATTGTGACAATGTTGATTTCAATCTCGTATTTAAAAAGTCAAGAAGACAAGGTGGTAGTTAAAAGAAAGAGAAGGCTAGTTATAAAGTCAGAGATCGCATCAAGCGACTCGTCAGTCAATTTATAAGCATGGGACCCGACTTGTCAGTGCTCAGGGCCAAGCATATCATCCACCATTTTGTGCCATAACACTGTTTGATTCGTTGCACGTGGCATCGGGGGAGCAATTCTGTGGGCCTGTTAAATGTTGAAAGAAAAAGAATTTGGAGGCCGAATTGATATCCTTGTCGCCCTATCATTGGAGGATGGCTTGGGATCTCAAAATTACTCATTTTCCAAGCTGGTCTCGAATTATTGCTTTGGAGGCCCACATGACTTGCTTCATTGTTTTTAAGAAAATAATATTTATATCGTCATTCGTCAGTTTCAGCACTGTTCGGCACGTTTTTTTTATATAAAAAAAATCATGAAACAACTTTTTGCTTAAAATGATTTTTAATTAAATTATATGTAAATTGTTTTGATGTAATTATATTAATTTGAAAAGTTTAAAGAAAAAATATCAGATTTATCTTAATTTTATATAAATCTTATTGGGTTAAATTAATTTTTATTTATTTTATTACATGATAAAAATACAAAAAAAATATTTTTTATTCAATAATGATAAAATGTAATATTAATAAAATTAAAACTAACAAAAAAACCAAAAAAAATAGTTTTTTTTTTTAAATATTGTCACACCTATAACTTAAACTTGGAATTTACGCTTAATCAACACTACGTGTTAACCAATTCATCTAGTAAAAAATGTGTTATTAAAGAATTAAAATAATATATTAAATAATTAATATAAATAGTTAAATCAATACTATTTTTTTTTAATTTCTTTAGTTAAACAAATAAAGGAGAACGTCATAGAAAATCAAAACATCTCTTCTCTTGTACAGTTACTACCCTTTCTTTTCCTTTTAATTTCAACATGATTTTTTTAAAAAAAAAATTAGATGACAATATATTGAATTAATTTAGGCCAATCGAATTTAACTTTTCAAATTTATCACCGTGATATGAGATACTAAGTAAAACATATCAAAATAAATTATAAAACTCGATTATTAATAATTGCATTAAAATCTTTTGAAATAAAATTACAAATTCAAACAAAATTATAAAAACATATCATTGACAGTCTTGTAAGGCTTTTCTAATGTCTAATTACTTTAAAATTTTAACATGAGATATAAAAATATACCAATAGACTTTGCGTAATATACCAATCTAATTCAACGATGGAATTTGAAGATATGATTCATATTATAAAACTATATTATAACTTTTTTTATTAAGGCTCCGTTTGTTTGCAGGAAAGTGGTTTCCTTTTGGAAAGTGAATTCCGGGGAAAGTGAATTCCGATGTTTGGTAGTGTAATGGAAAATAAGTTGGAAAACAGTTTCCAGTGTTTGGTTATGTCATGGAAAATGAGCTGAAAAAATAACTTATTAATGTTTTATTTTTCTCAAGTTTATTAAAATAATGAGGAACAAATCTTACAAATTAAAAAGTTGAATGATAATGAAATTGAAAAGGAATATAATTTCATAAATTATCTCAAATAAAATAAATAATAATCAAAATAATAGAGATCAAATCTAAAAAATTAAAAAAAATGAAAGGTGAATAAATTAAAATAATAATAATTAACATTTCATAAATTATTTCAAATAAAATAAGTAACAATAAAAAAATGAGGACCAAATTTGATAGATAAAAAATTTCAATAAAAAAATGATAAGAAAAAAGCAAATAGCAATTATAAAAATAAGGACCAAAATTAATATAAAAATTAAATTTTAAGAGATGGAATTGAAAAATAAATATTCAAAACAAATTATATATAGCAATCAAAAATTTGAGGATCAAATTTGATATAATCAGCAAATAATGACATTTCTAAATTTTTCACAATTTCCGGAAAGTGTTTTCCACTCAAATTTTCCGGAAAACACTTTCCTGAAAACCAAGCCAAATTTTTCTTTGACTGGAAAGTGTTTTCCGTTGACTAACTTTTCTAATGGCAAACAAACACAGGAAAGTTTGGAAAGTGGTTTCCCGGAAACCACTTTCCGGAAAACAAACACAGTCTAAAAAGAAAATCTATTTGACAGGAAAAGAACCAAAATATTATAGCTGAAATTTATAAAATAGACTGAAATTCTAAACTATATAAAATCTATCTTATTTTTTAAAAAAATTATAAAGAATAAAATTGAAAACCTTAATCGCAGTTACAAATCCTCGTATATACACGCGTGGTTTTCCTTTTAAAATTGACCTGGAAACATCTCGTTTTTAAGAATTGAATGGAGCGGGCCAATGGCTATGACAAGACCAAAAGCCCCGAGTGAGGAAAACAAAACAGATGGCCACTCACAACAAAGAGGTGTTTTGCTGTCTATTTTAATAATGTTTTTTTTTAAATATTTTTTTTATTTCTATTTTTTATTTTAAATTATTTTTAAATATTTGTATACATTAATATAAAAAATAATTTTAAAAAATAAAAAATATTATTTTAATATATTTTTAAACAAAAAAATATTTTAAAAATAAGTTGAAACCCGTGACTACCAAACGGTCAAAACTCAAAAGTCTGCAGCACTGGCACTCCCAGGTTGGAAAGGGAACTCTCTTCTCTCTCCTTCCCCTTTTCCCCTTCAACCAAAAAAAAGAACATCACTTTCTGCTGGCAACATCATATCTCACCGGTCTCTTCCTTCTCTCTCTCACTACTTTCTCTTCAAACACTGGATATAACAGTATAGAAACATCGAAAAGGAGAGATGCTTCTCAGCCATTTGGAGGGCTCTCGCCCATGGATTTTACCACCTCGAATCCCCAGACTGAATCAAACCTCTGCTTCTCCTTCTTCACCTAAAAGGTCATCAATTCTTCTTCTTCATTTCTTTTGACTCGATGCATTTAGCATTTTAAACTTATTATCTGAAGTGAAGACGCTGTGACAGCATTGACAATAACAAGAGGTGGGCTTCATTAGTTGAGATAGCTAAGACAGTTTGTGTACCTTTTATGGTGAATGTTGCTTACACACAGATTTTTCACAGAAAAATATGCTGAGGAATTAATTTCCTACATAGTTGAGAATTGTTTGGCTTTGTTTTATTTTTTGGATGCAAAATACTCTGTAAGATGGGAGTTTCTTTAAGATTTTTTACTAGCATCAGCCGATAGAGATCTTCTTTGTTCTCCGCTGATCTTGTTAAACAATTTATTTTTCCAGTCTGAGCATTTAAGATGGCCACACTCATTTTTTTCTTACAGAAAAGATGGAAAAGTGTGCAAAGTTCATATGCTGTTGATACCTTGTTTTATAGGATGATATCAACAACTTCACACTGACAGTTGATTTTTACAGGAAATCGCTTCCATGCCAAATTTGGTGGATAAAGTCTCCAGCTTCTGGGGCGTGTAAGTTTGAATTGTGCAGCACTGGAGGTGAGTTTGAAGCAGTAAACCTTGACCACACGTTCAGTGCTAAAGTATGATACCAAGGTCGTAACTGTTGCTAGATTTTGTCCAGTTAAATGCAGTATTAAGTTCATCTACTTATTTTACAAGGATGTAATTTTTTACTTAATGCAATAAGTTTGTAGCCATTTCAGCCCCTCAAATCAAAGACAATGCTGTGTCAATCTGTTTTGACATTAATTCCTGTGTCAATTGTTAGCATAATCCTTCCTATTTTGGTGCTTTGCTGATACTACATTATCATTTTTAAATGAACTGTGATAACATTTTATCTTGAAAAATACCTTTTCAGGGAAGTGTAAAGCCATTAATCAAAGCACATGGTATAAGTTCGATAGAGTGGTGTATACAGATATTCCAGAAAATCCACACCCCAAGTTCATGAGTTTGAAGCTAAATAGTAGCTCTGAGGTAAGCATTAAGTGAAAGAACCTGAATATGGAAAAAGTTAAAAATTGGATACACTGTAATCGAGTAATGAGATCTTCCCTTTTCATTTGTGATGCTTCCACAGCGAGGAAATAAAAGAATGGTTTGGTTGCATTGATTCATACTCTACTTCATGAGTTCAATTTTACATATTTGGCTCATAGCCTTTTCTTTTGTTGTATATCTGGTACTGAAAGAAAAGTGATCTAGATTGATATACAAGATTTCTGCTTATCTCGCTGTAGATAACTAAATGTGTTTGTTGTAATTTGTCATATATATGTTGATGTGATCTGTTGTATGTGCAGGATCGCCAAGCTAAACTTACAATTGGATCAATTGCAATGTGTTGCTTATTGACACGCTTAAATTCTGCAAAATCATTAATTAAGATTGTCCAAGACTTGTTTCCCTCCTGGGCTGGGACTTTTGGAACTACAAACTCCCCATTTGCTTGTGTGTCTAATTCCTTGAACAAACCAACACCTCTGCGGTTGGATGTGTCCTTGCCCTCATTTCAAGATATTAAGTGGAGCTTATCGCGCCTACTTTATCTGTTCAACATGCAACTTGAAAGAAATGTTGCTACGTAAGGGAGTTAATAAATTTCCATGTTCTGATCCACGTGCCTGCTTATTTCTCTACCAACTAGATCACAATAAGTTTTGTCCGTTATTGAGTTGAAATCTTGATAATTCCTTTTGAACTGAAATCCCTATGTTTTGAGGGATTAGAAGATAAGATGTCATCAAGACATTATGATACAAAATTGATGTAGCTGCAGTTAAGGGAAAACAAACCATGGATTTGTTCTCCTGTAAAAAAAAAAGTAGAGATCTAATGGCATAAATTCCAAGCATGCTTGTACAATTAAATGGTCTACTGATCACCAATTATTCCAAGAAGGCTTTTTATAGTTCTATCTGTCAATTATGCGCTCTTAAATCTAACCGTGTTATTCTGCATTAGGAGTTTTGTGGTAAACTTGGCTGCTTGGGAAGCATTGCAATCTTGTTTATAGAATAATGGGTTACTAGATTTCTGAGATGGATATCTAAATTAGTATTTAGCAATTTTGGTAAATAAGTGCACAACTTGATCTTTAGGGTTGGAATTTTGGTACCAAAGTACTTATTGAAACCTTGACTGGAAAATTATGCAGTCTGCGTAACATTTTGGTATCTGTTAAATCTCTAGGGTTAACATTTCAGCAACAGAGTATTTCATCGAAACCTTCACTGGAAAAGGATGCGATCTGCTTAAAGTATATGTTAAATCTCTTCCATAGTTTAAATTCCCATAAAAATAAAGAACCTAAAAAACATAGCATCAGTGATTGGGTTATATTGGGAAAATTATGTTTTTCAGATGTGAAAGGTTATGTGGGCCCTATGTATTGATCGTTGTTAGCTTCATGAATGTCACATGACATCTTGTTAACTGATCGGTTTTTTTCTAAACTTGTTGTAGATCCTTTGTGGTGCTACTCGTGGCTTGCTTCTCATTTGTTGTCATTGGTGGTTTCCTGTTTTTCAAGTTCAGGTAACCTTCCAACTGCTCCCTTTGGAGAATACAATGATAAAGGAAAGTTTTATTACTTTCTGATGGAAAATGGAAACTGTTTAACTTTATGCACGCCCTTGATATTTTTGTTTCTAATACCCTCTTGGTTTGGAACTTTTGCAAGATTGCAATGCACTTATTTTGCCATAATCCTTTGGCATATGCAGATTGGAGGGATCATGTGGAAAATTAAAATGCATCGCATGGATAAAGCTTTGGCTTATGCATTTATTTTTATCTGAGGATCTTTGTGCATTTCATGCATTAAGCTGTAGAGTTTAAACCAACAAACTTTTTAATTTACATGTCATCTATATGCCTATCGTGAAGGCTATCATTTTTGTAACAAAAGTTTCATTTTCCTCAGGCTTATTTTAGTCACAGTCATTGCCTCCACTCTCCATGCTGTCACCTTTTTTGGTGGATTTTTTTATTAAGATGTTCATGGAAAAGTTAAGAATACAAGGGTAACAGTTGTCATATAACTTATTCTTGAATGCATCACTAGGTAACCGGTATTTAAAAGAGGATATTGTATCTATGATGACATTTTTAAACAGTTGGTTGATGTTGGACTTTCAGTGCCTTATTGTTTGTTCCTTCTATGTGCTCTATTTTCAAGTTCATCAATGGAGAGAAATGTACAAACATTGCATAAAGAAGTTCCATCTATTGATGCCTCCATCCTGTATTTTGTCTCTTAACTATTTGAAAAAGACATTGGAGATGATCTCTTCAGGTTTGATTGGGTTATAGCACATCTTCGCTAACCAGATGTAAAGTTATCATTCTATAAGCTGAAAATCTTCTATGTGAGCTTTTTTAGTAAAATCATTTCCCCTTTATCAATGCCAACCATTCTTTCTTCATCAATGAACTTGCTCTAGCTCTGGTCGGTTGCATATTTGGTTCTTCTCTTAATTAACTCTTGCTGCATCTAGTGCTCTCACTTGTTTGCTAATCTGGGCTTGTGCTATGTTCAACAATACAGGGGTGGCCAATCTCTGGAGGACTGCTTGTGGGAAGCTTGGGCGTGTTTGTGTTCATCTTCTACTCATTTAAGGGTGCGTTAAAGAGGCGAATGCTTACAGGAGTAATTATTAAGGGTGCAAGGATTAAAAGCTATTTCAATGTGTTTTTTGAGGGAATATTTACTATAGAAGAAAATGCATGTTTTTTTTTTGGTGGAATTTTATTTTATTTTTGTTGGGAGGTTGTTTACCTCTTCCAAATGCCACCATACATGATTAATAGTGGCCCATGGATATACCTCCAAGTGAACTTGGCTTTTAGAATTTCTAAAGTTCATTCACTAGAAAAAATTTCCTCTATTTTCAGAATTGTTTAATTACATATCTCAAATCTAAAGAGCTTCATTATATATGGAACTGCAGCAAAGAACACGAGTTGAACGCATTATTGGCTTTGTTCTTGCTATATGGGGTATATTGTTCTACTCTCGGCTACTGAGCACAATGACAGAACAGTTCAGGGTAAGCTATTGGAACCGGAACTACTTGCTGATGCTGAATTGTATTCAAGTTGTATTTTAAGACTGTTACCTGGACAGAATAACATGCAAAGACTCAGGGAAGGGGCACAAATGCAAGTTCTTGAGACTGATCATATCATCATCTGTGGAGTAAACAGTCATCTTACTTTCATACTAAAGCAGCTAAACAAGTACCATGAGTTTGCTGTCCGCTTAGGTACTGCTACAGCTAGGTAATTAACTCTCTTCTGCCATGACTGTTCTGTTCCAGTATCGTGTGCTATATGTACCTTTGATCATGTTTTGCATGTCTTTACAGGAGGCAGAAAATTCTACTTATGTCTGACCTCCCAAGGAAGCAGATGGACAAGCTAGCCGACAATATTGCCAGAGATCTTAGCCACATCGATGTCCTCACCAAAAGGTATGTTATAATTAAATCCTCTTTGCTAATTGCAGCAGGGCTTCTGCAAAATCCCTCAACCTTGTTCTTTTCTTTCCCTGTGGCTTTGGCAAGAGTTCCTTCATTCGGATCAATGTCCTTGGTTGTAACAGTTATTTATTTTGGCGATAATTTAATTTCGATGCAAATATTTCATTATGTATGAATTTCTCTCTTTATAAGGCACGTCAAGCATCCATGACTTTTCTTTCAACAACTTTCTTGTTAAAGAATTATCCATCAATAAAATTATTTTATAAATTCAACAACCAGAACATGTACATTACATTTGAATTTTGACAACCTATCTGTGAGTGTGCCGTTTTCACATGTCCAGCTTGTTATTTGTACAGTTGCAGCCTTAGCTTAACAAAATCATTTGCAAGAGCTGCAGCTGATATGGCACGTGCCATAATTATACTGCCAACAAAAGGAGACAGGTAAGAAATTCAAAGCAACATCTGTAGGACTATCTAGTCATATTAATTGACATGTTAGCAATATGTCACTCAAAACTTCTTCCCTTTCATTTTGTGGAAAATCATCTTGTAGTACACGGACAAGCACCAGAGTTGCTTTGTTAATGATAGATATTCTTGCCATGGTAGATGTCATTTTTAAGCTTAATTGTTAACATGTAAATATTGTGGATAATATATTTGGATCTCGGTCCAAATTGTATCGATGAGCCATGTTTCCTTGATGCTCTATTGTAATGACTGAGAAGGTTTGTACCTTAATAACATTGAAAGAAGGAGAGCTATCCTTGAGTGTCTTTTGTTCACTATGGTGGTCATTGGCCCTTACCATACGGGAAAAAACTTTTCTCCACAGCATTGAATTTGTATCAAATAATGTTTACAATCAGTAGTAGATGAACTCAAGATTTGTAGGAAATATATTAGTCCCTTCCAAGATACTTCC
The DNA here is from genome assembly GCA_025169955.1 of Salix arbutifolia. Taxonomy (NCBI): domain Eukaryota; kingdom Viridiplantae; phylum Streptophyta; class Magnoliopsida; order Malpighiales; family Salicaceae; genus Salix; species Salix arbutifolia. The sequence goes on from CM045909.1 coordinate 9,857,010, forward strand.
CTGAATTTTGTCAATATGCAAGAGAGAAACTTACAAAGAGTATGGTCATTAGCAACTAAGAAACTACAAAGATGCTACATTAAATTGATTGCATTCAATACCTTTTTGCTAATTTCTTCATCACTATTTTTACTTTTGCATTTCATTATCATTACTGTCCTAATTTAATCCACTGATCATCCGCTTCCAGATCAAGTACATGACATAACTTGAAGTGTTCCCTGTTGTCTCCATTTGTGCCTTTTCATCCTAATTTTGGCCTTTGTCAGCTTGCTAGCGATACCAATGATTTTAATTTGCATGCATCTGAAATAATCAACATGATGAATTTGTTGAGGTGTTGGTCAATAGGACTCTGCTTGACCAAGAAATACTGTAGCTCATATAGGGTTTACAGGAATATGGGGAAGGATAAAAGGTTGTTGGATCTAATGGTCTCTGATTTTGTCAGAATGATGGAACTGACAGTTACTAGTCTCACTTTGTGCATCTGAAGCTTGCTTCTTTTCTTAGTGAACATATCATCTATGTTTTGGGACTGTACAGTTCTAAGAATTTGTTTGCGAAAGCAAGACTAGAAAAAACTAGAATTGTATTGATTTTAGATCTTCTATTGATTAGGTATGAAATCGATACCAATGCATTCCTATCTGTGCTGGCCCTTCAGCCTATTGCAGGGATGGATTCTGTTCCCACCATTGTTGAGGTATGTTAGTTTTTTCCTGATTACTCAATGAAGTTTGTTGTGCAAAATTTAACTGAACATGGGGTTCATTTTGATATACAGGTTTCAAACACCAATACATGCGAGCTTCTAAAATCAATTTCAGGAGTGAAAGTAGAGCCCGTGGAAAATGTTGCTTCCAAATTATTTGTTCAATGTTCTCGACAGAAGGGGCTTATAAAGATCTACAGACACTTGCTGAATTATCAAAGTACCGTGTGAATTTCCCTTACATAAATATGGCTACCAGTATTGTCTGTGAGAGAGAGACAGAGGGTATGGGTTTCGTTTTGGGTTAATATGCTATTTCCTACTGAAAGAAAGCACCACCACCCAAATACTACTTGAACCTTCCCAACTCTACTGTTTGAAGCAAAACTGAAAATCCCAGCCTAAACACATTTGGCTTTGGTTTAAACTAGAATATTCCTATGCAAGTTGGGTTAATTCTTGGCCTAGTAAAACCTATCCGCATACAATACCCCTAGAAGTCAACCAGTTTCAATAGCAAAACTTTTTCCTTTTTCTATTGTATGAAATTCTTTAAATTTTTACATCTTTTCCATCGCCCAATTTCCGTATTTGTGCAGAAAATGCTAATCAGTATCATGTTTACTCATTGCAGAAAATGTATTTAATCTCTGCAGTTTTCCTGCTCTTGCTGGAATTAAATATAGGCAACTAAGACGGGGATTTCAAGAGGTAATGTCATCAGATGAACATGGTTTCAGCTAGAAGATGAATGACATGCAGTCCACTAAGTTTGATATTTTTCTTCAGGTAGTGGTTTGTGGTCTCTACCGGAAGGGGAAAATATACTTCCACCCAAATGATGATGAGGTTGTGCAGCAAACTGACAAAGTATGTGGATATTATGGATTTCTGAACTTGCGTACATGATCCTTTATTTAGTGCATTTAGGATCCTAACCTTAAGATGCAATCCAGTGAAACTTCTAATTTCTATATGAAAGCACAGAATGGAACCTGAAATGCCAACCTATTTAGCCACATGAAACCGCTTTATCTTTTCAGTCTTGTGGTTTATTAATTTCTAGGTGTGCATTGTTGTTTTTATTGTTTCACCGTCTTATAACAGGCTGCCCATGGTAGCTAATTATAATATTTTTTAATCAGGTAAATCCAATTAACTACCCGGAAAATTTTGATGGTTGCCTAGTTTACCAGTTTCTTCATGTTTTACTTTGTGAATATCAATGGTTTTATGTTAAGCAGTATATATCCTATATGTCATGCCATTGTGCTGTCTTATGCTATCTCATTGTCAAATTCATTATATAAATTTTAGATGGCCACTACTTCACATGGAAAGATACATTTGCTCACAATATATTGTTTCAAATATGCCTGCTTCACTCAGATTATTGGATTGATCACAGTTCCCTCTTGATCTTATGTATTTGTTCTCTAATTTGTTCGCTTTTGCTACATAGATCTTGTTCATTGGTCCAGTTCATGGTAAAAGGAGCCCGCAAATTGCATATTCTAGTGTCTTCAAAGAAGGAGCTTCCTTTTTTCAAAATCTGGAAGTTCCGGAAGATAACACTTGCAATTTAAATTCTACTATAGAATTGAGAAAAACACGAGTTGAAAATACTGTAAAACGTTCCAACAGATCAGGGTCAAAGGTATATTCCTAGAGATGATTGCTCAATCAATATTTTACTTTTGGATTATATTTTTTTGCTTTGTATGATTGTTTTGCTTGTCTATGCAGGCATCAGACTGGAGTCTAGGACCAAAAGAACGCATTCTTTTTCTTGGATGGCGCCCGGATGTTGTAGAAATGATAGAAGAGTATGATAATTATCTTGGACCTGGGAGTGTATTGGTATGCTGCTATATAATTTAGACCTTTTAACTTGTTTATTTAAATTATAGCTTTTCTCATTATTTTTTTTTGCAGTTCATCTTCATACCTTTTAATTCAAATAATAATTGCTCCTTAAATTCGGTTTTACTTACCAGAATTTAAAATTAAATTACACACAAGCAATTATAATGAGAACTTGCACGATGTAGACGTGCAACTTATCAGAAATGGTTTAGGAACAGCCTATAAAAAAATATTGCTGCCCTGAGGGCAGTCAATGATCCAGGATACATATCTCATGAATTAATTGATTAGTAAATTGATAAATTTATTCTGGAGAATAGAGGAATACCGTGGTGAAGGTAGCATTGGATACACACAGTAAAGAGATGATTTAGTCAACTGTAGTCTGTATTGGAGAATTTAAATGTTTCAGAATTGTTGTTTGCAGAATGCTTCTGTAGAAATGTACCGTTATCTTATCCTTTGTTTAGCTTCTAACTCTGCGAAAGTGTATATGGACATTTTGTTAGCGTCATTGTATCCAAATTCTCACCTAGAGGGTTTCTTTGTTGCATTTTTCCAGTTTTCAGCCCACAAAGGATTTTACCAATAGCGTTTTCTTACTGAAAAGATTGAATTGCCTGTTTGTTTCCTGTCCCATTGAAAACTTCTCATAGTCAAAACATAACTTTCAATGCTTTGCTTCTCCTCCTCTTCATCTTCTTCTCGCCAAGTCTCCTCTCGAATTTAGTATCTGTTTAGCTATTGAACAATTTAAGTCTGGCGTCCCCCATGACTTGACTTAGAACTTGATAGAACAGAACTTAATGTTTACACATGACATGCTTACAGCTTCTAGATCAAACGTGTTGATCTATAGTTTTGTTTCACTTCCTCCACAAATATATGCAGGAGGTATTGTCAGATGTGCCATTGGATGAGAGGAAGAAAAGCGTTGCTAATCAAAGAAAACTCAAAAACATCAAGGTTTCCCATAGGGTACTGTCTAATTCATCCAAGCCAAGAGAGCCATTTTACACCATTTTCTTTATTTTGTTTTTCTTGGAAATCTTCTTTACTTTGACTCTAATGCTTTATGATCTTTCAAATATTGCAGATTGGAAACCCCATGAATTTTGATGCCTTACAGGAAACCATATTGGATATTCAGAATTCTTTCAATAAAGATGAGGATATTTCCTTTTCAATCGTGGTAATATCTGATAGAGAATGGCTTCTAGGAGGTAACAGTACGTGCCTTGGAGACAACAGCATGAGAAGCTTTATTACATTGATGTGGCGTCACACTAATTGTTATTTCTTCAGATCCATCCAGGGCAGACAAGCAATCTGCTTTCTCTCTTCTTCTCGCTGAAAATATCTGCAACAAACTTGGAGTCAAGGTGAACATGATTCCTGCTAAAGTCAGTTGATCATAAGGGTCCATGGTTTTGATTCCTGAAGATTAGTTTGAGAGTTTTTAATCCATAAAAAATATGCTTAATGAATTGATCCATCTTTTTGAGAAATAATCAACTCTCATCAATATAACAAACAACTGCCTGCAGGTACAAAATCTAGTTGCAGAGATTGTCGACTCAAAATTAGGCAAACAAGTAACACATCCTATAACAGCCTTGTTCAGTTTTATGTCAAGAAAACTGTTGTTTTGTGTCGGTATTTATTAAGCTCATGCTATCTCTTCAGATTTCAAGAATCAAGCCATCCTTGACTTACATAGCAGCAGAGGAAGTAATGAGCCTTGTGACAGCTCAAGGTCTCGATTCATTGTACTCTACTTGCTGTTACACTCTTCCATTATTACCATCTTCAACTTGAAGAGTAATCATTTGTTCACATAACAGTTGCAGAGAACAGTGAATTGAATGAGGTGTGGAAAGACATCTTGAACGCAGAGGGTGATGAAATATATGTGAAGGTAAATTCATCTTCCTTGTATTGTATTTTGGTGCCAAGCCTCCTTAGGTGAGCTGAGCATGTTTTTCCATCTAAAGGTGACTCGGTCGTGGAAGGAGATTAGGGGCTGCTCATCTGATCTCATTCTGGCCACTACTCCTATTACTTGATCGCGAAACTTTTTTTTTTCTTCCCTTGAGCTGCTTGGTGATGGACTAATAGCCTGTTTGGGAGTGTGGTTGCAGTAGCTTTTCAAAGTGCTTATCGTGTCGAAATACATCAAAATGATGTTTTTTTATTTTTTAAAAATTATTTTTGATATCAGCACATCAAAATGATCTAAAACACACAAAAACATATTCATTTAAACTAAAAAAAAAATTCAAATTTCAGCCAAAAGCCGGTGGGATCGCAATGCTAAACGGGCACTAAACATTCTAGAATTAGTGTGGAGTTAATTCAGTACCAACCCATTTAATACATTTTAGCTGCGTTGTTCTTGGCAGGACATCAACCTCTACATGAAGGAGGGGGAGAATCCTTCATTCGCAGAGCTCTCTGAAAGGGCATATTTGCGTCGAGAGGTTGCTATAGGCTATGTGAAAGATACTAGGAAGGTATAGACGATTAAGAAAGTATATTAGCATTTGGTTTAGGTTTTGACCAACTTGGTCTAGACATCTCATCGACTTTAATTTTGCAGGTTATCAATCCAAATGCAAAATCAGAACCCCTTTCCCTGTCTCTAACAGACGCATTAATCGTTATTTCTGAGCTTGAAGGAGAGCAGCCCGCTGTTTTGTAAATGCGAGCCTTTAGCCATCACCTGCCTTCGCTCCCTGTATTTTTTTTTATTCCATTGCTGCATGGCATCTTTGTTTATGGGCCTGTTTGGTATTGCGGTTGCTGTTGCGGTTGAGGTTGAAAAAAAGAAGTTTCAAAAAAAGCGCTTTTTACTGTGGTTCAAAAAAAACAGTTAAGTGTTTGGTTAAAACTGTGGTTGAGTTGAAGGTTGAAGAAAAAGCAGTTTTGGGTGTTTGGTTTCCAAATTTTACAAACTGCTTTTAACTTGTAAAATTACTTAAAAGGGCATGAAAATATACACACACATTTATACAAAAACCACACATCACTCGAAAATTTGAATTTCCGTAAAAATAGATTTACATGCACGAAATTAAAATATCTTTATTTGCTAGAAAAAAGCTCCTCTTTGTTTTGGATATCTATCAATGCATTCATTATCCAAATGTTATTTATTATTTAACTTGAAATAAATAAAGCATGTAGAAGGAGAGTAACAATATTTGTATTTTATTAATTATTCATATAATAAAATAGCTATTAAAAAATAACCAGTTAAGATCAATATTCAATAAAATTACAATCGCTGCTCTTTGGCACTTGGAAATCAATCTTCTCATTTAGGTCTTCGCATACTCAAAGCCAGTGTGCTGCCACCCTACCAATCTCATTTCTGAGGTAAAATAAACATAATTCCGGGGGTCTTGTTTTTTTTTTTTTCCATTCAGGTCTTCTCTTTTCATCTCTTCGCTTTAATTTCTCTCTCTCTGCGCCTCCTTTCTTCTCCGGTCAGGGTCTTTGCTTTCCTCTCTTTTATGGGTTGTTATTTGTTTGTGATGACCGATCAGCGCATGGGTGTATTGCGTGTTTTTCTGCGTATTTTGTTTCGATTGTTGATTTGTGATGTTTCTGAATCACTGGTTAGGATTCATGAGGAGTGGGTTTATAGTGTTGTTGTTTGGGTTTCTTTCTGTTTTACAATCGGGCGTTTTCTTTGATTGATTTTTGCAAAGGAAGAAGATGAGAGGAGAAGCTGGGTAATTTGGGGGTGATTTTTTTGAGAGATAAACGTGGGACTGGATGCCATTTCAGAACGGCGTTTCAAAAGCACCTCCAAGGTGCTTTTTATGAAACGCCGTTCGGGTGTATAAATGGGGTGGGTCCCATTAAAATAAAATGGTGTTTGGTTTTTACCAAACACCAAAACCCCATCCCGTTTGGCAAACATGAAACGCACCACGTTGCCAAACGGGTGCTATGTCTCTAATGTGGATGCTGCCTAACAAGCAGGAACAGTGTCAAAATCATCCCAAATAAAATTAAAAAAAAAGACGAGAGAGAAGATTAATGGTAGTTTGACAGAAGGAATGGCTACCCAGAGCTGAGTCGTACAGTATATAGTCCCTTGTCCTGTATTTTTTTGCCCCAAGTGGTTGATAATTTTCAAACTGTTCATCTGATCCGAAAACTTTTGCAAGGATGGGATTATTGTAACCATGACTTGAGAACAAAACAAAAATTGTTGGCGCGCACAAGGGTATCCAGTCAAGCTGGCGATTGATGACCCGCGGGAGCTCAAGATATTAGAACCGGATTGGACTGGGTGGTTTAACTAGTAAATCTGACCTTGGACAGGCTTGGTTCGAGAGCTTGGACTGTTTTAGCAATGGATTCGGTAAAAACCGGCTCGGTTTGGGTTGAATTGAATCAATCAAGAACTTGGTTGAGCCGTTTCAAAGCCAACCCGTCACTTGTCATTTGATAATAATTTTTTTTTTGTGAAAAAAATAGATCTTTTCAGGTAGCAGTTTACACCTGAAAAGGAATGAATACTTCAATCTATCTATAAATAATTGAACTTGTTTTTAATTGTTTAAATTATATATTTGAATTATTTAATATGTACTTTAATCTGTAAGAAATGTGAGATCGGTGAGCACCGAGTGGGGGGGAAGGATTATTTGGAAGTATGTTGATGATTATATTTTTTAAATAATATTTTAACATCAATAAGTTAAAATAATATTAAAATATATAGAGATAATTTGAAATAAAAAATATAAAAAATCTCATTTTTTTTAAATGTTTTCAAAATACAAAAATAAACAAACCGAAGGTGTAGTTGAATGTGTTTTATTATTTTCTTAAGAAAAATAAATTAATATTTTTATTATGTTAATGTAATGATATTAAAAAGAAAATAAAAAATTATTTTAATATGTTAAAAAAACATTTTAAAAAAATAAACAAGCGCGAAGTGTATTTAATTATTTCATGAAAAAAAAGAGAGAAAGGTAAAGGATACCTAAAGAAGAATAAAAAGTTCGTATCTAGCGAAAGGATCCCGAATCATGTCGAGCGAGTGAGAGAATAGACAAAACTGGAGGGGAGGGTGGGCAGGGGAGGCATATCAACTTTCGAACAGCAACATGGCCCATGGTGGCTATGGCAAACGGAGAGTGGCTGAGCGCAAACCCCCTGTAGGTCGCCGTTCCAAAGGATTAGGCGTAGACAAGAAGCCTAAACAAAAACCCAAATCCGTCTCTCTCAAGAACCAAATCCGCTCTGTAGAGCGCATGCTCCGCAAGGTAGTACTACTTCCTTCCCTTTTTTTTCTTACTTTTAATTAGTTTTTTTCCTACCATTAATCAGTTCTCTTTTTAATACAAGGAACTTCCACCTCAAGTAAGAGAAGCTCAAGAAAAGAGGCTAGAGGAATTGAAGAAGCAACAAGAAATTCATACTCGTTTGGCTCTTGAACGCAAAATTTTCTTGCGTGATCGGAAGATTAAGTTTTTTGGTAACAGCTTAATGGGAAATATATATATTTTTCATTATTTAATCTCAAGCTGAATCCTCAAAGTCATGTCCTTTGTTTTGTTTAGAGAGAAGAAAGATAGAAAGAAGATTACGGCGTCTTGAGAAACTGCAGCGCGCTTCATCTGGTCAGCTACCCCAACATGCTGATGTTGCTGACCAGCTTTCTAAATTGAAAGAAGATCTTGAATATGTTAGGGTAAGTGGCTGCTGCTGCTCTAAATGTTTTTTTTTTTTCAACGCTATATTTTGCCCTTTAGTTGAGTAATGAACATGTAATGGGCATTTACTGTTGTTTTGCACTAACCTGATTGAAATTAAAGATACAGTCTACCATTCAGTGTGAGATGAAGGTGTTTTACATTGCATTTCAAAATCTCTTTTGAAAAAAATCGAAAAAACTTTAAATTAATTTTTTTGGATGTTTTATGTTAAAAATAATTTTTTTATTTATTTTAAAAACATCATTTTAATATATTTATAAAAAAAACACTTAACAATCTCAACCTCCCTACTAAATAGAACCAAAATGACTGTATTGTATTTAGTTTGCACTCGAGTCTTCTTGGAGAAGTGTTTTAAACAAATACACGACCTCCGCTTGTCTTTTTTTTCTTGGAAAAAAAAGAAGAAATCTTTCTATAACTGTTAAGCTTAAGTTATCTTTTTTCTATTTTACATTACTATTCTCTCTTGGCATTGCAGTTTTTCCCCAAGACCGAGAAATACTTATCCTTATTTACTGGAGGTGATGATTCAGACATAGATGATAGGAGAAATAAATTGCGCAAGCAGATTAAAGCCAACTTAGTTGCTGCTGCAGCCAGCGGCAAGGATTTGGAAGGTATCTTCTTTCTTGTACTTACCTCTGCAACTTTCTAAATAAAATGTTATGAATTTTCTTGCTTGGCTACTAGACCCAAAGAATGGCATAGCACCCTTGTATAGAATATAGCGGTGAGTGGTGGATATGATTTGTTCTTGAAATCTTGATGTAGAATTATCACCGTTTCATGCTTGTGGATCTGCTCCATGGATTAAGCTTTTTTTTGCAGGCATTTGTGTACAGACAAAACATTTTGTCCTCAAGAAATGAAGTTTTTGTGTACAATTAGATGTGTATCTGTATTAATAAAGAATACACTGTCGGTTGTCATAGGAAGAATATTTTTCCCTCTCTTACCATTCTGTGCGCCACAATACTTTGTGAATTTGTACATAGCCACCCAGCCTCTATGCCTGGTAGATATTACTTAGCTTTAAATGTGTTCCCATTTATTGGGTTGTGGGCAGATCACTAGAGTGAGAACTTTGATTCAAGATAGACGATACAGGTCATAAGCTGAATGAGCAAGCACCCACCAAATAATGCTTTCCACATTACAAAAAGGCTTTGTGGATTATACACCTATTCATGCTGTTTACCTGCTAATACATTCTCATTATAGTGATTTTCGTGTGATATCTCTTCTTCTTATTGTGATGAATGTTTTTTTTTTCCTTACTTGCATTGACAGAGACAGGGAGTGAGGATGATGGTGTTTTGGATCTTAGTGAAGATGATTTCTTTTTAACTGGAACCTCGAGTGATGAAGCTGATGCAGATGATGAATGGACAGATAAAAGTACAAGGTTGAGGAAAGATTTTAGTTTCAAGATTTACATTTGCAGTTGGGCAGGCTATTTTATTTTATCTGCTGCTCGATTTATATTTCCTTCATATTTTTAACTGTCACATTTACCACTGAATCAAGATATTAATGAAAAAATAAATATGCATGTACCATAATTCTGCTAGCCTTATGCTGTCACATTAGACTGGAAGCTCTGCACATCCATTTGGTCCTATATTTAGATTGCCATGATATAGTTTTGGATATGGTGTAAACTTGTTTATACCTTAGAAGGTGCATATTATAATTTGTTTTCAGGGAACCAGTTTCTAGTGCTTCTGGCAAAGCAACATCTGGAATGTCAAGTGATGGAAGGAATCAGGTCACTTTTTAAACCCAAATTTTTCTGTCTTGATGAAATTATATACCAGATATTTAGTTTTCTTTTCTTTTTATTTTAAAAAGAAAATGAACATATTTTTCCCATGGAGACAGACAGCTGCCAGAGCTCTAATGCCTCCTCCTCGGCCTTCAAATAATTTACATGCAAATCCAGTGCATGCTCAATCAAGGTTTGGAGCATCATCAAGCAAAAATTCATGGAAACAGAGGGCTGAAATTTCTACATCTAGTAATACATCAAGTAGCATAAGTGGATCTTCCTTTAGGGCAGGGGGTTCTTCAGGTACAACTACAAGGACAGGCCACAGCAGTAATCTAAGTTCAAATTCTGATGCTCATAAACCCCGAAGGAAGAGGAGGCCAAAGAAGAAAAAGCAACAGGTATGTTACTCCTGGCTCTGTTATTATGTCCATCTCGCACTCTCTTTTTATTTCTTTCAACCATCCTAGACCGCTGTATTGAGCTGCGTGGACATTCCTGGTGTTCTTTGTGACTTCAGCATTAAAACAGACATTCATTATCTTCAAAATAATTTCATGAGTTGGAGTTTGTTAGGTGTGCAAGTCGATTTGTGTAACATGCTTCTTCTATTTGCTGTTATATTTAATAATCGACCCTCTGCGGTGCATGATTTGTTTCTTCCTCCATTTGCAGGCCTGAAGTGGATGAAATCAGCTGGCATGTAACTTCACTATAATCATTTAAGTAGCCTATCATCACATAACTATGGAATTCTTTTGCCGATCTGTTATAACTGCCAAATATTTTTCATATTTTTTTGTCAACAAACGAGCAGTTGGGAATCTGCTGTTTTTTGTTTTCGAATGTTGTCTCGGTCCAATGTCTCTGGAGTGCTAGCGTTATTTGAGAATTCTTTCCGACAAAAAGTCGCTTTCTTATCTATATGTATCCCCAGACCCTTTCTCCCACTAAATGAGATGAAAGATTGGCAAACCTTATTGCTGCTGTTGTGGTAGAGTCAGTTGGATCTGAACATGGTTTATCAGGGATTTGAATGTGTTGTGATGCGCTGAAAATTTGGCTTTCTCGCCCTTGAATCCCTTTCTTTCTAAAGAGAGTTCATGTGGGTCTCGCTTGAAAAACGATTACGTGGTCAATAATTATCTTTGCCATAGCTCGTTCGAGTCTGCAATCACTTTTTTACCAAAACATCACGTTAAAGGTGTTAAAATGCAATGCTATTCTTCTATTGCGGTTTCTTAGAGCTCCGATTCTTTCTTTTTTCAATGGTTTCTCGTGGCCAAATGCCCAAGCAAGCATCTAAAACGGCCATTGTACAAATAAAAAGTTCCGAAAGTTTTATTTTTATCTTTATTCATGGAGGTTGTTGGAATGGTGTGAGGTTTTTTGTTTACAAAGAAGAATGGTAAGTGAGGAACTAATAATTTATTATAAAAAATCACAAAAAATGATTATAATACCAAACTATTTCAAACATTAGAAGGTTTAAATATTCGAAAATGGTGATAAAAGTAAAACAGTAAGATTGTTTAAGCAATCTAAAACAAAGAAAATAAATAGAAGCACCCTAATTATAATTGTTTTAAATATATAGAGGGGGGTTATGTTGATATCATAATTAAATTAAAATTATAATAAGAATTTATATTTTTAAGAGTGAATTTGTTATTATTTTTTCAAACTATTTTAAACACATAAATTTATAGATTCAAACTAAAGACATGTAATCACTACGTGTCTAAACTGATTGACATGTGATTAAGATTTTGTTTGTTTTTGTGTTTTAATAGTGTTTTTTAAATATATATTATTATTTTTGCTTTAAATTATATGTTTTTTTTTGTATTATTAGATTATTTAGATGTGTTTATATTAAAAATAAAATTTTAAAAATATTAGAGTATTAGACTATGCTTCCACTTGTGCTTATTCACACACACACACACTTTCCAAATCATTTTAATGTCGATTTTTTCTTTCAATTTTCTTTTACTACACAGTTACCAAACTCGGCTGGGACGGAAGGGAAGCGGTTCCCTAGTAAAAGTAAAACTGGACAGCAAAGAGAAGCTCAAATCTCAGTTAGGGCAACAACTCAAACACAAGAGCATTCATTCATTCATTCATTCTGGTTATTTATTTGTTGTAATATATTATTATATGTTTGTTGTTACCAAAACAACAGAGAGACTGAGATCAGAGAGAGAAAGCAAGGAATGGAAAAGACTTGGAAGAAACGATGCCTCCCCATGTTGTTGTTGCTCGCAATTTTATCTGCCGACACCAACCACAACAACATTATCTTCCTTCGACAAACTGCGGCTGATGGTGTCACTCCCGAGGAAGCTACACATCTTCGAGACGAGGTAGTACTCCCTCCCTCCCTCCTTCATTCTTTTTTTTTTTAATTAATTTGCCACTTCTTCTTTTTAATTCAATTTGAAATATCATTAATAAAAAACCCTCTTCTTCTTATAACATTGGATCTGTCATTGCTAAAGCATTCACCTCTAAGCTTCATCATCCCCTCTATTTTTTCAGCAAGTACATGTTTTGAAAATTTGACCCTGCCCATTTATTATTTAATTTATTTGATGAATGTATTTGCAATCACACTAATTGAAGCTCTAAGCGTTGCTCAATTGACAAAATCCTTCTCTGTATTTTTTTTTCCTCACGAATTTTTGGTGAATTGCAAAACTCTGATTGGGGAATAGTATCAATTATCTTAGAAAAGAAATAGAGAACTGGTTTTTCTTCATGGGCGTGATGTGTTTCTGTTGATGGTATGATATAGGTTCGTGAAATGTTCTATCATGCTTTTAATGGATACATGGAGCATGCTTTTCCGCTTGATGAATTAAAGCCTCTATCATGTGGCGGAGAAGACAGTCTTGGTGGTTATGCTTTGACCCTGGTTGGTTATATCCTTGTTTCTGGTTCTTTGGCACTAAGCTATTATATGAAAGTTTGGTGATCATATTGCTGCTGTCGCAGATTGACTCCTTGGATATGCTGGCTCTACTTGGTGATCGAGAACGGTTCACTTCCTCTGTTGAATGGATTGGTAAAAATCTTCGGTTTGATATAGTGAGTAAGCATTTACTTAGATGATTTGAGCTCACAATATTTGATAATTTTGATAGGAATAACTTTTTAAGAGGCATCAATGCATTTTTACATTGAAATTTACATCATTGATATTACAAGCCATATTACCCCTCCTATCATTTTGGTTGAGCAATCAAATGACTATCTTTTTGAAGTAATAAAACCTATGTCTGTAGTTATCAGAACACATGTTATCTAATTTTATTTTTTTTATTCTGTTATCGTGTTTCCAGAATAAAACAGTATCCGTCTTTGAGACTACCATCCGAGTCCTTGGAGGTTTACTCTCTGCTCATCTTATTGCAAGTGATTATGCTACGGTAAATACAATGATTACCTTTTTCAATCTTTTCTTTGCAATATTTTTATAGTTAAGGATACATGCTGCATGCAGGCTATAGCTTAAAGACAGTATGTTCTTGGGTGCTAATTTATCTTATATCTGAAACTCGATGTGCTTGATTGCACCTCAATAATGAGTAAATGCTTAGATACCCCTTCAATATTCTATCTGGGGAGAATGCCACTTCCATCTTATGGTTGCAGGGTATGAGAATTCCATCCTATGACAATCAATTGTTTGACTTAGCTGAGGATCTGGGTCGGAGAATGCTACCTGCATTTGACACTCCCACAGGTATGACTGCTAGATACTGACATTTGCTGCATTTCTTGTGGTTTTTTGGCATTCCATCCTAGAGCGGTTGGTGAAATCTGTGGCATGGACAAATAATTAGCACTATACCTGTAGTTCTATGAGTGGTCATGACTCATGAGTTTATGTTTCTGGCAATTCATAATGAATTTATATTTTTGATTTGTCTTAAGCCTATTGTATATCTGATTTTTTTTATTAATAGGACCTCTTAGTTATTGTCTTCAAGCTTAGCTTTAGGGGAGGTGTATTTTTGTTCGATAGAGTATGTCTTACCAATCTCTAAATTAGAAATTTCTGAAAGCAATTGCGTGTTTCTAATATTGGACTTGCAAGTTCATAAATGCTGGAATATTATATTATTTTGATCTTAAGCTATGATGCATTGCAGGAATTCCATTTGGGTCTGTCAATCTTCTGTACGGGGTTGATGAACAGGAAAGCAGGGTAAAGCCACCCCCCTTTTCTCCTTTTATGTGAATTTGTTGAGATACTTGCTAGCGCTTTCCTCACCCCTTATAGCATCCCTCTTTTCAAACAGTTATAATAAATGTTTTTTGCTGTTACATGTTATTTATTGTAGAATTGACTCCTTGAATTCAATATCCTAAAATGACTGGGTAGCTTGTGAAATGCAATCTTTGATGTATTTAGATAACGTCAACTGCTGGTGGTGGAACCTTGACTTTGGAATTTGGGATGCTTAGTCGCTTGACCAATGATCCAAGTAAGTATTCATAACATGATACATTTTCCAGGCTGGCCATTGAATTGTTGTTTCCATCTAGCATCTGAGGTTTCTGATTTTCTCCTTGAGAAATGAGATGTCACAATCAAGCTGAGATAATTCTGTGTTTTCAGCCTTTAATACATAATCTATATATAAAAATGTTGTAAATTGCATCTTCACACGAATTAGGTTGTGCTTGCATTATTATATCATGGCCCAGCAGTGTTTGGCTTACTGCCAGCTTTCATATTTTGCAAATCTCAAACTTCTTAGCTTGTCAGATGTGTCATTTCTAAGATGGAATTTATAGTCTGTATATCATATGTTGAAAAGAAACTCCTGAGCCATGCAAACCAGTGGTGCCAGATTTGTGATCTCTACATTTGCTTTCCATGGTCAATGATGAGATTTTCAAGTTCTGAATGGATTTTTCAATGAGGATTGGCATGGGCAGCACCTTTATCTGCTCTTTTTGGCAGCTTGGCTGAAGAAATTAAATTTGGCTATATTATGGAAATATTGAGGCATTTATGTGACCACTTCAACAGTATTATGAACAAGACTTTCTCTGGTCATACTGTAGACAGCTACAACAGCATATGAACGTTTATTTTATGCACATGAATACGCTAGGATATAGTGATTTGAGAAATTCAAAACAAGATGCTGAGGCCTATTTCTTGCTTTTTCCTTATTTTTCAAATCGAAAAAACAAAAAATGAACCCTCCTCCATTGTAATCTTTTTTTTACTTGCATTGGGATGAATATTGCTGCATAAGAGACTTGGGCAGAAGAGGCAGTCCATTGACTCCCTAGCTTTTGCACGCATCTCAACGTGACTTGAAACTGTGTTCAGTTACTTTATATTTAGTTAATTATCAAACAACTTCTGTATATTGACCAGGGGCTCGGCCTCAATTAATAGATACTGTATAAACTTTCTATAAATTCATTGGTGCTTCAAACATAATAGGGTAATAACCCCTTCCACCTATACTCAAGAAATAAAAACAGAAGCAATCTTCACCTTCTGCTAAATTGTTCCATAGTGTGGAGGTACTGCATCTAGCATCTATGGTTATTGTGTGCTCATCCATCAAGTGGACCTTATGGTGCCTTTCCTGGATTCTGACTTTTATTTGATAAAAGACAAACTTTCTATTGTCAATTCAGACTTTATCAGAATGTTATACCAAAACTGCCTTTTGTATCTCCATATCACTTTGTAGCTTCTCTTCCTGTATTGACTGGTTTCTTTTATTATCCCTTTCCTTCTCAGTTTCTGTGGGGAATTGCAAAGGTTGGTTGTGATCCACTTATTGACATTAATTATTGTTCTTATCTCGTCTTCATGGAAATGCAGTTTTTGAGCAAGTAACAAAGAATGCCGTGCGTGGATTATGGGCTCGCCGTTCAAAGCTGAATTTGGTTGGTGCTCACATTAATGTATTTACAGGTGAATGGACACAGAAGGTAACATTTTTGTTTTGAAGCATTTCAGAGTGTGTAGAGGATCTCGTGTTTTTAAAATTACCTGTATTGGACAGCACATGGCAATTGCCTATAGACATTTTCTTGTATGTTGAATAATGAGGAATAATTAAATCGTGGGAGCAAATTACAGATTGCTATATGGTTTGTCTGACTAGTCCATCCCTAAAGAAAGTTGTTATAAAAAGAACAGAAGTTTCTGAAACAAGTTATAATGACCTTGTCAATTGATGTTATCATGTATTTTAAAAATACGGGGATGGGCACATCTTAGCATTTTTTTATCTCAACTTCTGTATTTATTTAATTTATTGCATCCACCCACACCCCTCTTCTTCCCAAAGAAAAATGCAGCATATCAATATCTAATATGGGAACTTGGTTGAAATCTCAGTATTTAGCTGATGACATGGTTTGGATTGAAAATAAAAATTTGGGTCAATCAAAGTCATATTGCTTGATATTTGGCTTGAAATTGTACATGTGTGATGATACTTGACAACTTTGTCATAACTTGCTCAGAAATGATGGTTGAAAGCAATTTCTTTTTTAAATTCTGGGGAAGGTAGTGCACTCTTTGTGACCTAAAAATTAGGGATGGCATTCACTTGAAAAACTCAATCAATCTTCTTGTCACATATTTCCTCATGGTTGAATTTTCTCAATGTTTGCGCAACTCAATTCATTTCCCCCCCCAAGGGGCTATACTCAAGTTCCTTTGCTGCTCTGCAGGATGCTGGAATAGGAACAAGTATTGATTCTTTCTATGAATATCTCTTAAAGGTATGTGATCATATTGAGATTCCATCAAAAAATATTGGATTATCAGAGTCACCAATTTTCTCTCCAGATTTTTTTGACTTTTGCTCTTTATATCATGAAAGAGGGAGGTAAAAATACTCACTCAACCAAGCCTTAATTCCAAACTGGTGGACTCCATTTTTTAAGGATTTTAGAAAGAGCTCTTCAGAAATGATTATCTATGCAGAACCAGCACTATCAAAATGTTTTAATCATTTCCTGTTCACAGATAATGGTAGAGATTTCTTTGCTATAGCAGATAAATCAGATTCTCTTGATACAAAGAGTATTTGTTCATTTCACAAGAATCTTTGGGCCAATTTTTCCCCTCCCCATCTTTTCAGGCTTATTTGTTGTTTGGTGATGAGGAGTATTTGTTTATATTCCAAGAAGCCTATGCAGCTGCTATGCACTATCTTTACAATGATCCTTGGTAAAATCTTGTGGCTAGTATGTGCTTCTATATAAATATATCTTTTATATTTGGTTTCATTTGTTATTCCTCTTTTATGGGGCAATTATTTACCCATTGAATCTTAATTTTAGATGTCTTTATAGGTATGTTGAGGTAAACATGGATTCTGCTGCTATTGTCTGGCCATTGTTTAACAGTTTGCAGGCCTTCTGGCCAGGCCTACAGGTATTTTCGTTTTCTTTATTCTTGATTTTGGACTGTAGATTTTATGACTGACTTTTGTTGAATCTATATTTGGTTGATTGGGTATGAGTAAAGGTTTTAGCAGGAGATATTGATCCTGCAATTCGAACTCATGCTGCATTCTTCAGTGTCTGGAAAAGATATGGTTTTACTCCAGAAGGCTTTAATCTTGCTACTCTGACTGTTCAGGTATCCAGATCATTGTTATTGGAAGCCCGAGAAAGTTATTATTCATAAGTATTCCAGATGTTAGGCCCATCTTATGGGTTTACAAATACCTGTGCAGAAAATGTCTGTTCTGTTGACCTGACATCACCATAACTCGTGCATTTTCCCACCATCCTACACTTTTCTTTGTTATTTTTTTTTTTGCATGCTAATAGACATCTTGTGTGTTATATATTTTTATCTTTTTTCTGTACATCCATTTTATAGCAAGGGCAGAAGAGTTATCCACTGCGCCCAGAGTTGATAGAGAGCACATATTGGCTTTACAAAGCTACCCGAGATCCGAGGTCAGATAAAATCTGTGTCAACTTTATACTTGCCTAATGCCTTTTGTTTTTCCATTATTGGGGATTTCTAAATTTTCTATACTGACAAATATCATTGCTTCTTTATGTCTACCAAGAAGAAACCAGTGGATCTGGAAAGGATCACATACTGACATGCCAGTACCGTGAAATTTCTATATATGTTTATCATAGGAAATAGAACCCAGTTAGAAAATAGGAGAATAATACATTCATATGCATTGCTGATTTACCAGCTGTTAGCTCCTTCTACTTAACCTTCACATTTAGCATAAAAAATATTAAAAGGTTAACCAGATTTAATTACAAACAGATAACTTGAGGTAGACTGTAATTTCCTGGATGCAAAATATTACCTGGAAATAAAGTTGAGAAATATTCTGGAATGTAAGCTGCTATAAAACAGATTCTGGTCTTTTTGCCAGATTGCATAGCCTTTTCTCTTGGTTCGTAGCTTATTTGTTTCAACCCCCATGCTCCACCTAATGTGACCTATCTTACTGTCATGAAATTGCAATTGAAGCCATGTCTCTAATTATCCTCTGCAGATATCTTGATGTTGGAAGGGATATGGTTGTGAGCTTGCAATATGGGGCTCGATGCCCTTGTGGTTATTGTCATATAGTAGATGTAGAATTTCACAATAAAGAGGACCATATGGAGAGCTTTTTCCTGGCCGAAACTGTAAGTATTACTTTTGGGTATGTCTAGTTAGATATTTTATTTTCCTTTTTGCTTAGTGTTATAGAGGAACCATACCATCAAATGGGATGAAATATTTCATCTTTGTTGATTTGGTTAATATCAAGACTGTATGTTCATCATGGTTATAGGAGTTCTCTAATATTTTTTATTTTTTGCTTGAGAAAAAAGTGCCATTACATGTTAAGTTCATGCTAAAGAATTTCAATCAGATTCTAGAATTGGGGTTGAAATGCAGACTGGTTAAATGAGATATGTTATATTCAAACCTGGCAGCTAAACTTTTTTGCCTTGGTCGAACTGAACGACTCTCATTCTGGCCAAGGTGTACAAACCTTGGGTTTGACTGTATCCTTTATATGAGATTTATATTTTGATGATAGCTTGTTCCCTCTGGGATAAATTAGGCACAATTTTCTTTGCTGCTGTTTTTCTGGAAAAAAGAATAGATTTATTAGAAGAGATAAAAACTGCTGTTACAACAAGGAGGATAAGGTGTCGTCCTGGAAATAAGGCAGAAGGTTTATCTGTTATTTTTTTTAATATTTGATATTAGAGGGTTTGATGCTTATATTCTGTCAGTAAATGAGTGTCCTGTCATGCAGAAGGTTAGATTAGTGACTTTGCCTTTCCATTTGATGTGCTTCATGAGCTTTAACCCATATGTGTCTTGATTATGCCATTGCATATGATTAATTGCTTGCTAAAACTGCTGTTAGGTCAAGTACCT
Organism: Salix arbutifolia; assembly: GCA_025169955.1. Classification (NCBI taxonomy): domain Eukaryota; kingdom Viridiplantae; phylum Streptophyta; class Magnoliopsida; order Malpighiales; family Salicaceae; genus Salix; species Salix arbutifolia. The sequence goes on from CM045909.1 coordinate 9,876,518, forward strand.
TTGGCTTCTATTTGATTTGGCTTCGGGTCCAGATAACCTTGTAGAAAATGGGCCATACAAGTAAGGCTAATGCTTTTAATTGTGCTTGGAAGGTTAATTCTTCACCATCTCTTATTTCCACTGATTTGTTGGAAATATTTATTCATTTACAGGTACATCTTCAGCACAGAGGGCCACTTATTGCCTGCCACCCCACAAATATCTCTCATACGTGAACATTGTTCATATTTAGGTGCTTACTGTAAAGGTGGTAGCATTGAACAGGAATCTCGTAAATCAGACATCTCAATCCATCCCCAAGAAAATAATGCCAGTGCGCTTTCGGGGAGCTGGGTTCATTCAAGCTATCCATCAGATTCCTCTTTTCTCAAGTCTACTACTACATCAGGATTGATGAAGGTTAGTTTGCCTTATTTTTTTCCAAATCCCCCGGCTGCATCTTAATTTAATTACTATTAAGCACTAAATCCTATATGATACCTTGTTAAAGATGTATTGATTGATTTTATGTTTTTTGAGAAGATGAAGAATGCTGTTAAGAAATTTGATGCAAATCGAGTGTTGTTATCCCCTGACGTATCATTTCGAATTTCAGTTATCCAGCAGTGAATTTATAGAATAAATGAATGGAAATGAGGAGTCTCTATCTTCATGTTATCTGCTGTTTGCAACAGCCTTAATAATCTTGACATGGAATATGGACGGTTTTTCTTTGCAGGGACTTTGCCCTGGATTAACTCATGGACAAAAATATGGAATATTATACCTGGATGCAACCAGTACAGTTCAGGAGGATCGCTCCACGCACCAAAGAGAGAATGTGGCTGATAGCCATTCTCTGCTGGTTGTTTCCCAACAAAGTGCTGATAATTCTCTGTCGAACAACAAGAACAATGATCATGACAGGAATGTACAGGAATCGAGTGAATAATAGGAATATCTGCTTGATGCAAAGTGCTGAAGCATACTGTTTGGGCAACCAAGGATTCACAAGGCATCAGCTGCTCACATCCTGCTGGCTTTACCGGGGAAAAGATCAGGAATTATGATTGAAAATGGAAGAAATTTTTGAAATGGTACCTGACTTTGGCCCTGTGCAAACCCTGAACTAATTGATATTTTTGGCTCCAGACTACCAGTGTTTTCTGATGACTCTTTTGGGCAATTCGGCAATTGTTGACAAAACAGGTATGTGGCTCGGGATAGAAATATAAGCAAGAAAACAATCATTAATCCTACATATTTATTTTACCATGTCTCCATGTTTCCCGGAAAAGGAGATGGGAATACGAGCTCAATGCATTTGTAACTCACCATGATTTGCCAGACCTTCTGTACATTATACTTACAGTGAGCCTTGAATATTGATTATATTGGTAATTTGAGATTAATAGTGAGATCCTTGACTCCAGTACAAAAGTTGCTACGACATGGCAGCCATTTACTGTCTCTTTGCCAGGCACTGCAGCTCTTGATTATTCAATATAATTTGACAAATGTTTATTTTTCAGCGTTCTTTGATTGAATTCAGCTCTCATTTACAAGTTATTCTCTACTCCGTTATGGAAAATGGAATGCTTTTGTCGTAGTTGCACTATCAAGCGGCCACTGGATCAACTGAAACATTAAAAAAAAAAATCTTATAATTATTTATAAAATATCTAGTTCTGAGCTCGCACCACTCTGCTGCATCCTGTTGGATTAAAAAATGAAATATGCAAAGGGATATGCCTTGAGCTACGCCAATTTTAGGATAGCTCTACCTTTTCACTATGTCCCCATAGTCCATCCACCCTTTTCGATTCGGCATACAGGCTTGAAATCGACATCGCACCCCCATTTTAGTAGATTGGCGCCGTGAGATGATCCACTCTTGTAATTTTAGGCTCTATCACCATCACCTCCGACCTCACTGTTCTCTATCTTTGGTGTTTTAGTGCCACCGCTTATGCTCATGGACTGTTAGATGAAATTCCTGAATCAAACTCATCACCGTGGACCGCATTGATAATGGGTTTGCTGAAAGATGTCGACATGATAGAATGCGGTTACCAGTATGATAGATGTGTATGCAAATAGTGCAAGAAAAGAAAGCTTTGAAGGCTTTTAAGAATGGTCTATAAGAAAGATTTGCCCTGAACAATATTAATTTCTTTGCAAATCATGGACCTAGTCAAGATAGCATTTCTTAATTTGTTGATCCAAAGTGAAAAAATAAAACTTGATATAGCTGCTTTCTGGTGGTTTTGACTGCTTGTTACACTGGGGGCATTGTGAACGAGGGAGGTTTTTCAAGCAAATGACCGATGATCATGGAATTCAATCAGTGGAAAAGCACTATGCAGGTGTTGTTGATGACCTTCTTAGTCATGCTAGGTGCCTTGAATAAGCATATAACCTTGTTATTAGCATAGCAGCCATGCTGGGTTCATCACAAGATTCAAATGGCTGAAATTTCAGGAGCTGCGATATTCAAGATTGAGCCTGATAATTCTGGCAATATTGTTCTTTTGACTGATATCATGCAGTTGCTGGAAGATCAGATCATGTTGCTGAATTGAGAGTAATGATCTGGGAGAACCAAATTAGAAAGCATAGAAGTCCCAGCTGATTGAGTTGGGAAGTGCTATCCATGAAGGTGCATGGGAGATACTTCTTAACATTTATTTTATCTTAGACTCGCTCGAAGATATGAAGGTTTTGGATCTATTATGGAAATTCAAAAGAGTGCACGTGCTTCTCTAATATGTAGCATATTGAAAGATGGATGATCAGAATGAAGTGATATAGATACGAAAGAATTTTATAGCAGAGTACTGCCAAGATTAAGTCTTTCACCTTTGCCCTTGCTGAGGTGGTTTAGTTCAGTCAAGGATTAAGTCCCAAGAAATCTCACTTCATCAAATTAACAGTAAGATTCATTGTTTATTTGGGAAATCATCTTTTTTCTCTTTGATAATTTAAGTTGTTTTACATATTTCCTTTCAGAATTGTATTTCAAAAATTTGTCTACTGTGGGAAAGCTTGCAGTACTTTTGTGAAAGGAACCAGTTTCACTACATATATCCTACAAATCCTCCAGAATTGGTTTCAAGATGAAGTGTATTAGGTAGATGAAATTGTTTTATTCACTGAACTGTAGTTTATACCTTTTGAGGAACGTGGTTCTGAAGTTGGGTAGGTGAAAGTGATGGCTAGAAGTTGGGTGGGTGAAAGAAACTGTTTTTAATGCGTTATCTAGCCAGATCGAATGTTAGCATCACAAGGATATCAACCGAGATACGATCTGTAAAAGGGAATGGATATTTCCATCTTGGCCGAAAAACTCTGGAACTTGCCACCAGCTGATAGCACCGGGGCCCGATATCTTATTAAGTATAGAACAAATTACTGATGTAAAAAGGGAAACATCAAAGTGGATATTAATATGTGGCTTGCGATCTTTCCATTGGAAGTAGCCAAGACTGTTTTAGGTGATGGCTATGCTTACGTCCCCTGAAGTGCAACTGGGGCCTGGAGGAGCCTTGCTATTTTTCAATGTGATTTGTCTTGCAAGTACTTGTTTGTTTAATGTTAAACAGAAGCTCAATGACAAAAGAGAGGAGAAATAAAAATCAGGGATCGTTTTTGAATGAGAAGCAAAATTATAGTTCAATTATGACTTCCACCAGTGCTTTTAAAGCAGTGTAGATCTGCCAGCAGGGTCTTGGCCTAACGAGGGGAGAGACTTGTTCCTTTCTTTTGTGTTCAGGTTCGAGCCTCTCTATATATATCTGTCACTCCCGCGGTATTTTACCTGTCCAATGGACTTACAGAATATTCAATGGATCCAGAGATTAGTTGTGATGCGTGTAAATTGATTGGACACCCAGGTTATATATATAAAAGAAAAGGTGTAGATCTTGTGCTTTCTAAGATAGTAACATGATCCCTTGTAATCCTATTGATGGTCCTTACTTTGTTTTGAGATCAAGCCTAGTAATGTGGTAGCGGCTCAGGATTTCTGTTCCATAGCACTTTTAAATTCCCTCTTTTGTGCCACTAGCTTTGTTGCCAAAGGCTTTTTTTATTGAAAGATGATGCTTGGCTATCAATTCCTTAAAGTGGTCCCAAAGGACTTGACATGATAGTAAAGAAATTGAAATTGCACAGTAGATCTTAAGTTCGATTCAGAATGTGAATCTCTTGTAAGAGTTTGGGATAGACGGGGTTTTAATTGCTCATCTGGGCCCAAAAAATACATTTTCCAGGGAGTGACGTTTCCTCAAATCCAAAAAAAAAAATCCTTAGAGTGACCTGAAATAGGCAGTACGTGTTGCAGCTGGTGAAAATAATATCATCATTAGAGTACTTAATGAGAAATGTAGCTTATTGGCAATCAACAATATTGTTATGCTCAAAATTGTTTGAGCAACGCAAGCTATAGAACATGTAAATCAGACCTTCATTTTCTTTTCGGAACATAGGAGCTGTCATTTTGTTCAAGTGCCTGCTTGAGGTTCACGTAGGAGCAGTACCCAGATCTTGTAACCGTCCATGATGCAAGATGAGGACTGTTCTTCTAGTATGTGAATCCTGAAGGACAATGGGTGCAAGCTGGGCCATAATATCAAGTTATGTTCCATGATCTTTGACAGCAACACCAGAGACTGTTTTTCTGGTTCTCTGCAATTGATTCTAAACAACATACGGACAATTGTATGAAGTAAGCACCACTAGAATCGTGTCAGATCTTGTTTTTTGGGTACAATATTTATATATCTAGTCTGCACCAGACGGGGATAGCTAAAATGATGGTGTTGATATAAAGTAATGGATGGTGTAGATATGCAAGAAGTTGACGTTGGAATAGTTTTTAGCAGCAACAAGTTGCCTTGTAAATCTTATATTCTAACACAAGTTCAACGAACCTGTACATTTTAAATCTCTTGGAATGCTGTGACTGTAGTTTTTTAATGGAAAGTGAAATTAGTTGGAAGAAATAAAGAATTAAAAGCATAAATGTATTGCCTGGAAGGCATAAATATATGATGAATTTATTGATTTCTTAATCTTATTAACCAGAAAATTTTAAAGACGCGGTTGCTTTATGGCATGTGGTTCCCAACTGATCACCTTTTGCCTAAAGCATGTTAGACAAACTAATCTTAACTAAGCTCCAAAAATCCTCTCTTTGATCGATAGGATTTTCTCAACCAAACTATGTTAGTGATAAAACACAACCACACATTTTATAACCTGTATAGTGATTTCAGGCTTTTTAGGCAGTCGTATGCTATAAAGTAATGATCAGAAATGCACATTAAATCGATAATAATTACACAAAAACTTTACTTCCGAGCAATTATTCAGAATACCTCTGTGTGTACACAGAATGATGTTCCTACGAGACCAGCATTTGCACTTCTGTAAGATTTGCGCCGATTCTCTGGATTAATTAGTTCACGTTGAATTTAAAAGATAGCAATCTTGAATAGGAATCTAATTAAGTAGTAACTGGTTAATTCACCAGACAAGCTACAGTTTTCTGCTACTTCTGACTATTGACCATGAGCAGTCTGTGTGTGCGTGTGTGTCACGCACATGGAGTATTTAATCATGTTTCATGTGCGTTTTTCTGTTCTTCACTATTCCCAACACGACTTGCTTTCGTTGTCAGATTGCTATGCTGAAGAACATTGACAAGGGTTAAAGATGAGCATCTTTATTAGTTGAGAGTTCATACTTCTGAGGCTGCACCCTTTGTTTTTCTTTTACTTTCTTATTGTGGGGACACCTTTGTTCCTCTTAGTTTTCACACACATCCAGAAATCCCAGTCCTCTCGAGGAATCTGGTGAATCTCTGATTGCCACGTAGTGTTTTCTGATGAGTACTTTGACAGCCCAACATGAATGTGAAGTTTCCTGATGTTTTCCCTGCACTGTCTTTTCTATATTGAGCAGACCTCTGCTTTTGATGTTAGCTGGATTACATCGAATGCTTTTTGGACTTCACCATCAAGTTTATGATTGTGTTAATTTGGATTGTTAATAAACGCACATCGAATGTAATTTTCTTTCTCCAAATATGGAGGGAAATTGAGAAAGAATACTAAACAGTCGAAATGTTTCTTTTACTTACGTGCTATACTACTTTTACTGTCAATGTTTTTCTTTGTTCTCTTTCCCTGCTTTGAAAACCAGCCACAGACTTGAACAAACTTGATCTGGTCCTTCACATCAATGGTCAAAAGATTAAAAGAGAGTTTGAAAAAGAAAAACCCAAGTAGGACCTGCCATCTTAAGGTTGAGATTCCTCTGTTTCTTCTTTAATCCTTGCATTATTTGCTTGTGTTCTTTATTTTTCAAGTGAAATCATTCATTAGCACCGGCTCTCTTACATTATTAGTAAATCGAGATTTCCATGAACCACCATCATTTTCTTTTACCAAAATATTGTTATTGATTGCATTGAAATCTTTATGTTGTCTTTCAAATAAACAAAATTTGGATCAGATTTTATGGAGACCCGGATTTCGGTTCTAGACAAGGAATAACTATGGTAGACATACCCTTTAAAGTGTAAAAGATCATGCTAGACATTTACAGAACATCCAAATCTGACTGAAAGGTGACATATTTCTCGTGGGTCCCTGAACAGGTGGACACGCGCTGCGTCAAAAAGTCTTTTGCTTTTTCACAGACTGGAGAACACAGAACCAGATCAATGATCTTTCAGTTTCAGATCAGAAAAAATGAAAATAGAGTCGGAAACAATAATAGGATTTGTTTTAACTTGGCAAACACGCTTTTACATAGACGACCCTGTCTTTCCATAGGTTTCTTTCTGTTTTTATTTACATAATTGCTTGAACTTGGAGCAATATTATCTTCCTCTATGCAGTTTTGGTTTGATGAGATTACAAGGACCAACAAAATGACACCACAGGTGTCCAAACCACCAAATATCTTTGCTGCCACACTCTAGGATAGAAACTGTAACTTCACTCTGTTTTTTCCTCAAAACTTCCGGTCCAATTGTGGAAAACTCTGTGAGAGGGATTCAGATTTGAGTTTTCTTCTAGGAGAACCCAAGCTGAAAGACCCTCTCAAGGGATGAATCTTCTCTTCGCCCTGCTCCTCTGGGTTAACATGGCTTGTGGGTTTTTCATGCACCACAGCCCAGGCCTATTGCTTCCGATCCTTTAATGATTCTCAGTTTCTTGCAGGAAGACAGGAACATACTGCAAATGAAAATGAACTGTTAGAATTTATTACAGAACATATAGAAATAGATCCAGATGATCATAGAGAGAGGGGCGGGAGGAACTTACTCCCAAGGAACATCTCCAACTAGCATCCAGTCACCGTCTTTGTCCTCGTAAGTAGGTGCAAATTCTGACCCTTTGTAGCCTTCCCTCTCAGAGTACTCACCTGGCAGAGTTACGAATTTCATCATCAGAAACACAGTAATGCTAATCAAACATAGATAAACAACATCAAGTATACAACATAAAGCACTTTCGTATTCATCAAAATAGTCTTACCTATGGTGAGCTTGAACATGTTTTCCAAAGCCCTTAGGAGTTCAGGGTATCCCTTGTAAACCGTAAGGTCAATCTTTCTAAGGTATGGTGCTCCGTCCATGCTTACTTTAACATACATCCCAGCGGCAGCCTCGGCCTCGGCCTTCTTCGTCTGGAGGCTATTTTTCCGGTAGGATCGGATTGGTGGCCAGCCCACTATCTGTGCCCTGCATATCGCATGTATATCGAATGAATGAGCACTACAATACAAAATAGGAAATTGAGGGCGAATCGATCTACTAAAAACGAAAGACCCTGAAGGAAATTAAAGGAAAGAGGGAAAAGAAATCTTCTGACTTACTTGGGAGCAGGGGCATTTTCTTGGTCATCATGTTGAGCATCAGGTTTTCCATTCGCTCCGCCCTCCTCTCTGGTCTCTGGCAATGGCCGCTTGTTATTTCTAGCACCAGAAACCCCTTTTTCATTGGTACAGCCCGTCCCTGGCAAACCCAGTCTGAGCTCGGTCTCCTTGAGGTTCAGATCATTCTCATATGCAACACCACCTTCCATGTTTTCCGACGATCTTTGTTCAGTAAAGAGATGAAGATTGTTCTTGCTGGTCCCTCTGAAATGTAGATTCTTGAGAGAGATGATGGCTAGTATTTTTTCTATGCGAGGGGATGTGTGAATGGAAAGAAGCGAGTTTTTTTATATAAAAAGAAGAGGTTGAGAAGAATGCATTGTTATTCTCTCCAAATGCATGAATTATGGACAAAGGCAAGCCGAGCCTGTCGGTTGCAGTAGCAGCATCTTTGAGGCCCCCTGTCCTTGCATCAAGGGGCAATAGAGGGACAAGCACAGCCGCCCATATAGAAGACTTTTGAGAGTCAAGATGAGTTCTTGGGGATTGTGGGAGGGGAATCAGGAACGTTGGTCCTTAAGAGGAAAGGATGAGGAAACATCTCCATGTGGGCGATGGGGTCCGCAGGGCTTGATCGGTATGGGCATAGCATGGCCATGTGGGATTGGAATCTGCCCGTTGAGTTTTCAATTCCGGTGAATGGGTTGTGGGCTACATGACATGTGGTCTATCATGTGGAAATGGCCACCCATCCCCTTATTTAATGCCTAGTTTTTTATATATATATATATATATTAGGTGTTTCAAATGTTAAAATTTGGAATTAAAGAGTTTGTTTTTTTATAATTTCAGGTTCGATCCATGTAATTACTAATATGTTGACCACTGAAAACTTATATAGTCTTTAACTATAATATCGGTAGGATTAGTCAATTTAGATGCAAACCAACCTAAACATTCATGTTAAAAAAAATCTAAATTATAAGATCATACCATACATTGATGGAAGTAATTATTAGTTAGTTGATCCTTACAGAACAAACATCATTAATTTCCTGGGATATTTTTTATTCTTCAAATGAAGTTAAACTTTCTTTGCTTGTCCTTGACGTTCTCGTTGATGTTTCTAATTATGGGGTGTGCGTTCAAGGAGAATGGCCACCTTCTTCTAATCTGGTTTCTATAAAATGCTAGTTTGTTTTTTCAACCCGTCATTTTTATTTAAAATTTAATTTACTATTATTTAAAATAAAATAAAATAAAATAAAAAAGGTCGAAGCGTTGCAAAGACGTTGGTTAAAGAGTGGAGATTTCAAGGGTGCAGCATGATGGCACCTTGTCCATCTGGGCTCAGAGGGGGTGAGTCCCACTCGGTCCCTTGGTCTGACTCTGTACATCGGATGCTCATTTCTAAGCAGTGCAAGTCATCAGCATCAGGGTCCAGTCCTGCTGTCGCACCCCCCCGTGCGCCTTGAAAAGCTGTCCAATAGTTATCATCTTGATTTTTGCACACGCTCAACCAATCATATTTCATGGGAACCTCATCTGAAACATTTTACAGTCTTCTTCCCCGTCATTGTCGTCTCCTTGCTTTTTCATTGTTGCTTCAAATTTGGAAAGCAAGTTTTCGATCACTAAATACGCATCGCAGCAGGCGTGTGTCGGCGAAGAAAACTCTACCGTGCTGCAACACCTCATGCGTGTAGCCAAAGGAAATTGAAATTCAACGTGCTCGAAAAAGGAAAATCGTAACCCTACAGAACAATATTGTTTCTATTAGTAACCTATTTAGGGATTACTTTTCATTCATTTATTTTTGATAAAAATCAAGTAAGAACTCCCTGTATTCCGATTTTAATGTGCCTTAAAACTTTTCAAATCTTGATATAACGGTATTTTTACTACTTTTTTTTATTAAATTTTATATAAGGTGAAAAAATTAACAAAAATAATAGAACTTTTAGGGGTATTTGGGTTTTAAAAACGCTTTTTTAAAAAAAAATATTTTTATTTTTTATTTTAAATTAAAAAAATGGATGGTTTTAGATATTTTCATGAGTTATATCAAAAATAATTTTTAAAAAATAAAAAAATATATTATTTTGATGCATTTTTAAATGAAAAATAATTTTAAAAACAACGTACATCAACTATACACTAAAACAGTCACTTAATATTTCTATAACGTTTTGTCGCGCCCTAATTTCACTTCTACACTAAATATCCTTTCAAATAAATCTTCAAATTAACTAAATAAGCCCGGCTAACCATTAAAACTTCCCTTAAATTTACTTTATATTTTTAATTATTTTCTCGAAGTAGATATTTTAATCATGTAACCTAAGAATTGAGCGAACGTATTGTTCTGATGTAACATTTAACCTTTTCAAACCTTGATAGCTACTCCATTCAGGAATGATCAACAAGCTAGCTAGTAAAAGTGTATCAGCAGTATACTATATCTGGGCATGCTGAAATCGAATTACAGTGATGTTTTTATTATTATTATTATTATTTCTCGAGTAAAGTTTGGATAGCAACATCGAAGACATCCGTACAAAGATCGCTAAGTTCTGTAAGACCACAGATGTATGAAAGCTGTTGTTAGCTTGCACTAGCTGGCTGGCTAGCTACCCGATGTGCTGGCATTTGGAGACTGGAGAAGAGTGACTGGCCAGATAGCGATACCTAACGAATGAATCCAAATTCAATCTATTTTGAAGTGTCTTTGATCCACAACAATATTTTCCAGCTGGGTTCGTGCATGATAAGACTGGTCAACGGAAAGGAAAAGAGTCCAGTTGGCATGACATGGCAGGAGAGCAAACTTTGACCGGGTACTCGTGACATGGAAAGTTCGACAATGGTGGTGCACACATGCAGGTTCTGATTTATGTTTGGCTGCAAGAAAACAGTTGAGAACTGGTAGTGATAGGTCTTGAGATGTAATGCAGAAGCACTGGAATTATTTGATCCGAGTTTACTTTTTCCTTTCAAATCTATCCTTCAGCCTTCAGCCTTATTACAAGTCGTAGTCTTGGTCCCGGCGGAGTTGCTTAGGGCATAAAAAAATACAGATTCCTTGGAAAGATAATTTTCCGGGCAACCTGTGAAACACAGGTTCCTCCTTCGATGCCACCAAACACCCTATAATGTATTTTTAATGCGAGTAAAAAACTAAGGTTCCCACTAACCAGTATATAAACAGTGTTGCTGAAAAATTATTGGAAGAACCTGATAGATTTATATGAATCAAATCAATCGTATATTACAGAAACTCATTGCACCAATTACTGATCGATTACAACAAATTTCTTTCTATCAGCTTATTAGGGCTACATGAAAACTATATTTTTCAATCAATTAAAAAGGAGTGAATGCTTCGGATCTGAACATATATTAGAGTTAGACCTGTGAACCAGCTTCCCTGTACCTAAATGAAAGAAATAATATTGCACACCGATATAAATAAATGAAACAGATTAGTAACTGAGCATAAATATCTACTAACACTGACATGCATATCGATCACAGGCTCTTCATGTTTTTTTGGATACGAGGAAAATTCATTTTATGGTGAGCGAGTAAAATTTTGATTGTTCCAGACTCTTAAAAACAATATATATTTTAACTCGAACTTGAAATCTGTTGTGCAGATCTAACTTGATCTAACTTGTACATAACACAGGCTGTACATGTTCTAAGTAAAAGTCGAAGAATAACCCGACCAAGTGAAAGCTCGAAGAGTTGGGAAGAATTTCTTTGCGTCGGGAATACTGATTAACTTGAACTTAAGGAAAACGACAAATACAAGTTGGCTAAAGTATAGTTCTGGTCCCAAACAGGCCACCACATAATAGAAATTAAAAGAATCCAACTCATGAGTAACCCCACTCACAATGGGAGGAGAACTTGACATTTGTTGAATTTGTGAGCTTTCTCTTTATTAATTTCCAACTCTTATATATTCACCTCTACCCTCGAGGACCACATCTGCACTCATAAAGGAATTCCGACTTTGTTTCTTCGAACATATTTTCATCATAATTAATGCTGGGCCAAAACCTTGTGATAAATTATTAATGGTTTGCTCAAGCGGAACTGCATAGGGCACCTTGATGATGACGGTGATGATGATGATTTGATTTTCCTTCTAAAATATTAGAGATAATAATCGGTAATAGTAGATATTCATGTCGAGGCGTGCGACAAAATAAATACACCTGTTGTGTTATTTTTATTCTGATGATTTATTATGACAATTTTATTATCAATTTGCAAACTTATTTGATATATAATATATATATATATATATATATAATATATATATATTCTCTAAGGTGTTTTGAATTTTAAAGAATGCCAAGGGGGCGCGGCGGTGAGTGGGATCATGTGAAAGGCCTGGTCCATTGTTAATAATTATTAAAAAATGAAAAAAAAAAACATATATTCCTTCCTTACCGAAAACTTATTCTTGAAAACTAAACCAAAAAACATGAATTAAAGGTGGACAGACCAAGAAGTAAATTAAATTAAATTATAGCAATTACAATTAATCTAAACACATACTTGGAGTGATCCTGTGGCACCTATAATCACATTTATATACATTTTTCTTTTGATAAACGTACACCCACCTCAGCCAGAGTTTTTCTTTTTTCTTTTTTTGGTAATAACCTCAGCTAGAGCTGATAAATGATCTTTGCAGTTCCCTTGGATTTTAAGCAAGAATCATTGGCGTTGAGTGAATCCGAAGGATTTTAGGTGGACCTTTGTGGTCGGAAATTCCCAACGTGACTTTAAAGCTCGTTTCAGACAAGAAGATTTCAAACACGGGGTACCGTTGATACTTATTTTGCTACCAGCAGATACACGTTTGCTCATGTCCGGTGGATCAGAGCATCAGTAGGAGGAGGAGGAGGAGGAGGTAAAATGCTTGAAGACAGACTAGAAATGCTTGAAGTTGGTAAAGCCACGTCTGTCCATTAAAGACCATTCATGGGACGGCTTTCGTTTCCTGCAGAAAGAGCAGGACCCCGACGAAGCTGCTAATTAACAACAGTATGAATATGAATATGAATGGGCGTGCATGTATTGGACCCGTTCGGTACTTCATTTGTCTTGTCTGAGTTTTGATAATGCAAGCACGCACGCAACCTTTTCATTCGTAGCAGTCAAACATGTACATGCTGAAAAGTTTAGGATAGAAAATAAACATGATGAACTCTCAATTTACATGGTGTCCAAGAAAATTAGGAACCTGTGCTAGAAAGGTAAAAGGACAAGAAAGATACAACGTTGTCGTTTTTATTAATGGTTTATTAATTTAACTTTGATTTTTATTTGCAGTTTATATGAAAGTGTAATATTTTTCATGTACTTTCTATTATTCTATGATATATTCTTAAATTTCTACCAAATTCCATCATATTATTGAACACGTTTATTTTTTTTAATTATTTGAAGGTATTTTAGTTTTCAACTTTAAGATAATTAATCAACTCAAAGCTCGTATTTATATTTGCCCAATTGATTTCGCTAATTAATTAATACATGCAAGGGAAAGATAGGAAAATGAAGAAGTATCCTATCATACTTTTTGTTAGTATTTTTAGAGTAAAAAGAGCTTAATTCGTTAATTGAATAAGAAATCTCAACAAAGATCAAAGCTAGAAGGAAAATAAAATAAAGAAAGGGTAGCCCCTCAGACAAAACTAAAAACTATTTTGATTAACATGCAGGAAGTGAACATGATCATCACGACCTTTTTACCCCCCGAGAAACCGCTCTGTATCCGAGTTTTAAACCACAAAGTGGAACCCTAATCAAGGTCTCAAACAAGAAAGCAAAAGTAAAAGGTCATAAATATTCTTCATTTTGACGGGCAGGTTCCAAATGGTCTGGAAATTATTTAAGTGGGCTTAAATGCCACCTCGGGGCTTGCAGTGGCGAGACTTAATTATGGAGAAAGAGTGGGAGTATAAATATATAATTCATTTTGGAGTCATCAATTGATCAAATAATTTTCATATAACATTAATATTCGAAAAACATGGCATGAACTCTCTGGACAATGATAATAATGTCCAAACAATGAAAACAAAAGCAAATCAAAACCATTACTAAGCAATGAATTGAACAGAGTGCTGTCCCATTGAAGCTCTGGTCATCAGGATAGGGTTGTCGGCTGAAGTACCCACGAGCTATATATATATATCGTGATTGATCAAAGAAGAAAGACAAGCAAACCATTAGTTTGCAGGCATAAAATTAGATTAGCAGCAGAACTTTTAGGTTGGAAGTCGGGAAATATGTTGGGTCCTTGATGAGGGCCTTGAAACCATTACTGTCCATTTTTGAAATATGTCGCTTTTGTTTTTTATTAATTCATGGCCTCGTGGTTTTTTTTAGAGATTAATAACTTGTTCATTTTTTTAGAATTTGCAACGACCAACTGCAAACCAATTTCTACTCCATTAGCAGCAAACGAAAAATTGCAGCAGAATGATGGTGCACCTAAAGAAGATGCGAAGAAGTATAGCAGCCTGGTTGGTTCTCTTATCCACCTGACAAACACTAGGTCCTACATCGTTTTTTTGACAGACAACTTTGAGCTTGAAACTTGTATACATGTCAATATTACCTTGTGTTAGATTTTTATTAAATAGAATGAGTGTGGTGAGATTCGAACTCATGACCGATGGGTCAATAAAGCTCTGATACCATGATATAAATTGAACTGCCCTCCTATTATTGATTTCTCTGTTTAATTAAATACAGTGACCAGAATATAAAAGGTCATTTTGGCTATAAATATGCCGTTGGCCATAACAGAGAAGCCTAGGCTATAAATAAATACATGTTAAAATAAAAGATATATTTACATGTTCTAATAAAGATTCATGCAAGAGCCGAGCAAATTACATTTTGCAGCGGCAAAAATAATTTTGCGTTATCTTCAAGAGCGAGGAAACATGGCATTAGATATGTCAGATAGCAACCTCTTGGTGATCGCAAAAGCACTTCAGGGGGACTGTGTTTTGCTTGGGAAATAAAATAAAATCTCTATCACAGATGCGGCATGTGAAGGTGTTTGGCTGAGGAGAATCCTGTCAGATTTGCTGCAGAACCAAACCGTAGTTATGACAAAGAATTACGTGTTTCGTAGCAGGACCAAACACATTGAGCTGCGTCGTCACAACATCAGAAAACTAGTGCAGAAAGGAGAAATTCAGCTTGAATTTTTCACAACGAAGAACAGAATTGAGAGGGAGCTGCGAACAGTTCGGAAGTGTCATGTGTTAGGAAAAGTAACAAAAACTTGTATTTGATCGATGGATTGTGTGTCATCTGTCATCCTGATGAACTGAGCATGTTCTAGCAAGGAACTTATGGCAGAAAACCTTAGCTGTACGTATACAAGTCGTTTCATGGACCCTGGATAGAATAAACACTCTTGTTCTTAGAATTTAAGATGTTTTTAAATCTTTTATTATCTTCCTCATAAAATTACTGATTTTATTCTTGGATTTTGCTATTAAGACTGTTTTTGTAGATTTCTATTATCAATTTGACACTTCATGAATTAGAGAGAAGAAAAATTGTACTGATTATCATAGATTCCATTACATCCTCGGTTTAAATCTCAAATAGAAAGTAATAAATTTATCCAAAAGTATCATACAAACATGATTGAAAATAATCCATAATATATATATTAAAAATAATTAAGGAAAAAATGATTCATTTTAGGTAAAGCAACCAGGAAATTGATTCACCTTATCTCCTTTTAAAAGAGTTCGGTGATCCTCTTGTCAACCACCAGTGGATTTGGTATCCTCTTCATGATCTCAGTTCACTAGTTAAACAGGAAATAACTCGTTTATCTTAAACTAATTTCTACGATCATTCCGGGCTTGTAAGCATATCGTCACTAGTGACTTTTCCACACAAAAAACACTCTGTCTGAGTTGAATAAATTCCAAGTATAATTAATTAATTATAATTAATTAATTAATTAATTAGCGTTAGTTAGGGTTGAGAAAAGGATAACCAAGGAAATGGTATGGCAGGTTGGCCAGGCTAATATTTAAGTGAACATTCCAGGCAAAGAGTACCCCGGTAAGCCCCCACCATGGTATTCAATGTCTCAGCTTCAGCCAGCATTTGGAATAATATTATTGCGGGTAAAGATTCTCATATTTGTGGGGCCGATGCATATTGAAAACACGTAGATTAGTGATCATGATTTGCTTGATCAAGATGTTAATCATCATCGTCTGGCTAGATCTTACCCTTTGATCTGCCAGCGCATCAGGAGATAGAGAAGATGTGTGTGTACAGGATGCCTTTAATTATGGGAAAGGGTGCGCGTTCGCACCAGTTGCTTGTGATTTGATGTAAACCATTGGACGATCGGAATTTGGGTTTCTAATAAAGAATTAATTCGTAAAGTTATTTAGAGTGTGTTTGGTATTGATTTTATTTTTATGGTTGAAGTTTTAAAAAAAATATTTTAGTTGCGGTTCAAAATAATTTTTAAAATATTTGGTTACTAAAATTTTCATATTGTTTTTAACCTGTGAAATTACTTTAAAGTATGTATGTGTGTGTAATTATAAAATATAGTTAATAATTTAAGTAAATTAGACACTTGTTTTTATTCTCTCATCAAACTATTTGTAATTTTATCACGAACTATAAATCCATACATGAAAGCATCTGCGATCCTGGAACAACATATAGTAAAATATCATCTGGAACAAAATTAGGATTGTGAGACAAAAATTATATTGTGATCTCCTTCTAATATATTTATTTATTTTAATTAATTTTTAGATTATTTTAATATTAAAAATATATTTTTTTATAAGAAATATAATAAATAATAATATATTTTTATATTTCCCAGCCCCACCCCACACTAAAACGCACGAAAAGCAGTAAATTGTTACTTTACGTGAAACTTTGCTTTAATAGTAAATTAGGTGGGTCTCATGGTCAAATTTTAGCTTATTAAAATTAAACAAACACTTAAACCCTAAACTTTTTTGCAACCTCCAGTTGCACCACAATCCCAAACACTGTATTGGTATATCGTGCCAGATTTTTTCAAATTTTGGCATTGATCAAATACTGTGCTTTTTAATGGAAGTTTTTTTTTTTGTTAACTTGTAATTAACTATGTTGTTTTGTATTATAAAATTGATTATTCTTTAAAGTTTTTTTATTTGAAATATATCAAATAGTTTTTTTTATATTTTATTATAATCTCATGGACTATGAAATTAAGAATAATGTAAGTCTCAAATGACATTAAAACTTATGATACTTGAATTGGTGACCTTCGAATAGCAAAATTAAGCTTAACCATATTGACAAACAAATTAAATATATATTCGGTGAGCAAAGAGGTAATCATGACAAATATTATACACATAAACATTTTTTTGTGTGGGTGAAGGTCATAAATGTTATAAGTTATAATAATGATTATTTTTCAAAAAAGTTATTTGAAAATAAACTAAAATAATATTTTTATTTTTTAATATTAATTAATTAAAACAAAAAAATATATAGTGTGATGCAATGATATTAACTTATTTTTTATTCCATGTTACATAAATGAATTATTGCTATTATTTTGATGTTGCGTGCAGTAATTATCTGGTCAGATCTGCCGTTTAGGCCGGCGAGAAGAAGAGTGATTTGACAACTTTAATTCCGAGTAGAAAAGGCATGCAAGGGAATTGGCAAGGTACAGTAGTGCAATATTTTATGCAAAATTACAAGCAATCTTATTGTGGGCAACATCTGGAGTACTGTGGCCAAGAAATGACCACCGGATCGCTTGGTTAGAGACGATGCATTTTGACTCGGGTAGGTCGACGATGATTGTATCAGGCAGGCAGGATTCAGGACCACCTCTGGCTAGCAACTCTCTTTATGACCTGAGCTGTCGTTCGGGGTATTTAAATTCAAGAAAATAAAAAAATGGCAGTCGTTTCTTGTTTTCTAATATGATCTTGACTCGACCCGAAGACCAAAAGATAAAAAAGCGTGTGTTTCTTAGAGAGAGAGAGTCGTGTTTAGGGAAGAAGTGGATGGGAGTGGCTAGAGAGAGAGAGAGAGAGAGGGGTTGGAGGGAAAAAAGAAAAAAGAAAATCAATGGAGAAAGGGGTTGCGAGATGTTGATGTAGCAGGTGGACACAGCTAGGGTTAGGGATGTTTCCTTCTCGTGGGGACGTGACTTGTCTACAGGTCACCGCCGTGCCTTCGTAGACTTTCGAAATGGGGATGAGTGGTGGCAGCTCCCAGGCTATTTATTGTTTTTTATTATTCTCTAATTTATTTTTAAAAATATTTTTTTATTTATTAAAATAATTTTTTATTTTTTAAAAATTATTTTTAATTTCAGCAAATAAAAATAATTTAAAAATATTAATTTTTTAATTTAAAATAAAAAATAAAATCAAAATCAAAAAATAATTTTGAAACGCGGTGTCAAACACCTCGTTAGTATTCCACTTCGCTACAGTTCAAATAAAAAATAAAAAATTATATTAAATAATATAAATAGTGATATTTTTGTTTGAATGCTAAGAAATATTTGAAATCATATTTTTTTTTTAAAAAAAAAAAAAAAAATATATATATATATATATATATATATATATTATGTGATATTACTCTTGTCTAATCCTAGTTTAAATATAAAAACAAAGAGCTTTCAACTGGTTAAATAAAAAAAATAGAAAGTGATATAAAAAGAATGATGGTAATGGATACAACTATAACGAGTTAACTCAATTGAATAATTTATCTTTGATTTTTTTTTCTTTGTATTCTCTTTTTGGTTAAACCTTTGGTGGGTCTTAATTGACCACATATTGAATTAAATCTAAAATAAATAAAAGGGTTATAAAAGAATTTAAGGTAAAACTTTAAAATAGGTTATATTGTATTTATCTTAATCAACTTTAATCAACAAACAGAATTTAAAACATAGGCCAAAATAGGATACCAATTAGGCAAAATGTTTTCAAACCCAGCAATAAAAAACTATGAAATTGTATTTTTTTTTATTTGAAGTTAAATAAAAGAAATCAATGATAAAAATGTCTAAATTGTATTTTTTATTTATTTAGGGAAAATACATTAGAAAAAAAAACCCTGGATTTGATGTCATAACCTGTCTAATTGCTATTTGCACAAAAAGCTCAATCACATCCAATCATGTTTTTTCATAGTTTCATGTTGCGCTTAAACAAGGTCTAAAAAGAATAGCAAAGAATAACCCATAAAATAACTTAGGTATTTGGAGCTATGAAAAAAAAACTTTATATTTTTTAAAAGGTTAGATGACATGTCATCTGCTAAACAAGACGACATGTCGCATGTTTATCCAAAATTCAGCCACTATAGTGGCTAAAGGTATATTTGCTTAAACATTATTTTTTTCAACCTATTTTAACAAAAAAAAAAACATTATAAATATCCTCACAACACCTAAAAATAATAGAAATAAAATTGTTTATCAAAATTGAATCTACAAAACATAAGAGACTGAAAGGTTTAATTTTATAATTTTAGGGATTAAAGTATATTGCTTACAACAGCTTTAAACATAGGATCCCATTTTAGTTGTATTTTCTAAGCTGGTCCCCTTCCTTAACCAATAAAGGTAATGCAATTGGGTGCTAGTTTTGCAACTAACAGACACAACCAAGAGAAACTCAAAGGAACAAGGTGGGAAAAAGAAGAAGACCAAGTAGTGGATTTAACTTTTTAAATCATTCTGTTTTAGTTAAGTTATTATTATTATAGTAATAATAAAAAAATAAAAAAAGCTCGCTATGAGTCGAGCTCTGATTCACCACGTCGAGTTAGCGAGATAGGAATGTTTAATAGCTATGCGGTGGCGGAGTGGCCTCGCAATTAGAAAATGGGAGGAGCCCGGCCGGAGACATTAAACCAGTACTGCTCTTAATTTCCATAATGAAAAACATAAGGAATCCGACAGGCTGAGGGTGTCCCTGCCATTTGCTATAAGCCTGTGTAAAAGAATATATATATTTATATTCCTCTGCGCTGTATGAATTATTGGTTCATGTGATTAGTTGCACATCGGAAGGTTCCTGGCAGAATCCAAAAGATACAATGGCATATGAGCCGGTCGAGCATTGTATCCTCGTCAGCCAACGGACCCCATGGATCGACGGAAAAGAATACGAGCATGTGCAAAAGAGGAGGAACAGAAAACAGACTGTGAATTTGCAAACCAGAGAAGAAGGCAATAGAGAGTAAAAACACGTTAATTAGAGAGATTGTTTTTTTAATTAGTTGAGGGCACAAACTAGAGGAGATAACTGTCAAGGAACCATCTCACCTATAAGCTTAAGCTTATAGGTGAGGTCCAGAATATGATTTATATTATCCTCTAACACACCCCCTCAAGTGAAAGCCCTTTGGGCTTGAAACTTGCACAGGCCCACATCACCTAGTGCTTGATTTTTATCAAATAGAATGGGGGTGGTGAGATTCGAACTCGTGACCGCTGGGTCAACCAGGCTCTGATACCATGTCAAGGAACCGTCTCACCTAAAAGCTCAAGCTTATAGGTGAGGCTCCAGAATATGATTTATATTATCCTCTAACAATAACTATTATCAAAAACCAAGTTACGTCAACACAAGATTCTACCATTCTTGTTGAAGTGCGCAATGATTCTTAAGAAATTACTCGTTGTAAAGCTATTTTGATCCGAAAACTTTGAGATTTTTATATACGGATCTGTATAGTAGAGCTTAGCTATGTGATGAACACGTATACAAGTGGAATACATTCGCATGAATTTGATTTGATAGATGCTGCATTTATTAATCAGGAATATTTCTAGCTCACTCTCAATTATTTAATCAATAATTCTGGGTCTGCTGTAAAATCTGGTTCATTGGCAACATGCCTAACTTTACGGAGAAAATGGGAAGAATTGAATTTGAAAGCGACTATGGAAAATAATAGTTATAATGCTGAGGTTGATGGGAGAACGATGAGGATAATCATTATGCTCCAGAAAGAGAAGAGAAGCCCCTTTTTTTCTTCTTCTTTTAATGGACCATTAATAACACAATTTCCCTTTTATAATTAAGTTAAGAAACATCCTTTCCAGTTTCTGAATAAGCTGTTTGGGACAACTTTTGAAATTGTATTTTTAGAAAATTCAATTTTTATTTTTATTTTTATTTTAAATGAATATGTTTTGGTGTTTTTAGATCATTTTGATATGCTGATGTCAAAAATAATTTTTAAAAAATAAAAAAAATATCATTTTGATATATTTCGGCACAAAAAGCACTTTGAAAAACTACAACAACAGCTATTCCAAACAGGCTCGAAGTATTATAATATATACATGTTGTGTAATTACTCTCATCTTCAACGCAACAATCTCCTTTCTGATCTTGAATATTATCGATCTTTAATCTTCACTTAATTAATTACTAAACTGTTGGATTAAACAGTCAGTCGTTGGGTAATGGCAAGTTCAAATTCATTAAATTGGAAGAAGAAGAAGACCATCTCCATTGTTACTACTTTTGCAAATGGCGGTTGACCTGGGGGTAGGGGATGCATTAAGAAAACCATTTTAGGGCAAACCCTGGATCTAGATCGGATTCATGACATTTTTAGAGCGTCGTTGATGTTTTTTTAGAAGTTATTTTTGTTCACAAAATATATTAAAATAATATATTTTTTATTTTTAAAAAATTATTTGTAATATTATCACATAATAATAATCTAAAAATATAATTTTTTTAATTTAAAATAAAAAATAAAAAACATATTTGAAACGTAAATCAATGTTCAAAAATCAACATCACAACCACTGTCCACGTGTCCACAAACTATGGATAAACAAGTTGATATGACGTACACATGCAGCCATTCATAGAGAGAACCCACCCCCTCGAAACCCCAGTTATATTATAGAGGTCTCTTTCTAGCTAGCTAGCTTGCCAAACAAATTAAGAAGTGGACACGAGAAATCAGAAGCAAAGACCTGCTAGCTATCAACAGCACCAAAAACAACAAGCAATATTACGAACCAATTTAGATCTTCCACCAAATCCATTCATTGGCGAGCGCGCGGTTGAGAGAAATGGCAACTTCTGTGCTAGCTACCGAGCGAGCTGATAACTACAAAGAGACTGAGCTGTGTCTGGGATTGCCTGGCGCTGCTGGTGCCAAAAATGAAGTCGAGACACCTAATAAGGCTACTGGGAAAAGAGGGTTTGCTGAGACTGTTGATTTGAAGCTTAATCTTCAGGCTAAAGATGGTGTCATGGATCTGAATGAGAATATCAAGAATATTACTTCAATGGACAAGAACCACCTTCCTGCTGTTACCATCAAGGACCCTGCTAAGCCACCGGCCAAGTAAGTTTTTCTTTCTTATGATTCTTCTCTTCTTCTTCTGTTTTTTTTTTTTCTTTCCTGCTTCAATCGTGTGTATATATATATATAAGATTGTTGGAGAACAATTACATGATAGAAGTTGTATTACTGCTGTCGTTTTCTTTCACAAGCCATGAATTAACCCTCTTTCTTTCCTTTGTTATTTAAAACTTTTGAAAAAAAGTATCCATGAAAAATCTTGTTCTTCTTTTTTCTGATCCTTAAAGGGATTTTTCTTTTTGTGTGCACTGGTACTAGTTAGTTATTTTATTTTATTTCTCTTTTTTTGGAAATAAGAGGTGCATGTAATATTAATCAACATGGGTGATATTGGATTTCAGGGCACAAGTTGTAGGTTGGCCACCAGTTCGATCTTACAGGAAGAACGTTATGTCTCAGAAGAACGCCGGCGAGGAAGGTGAGAAGGCAAGCACTGGTGCAGCATTTGTGAAGGTCTGCATGGATGGTGCACCCTATCTTCGCAAGGTGGACTTGAAGATGTACAAAAGCTACCGAGAATTATCTGATGCCTTGGCCAAAATGTTCAGTTCCTTCACCATGGGTGAGTTTTATTATATATATATACTGGCTATGTCTACCATGATAATTAAGTTAATTAAGAGGAAAGTTTTTTGAATAGATCTAATTAATTTATAATATAGACCCGATAATCATCGTACAAGTACTTTTTGAAGGTAATTATGGAGCCCAGGGAATGATAGACTTTATGAATGAGAGAAAGTTGATGGATCTACTCAATAGCTCCGAGTATGTGCCATCCTACGAAGACAAGGATGGCGATTGGATGCTCGTGGGTGATGTTCCATGGGAGTAAGTTCTTCATTTCCTAAAAAGCTCTAAAGCATGTAAGAAACCCGTCAAATAATGAAAAAAAGCGTGCTTGTTTTGTAATAGTAAAGTCTCTAATTTGATTTTATCACCTGTTTTTTTTAATTCCCATATAAATTCATGACCGCCTACACATATCGAGTTGACTGTTTTTTTTCTTGATTTGATTTTTGAAAATGATTGTTCAGTCATGAATCTTGTAGCGAATATACCCATGATCATATAAAAAAATAGCAAAGTGGTGATAGTCCAAGTCATTAGGCGTGAATATTAATGGCTAATATTTGTATTGATTTTAAATATCCAGGAAAGTAAGAAACAAGAATTAGTTTGAAGCTTTACCATTTACATGGCTACGTTCGTTGATCTTATGCAGGATGTTTGTTAATTCATGCAAGCGCCTGCGCATCATGAAAGGATCCGAAGCCATTGGACTTGGTATGCATCTAATTAATCATCTCTTCACAATTAACCATTAATTTATAATATTTTTCTGAAAGTAATTAAATTTGTTAATTCCCTAAATATTGCTTCCATATGGACTAACCTAAACTTCCCGTCCAAGTTTCAGCGCCAAGAGCTATGGAGAAATGCAAGAGCAGAACCTGAGCTCGATCGATGTATTTAGCTTGCCTGCTGAATTCCCTCTTTTCAGCCCTGTATCGTGGGTGGAGCAGTAGTGGTGTTTCCTGGATCTGTCAGCTCTTTTTTTATATTTTTATTTTGATTTTTATTTTTATTATTATTTTTGTGGAGATGTGTCTGTATTTTCGTTTGATCGTATATAGATATCAAAGATCTAGACATCTGTAATGGACAAGAAGCAAAAACTTAACGTTAACCCCCCTGTTGTCTCCCTCGTTTTTTATTACCAATGGCTTGCTTAATAATTTACCTATTTCTCTATTGTTTGTTGCTGTCTTCGCTGTAATGGTTTTTTAGTGTTTTATTCCTTCAATTTAGTTAATGCTACTCTTTTTTTTTTTTTCATAAAATAGATTCCTTATCTCACCTATATATGTCCTTATTTACCCATAAAGATTTGCATGAATTATATATTATTTTGGAGTAGGGGAGTCGCTTTAAAAAATAATGACCTTAGTGAGGGGTAGGGAACAAGACCATGTGCATGTCGATGGGGCTTTCAATTATGACCATTAGTTTATACTATATGTTCATGAGTTTAGAATAAGCAATTATGTGTTTTTTTTATTAACGTGAGTGTCCGAGTCAGCTTGCGTGTACTTCCATGAATCTTACAGGTTCTAAAGTTAACGATCATGTAAGCTTACAGTGGACATCATATTAGAAACCACATAACGCGAACTTGAGACCATAAAGGAAGCAAATATCTATTACAAATTAAATATATTTTTAATTAAAAATCATTTTAAAAACACTTTGTAACAACATCTTAATTCATTGTATGTTTTTGTGTTATTTTATAATTATAAATGAACTTTATAGGGTCATTATTAACATATTGATTTACATCTATCATTCTATAATATTATTTTCTGGATCTGGCTTCTTGTTCAAGTTGTTCCTAAATTTTTTAACCTAGTGACATTAGAAGACAAGATTTCCTGTAACATTTCACATGATGCTGCCTCCTATATATCTGCGAGGAGTACAAAGAACCTCAAAATCTGCAATACACTGTTGAAATATATGTGGCTGTATCTTAAATTAAAAATTAAAATAGATGGATATAATTAGAGAAAATAATAATTCTAGATTTACATATTTTTATAATTTTTTTTTTAAATGCATCTCCTAACTAATAGAATGGATGTGAGAGAAAATACCTTGTGAATTGGGCTGGAGGATTTTTAGGCTGAATTGGTTTGGGCCGCTCCTCGGAATCCTTCCTTCACTATGGGCCCCGAGGTTTAGGAGATGCAAGCCATCTCGTTTAAAGATTACATTTTTCTTTCCCGTGTGAAAGGCCCAAAATAGAAATAGAAGAGTCAGACTAGAAATAGAAACATCAAACAATTCAAAAATAGTAAAAAAATAAATTTCAACAAAAAACATTTCAGTCTTGATTTTAAATACCTCATGATCTATGTCATGAAAAAAATAAGCTTAATATTCGAATTTATAAAATCAAAGAAAAAGAAAATACACATATTTGACCAATCTTTTAAAATTAAAAATTAATTACACTTAAATTAAAACTCTGATAAAAAGATAGAAAAAGGGAAAGTGTTTAAAATCATATTTATATATGTTTTAAAAATACATCTGTTAAATATAAAAATTATATTAATATGTTTTTAAATAATAAATATATTTTTTAAAAAGATCGTGCATCTGTTTCTAAACACGCACCTGAACCTCAAAACTTGCTAACCAATCGGCCACTTTTCGAACTCAAAAACATTTCCGACCAGACCATGCGATTTTTTTGCATATCCTTGACGGACTTTCCCAGCAACCAAACACGACGTTTCTTCCACGACACGAAATCCCAAGATTCTCTTCCAACCTAAATTTACAGACATTTGAAAAAACAAAAAACCTCTTTACCTCTTAAAACACAACATTCCATGAAATCACCTTAAAAAACCCACATAATAAAATCTGTCCACCCCAGAATGGACTTCGTTGAATTAGAGGCGATCGAGGGCCTACGTTGGTCGTGGAACGCATGGCCAACTACCAAGAACGAAATTTCTTCCTTTGTAATACCACTCAGCATCATGTGCACTCCACTGATGCAATCAACTGAGCTTCCGATTCTACCTTATGACCCTCAAATATGCACTCACTGTGCTGCTGTTTTGAACCCTTATGCTCGTGTAGATTATCAGTCTCGCATTTGGGCTTGTCCTTTCTGCTACAACAGGAATCATTTCCCTATTTCTTATTCAGGTATCGGCGAAACCAATCTTCCTGCTGAACTTTTTCCTACTTACAATGCTGTAGAATACAAAATTGACAAGGTTGATTCTAAATTTGGGTCTAATTTGCATTTGGGTTACGGTTGGTCTAATGGGTTTTCCTCGTCTAATGTGTCATTGTCGTCTATGTCTGTCGGGACACCAAGGAACATTGGTGGTGCTGGTGGGGAGGTCAGGGGATTTGTGGGACCTGTCCCGGCGTTTGTGTTTGTAGTGGATGCTTGTATGGCCGAGGAGGAGTTGAGGGCAGTGAAGAACGAGTTGTTGTTGGTTGTTGAGCAGTTGCCGGAGAATGCCTTGGTTGGGTTAATTGCTTTTGATGCAATGGTCAGGGTTTATGATTTGGGGTTTTCTGACTGCTCTAGGGTTGTTGTGTTTCATGGAGGGCGTGAGGTTTCGCCAGAGCAGGTACTTGGATTAAACATTCAATTGTAGAGTTATTTGAGTGTTTATTAAATTGGTGATTCTAATCTTTTGAAGCTTAGACATTAGTTTCCATGCGCAATTGTATGTTTTAGTGGGTCATGTGCATATTTATTGAATGCTTCAACACTGTTAATTATAATTAAGTGTGAATTGAGTGGGAAGGACTTAATTTTCTCTTATCACAATAGGATTACTGTTTTCTGAAATGACTGATAAAAATTTCTGATTAGGAAAGCCAATCTAAGTAGCAGTTTGCTTTTGTGATTTGTGTAGTCCCTTGTGCTGGAGGTTTTATTTTTTAATTAGATGGCTCAAGCTTTATGCTTTTCAGGGACATGCTTGAAAGCCGAATGGGATTTGATCATACTGCTTGATCCATACTTGTCTCTAGCACTGTTTGTTCACTTCACCTCTAGCTTGATCCATACTAGCCATTTTCCCTAGATATACCAGATAAGTGAAGGACTATCATTGTTTTGCATCTACACCACAAATCATCAAAAAAACTTTTTGATTTGCGTGTGTGTATTTAAATTAAAAATTTAAGTGTTTACTTAAAATCAGTGTTTTTCTTCCACCTTTGAACCTGCAGACCCAACAATTTCTGGGTATATACAGCACCAAGTGGGGGCAGCAGCAACTTGGGAAGACACCAGTTATCCAAAAGCTGGGATTTTTGCTACCTGTATCTGAATGTGAGTTCAATTTCACCACTGCAATTGAAGAAATCTGTTCTTTAGCTGTAGTCATGCCAGGACATCGCCCTCAAAGGTGTACTGGAGCTGCAACATCAGTTGCAGTTGGACTTCTTGAAGGATGCTCGGTGAATACAGGCGCCCGGGTCATGATTTTCACATCTGGACCTGCAACTTTGGGGCCAGGGATTGTTGTGGACTCAGATCTTAGCGATGCCATCAGAACTCATGGAGACCTCATTAATGGTCATGCACCAAACTATACAAAATCGTGTAGCTTCTACAACCAGCTTTCACAGAGATTATCTGATGCGTCTGTTGTCCTAGATCTTTTTGCTTGTTCTCTTGATCAAGTAGGTGCAGCAGAATTGAAAGGCCCTGTTGAGAGCTCTGGCGGGTTCATGATGTTAGGGGAGTTGTTTGAGTCTGATCAATTCAGAAAGTGTTTGCGGCAAATTTTTAGTCGTGATGAAGATGGGCATTTGAAGATGTATTTTGATGCAACAATTGAAGTGGTGACAACGAAGGATGTAAGAATCTGTGGAGCGCTTGGACCATGCGTTTCTCTTCGGAAAAAGAACAGCATAGTCAGTGACCGTGAGACTGGGGAGGGTGGCACCTATAAGTGGAAGCTTGGTACACTAACTAATAGAACATGCATAGCTTTTTTCTTTGAAGTATCTGATGGACAGAGGGCTGAACCTGGCTCTGCGTTTTTAGTACAGTTTATAACACGCTACAGACATGGGAACATGGGAGTCCGGAAAAGGGTTATGACTGCTGCAAGGAGATGGGCTGAAAACAAGTCACCAGAAATCACTGCTGGTTTTGATCAGGAAACAGCAGCTTCGGTAATGGCCAGGCTAGCCATTTACCGAGCAGAGAGATTTCTTGCTCGAGATGTTGTAAGATGGATGGATGACAGCCTTATTTGCTTTGCTTCCAAGTTTGGAGACTATATCCAGGAAGATCCATCCTCCTTCCGCTTGTCATCGAACTTTTCTCTTTACCCCCAGTTCATGTATTACTTGAGGAGGTCCCAGTTCATCGATGTTTTCAACTGTACCCCTGACGAAACTGCATTCTTCCACCTGATGCTGAACCGTGAAGGGGTAGTGGGTTCCCTTATCATGATACAACCTACACTTTTTCAATATTCTTTTGACGGGCCTCCTGTTCCTGTGCTCCTAGATGTTCGCTCCATCTCTGCTGATGTTATTTTGCTCTTTGATTCCTACTTCAATGTCGTGATCCATTATGGGTCCAAGATAGCTCAGTGGAGAAAGCTTGGCTACCACGAAGATCCAAACCATGAGAACCTGAGAAAGCTTTTGGAAGCTCCTGAACTTGATGCACAGCAAGTGGTGATGGAACGAGTTCCAGCACCCAAGCTAATAAGGTGCGATCAACACAGTAGCCAAGCTAGGTTTCTTCTAGCCAAGTTAAATCCATCCGTGACTCAGAATTCAACATTCATAGATGGGTCAGAAATCATACTAACTGATGATTTGAGCTTGCAAGATTTTATGGATCATTTGCAGGCCCTGGCCGTGAAGGTTTAACAACGTGCAGTTTTTCTCACGTTCCTGTTTCTTCCACTAAACTACATTTCGGGTTGAGAGTTTTCTGTGCAGAAATATATCTGAGTCGACTGGTTTTTATTTCTATTTAGAAATAGAAGCACCTTGAATCGGGTACAATGAATATTATTTGTTTGTGCTTTGCAAGCAGAGCTACTGACATTCATCGAGTTTTGGTGGATGTTCGATAGGTTTTGAAGATTTTGCCAAATTGGGTTCGTCATCCTGTTTTCTTCCCTTGTTACATGCACTTTTTCTGGGCTTCCCCCTTTTTTGTTCATAACCGATAACAGTGTTTGAAAATTTCAGCGCACAAGATTTCTTATGTGTGTTTTATTTTTTAGTGGTGGATGGTGGTGTTACTGCTTTCCCAGTCCAGGTTTTTTATTTTTTCAATTAATTAAGACAATTTAAGCTAAAACTACCTCTATAAATTATGAAACCATAAGATAAACTTTATATTCATGCAGAATAAATTATAAAATTCTTTATAAATCATAAAATAAAAATCCATGTATATTGTATTGAGAAATAGAATTACAGCTCCGCAAACTAAAAAATGAAAATAAAATGGAAGACGGGTTGTCGGATCGGGTGGACCCCACCCACTTTCGCACCAGACTCTGGATTAGGTAAGAATCGGAACTTCAATATTTTAAAATAAAAAATAATCCTTCGTAAAATATAAAACACGTCCATGTCCATCAATTAAAAAAACGAGAATAGGATTTTATTAAAAAATTATATTTTATGTTTCAACTGGGAAGCATCCAACCGCCAATCACGTGTCAAACCAAGCATTGATGCTAACATCCATCTGTCACAGTGGTGATAGCTTTAATATTAAATTGTGTTTAATATATGATTATTAATATAATGAATATTAAAAATTATTAATTTTAGAGTTTACGAGCATATTTGCCCGCTTCGCTGAGCTTTTTTATCTATGTAAAAAATTGATTGATTTTATAAATGTTGTATTTTGTTATTTTAATATTTAATTAATATAATTATAATTGATAAAATCTGTTAAAAACGATTTTTTTCAACCAAAATGTGATTTAATATTGCTATTGCTAAAAAACTTTTGATAAAATTTGTTAGAAAATTTGTTAAGAAGGTGAAATGATTTATAAGAAATTTGTTGTCACGGATACTCTGGTTTAAAAAAAAAACCAAAGAAACCCGGTTAAAAAAGAACAACTGACTTGGACATTAAAAAATCAAAAATACATGTGAAAAAAACGTCACCATTTCTTAAAAGGAAAAAAAAAAGGTCTAAAATATAAATTTAAATTCAAAGCCAAAGTTTTTTTATAAGATTTATTCATCATATTATTATATTAAATATATTTAAGAATACCGATATTAATGTTTTTTTGCAAGAAATCGTAGGTCATTTTTTTTTTCTCTCTCTATATATTTTTAGGCGATAATATTAAATAAATATTAAACACATATACTTAGTCTCATATACTATATAGTGTGATCGAAATGGGAAGTGATTTTTATATTTTTTAATTGTAGATAACCTAGGTAAATTTGTAAAAAAAAAATATGAGTTGCTTTTTTTCCTCAGTAATATGAGATTTGATACATTATAAATAAAAATATTGCAATTTTTTCTTAAAAAGAAATATAATTTTTTTGCGTGCTATAATTATTTATTTGCTGTCTAAAAAGAACAGTGTAGTCGAAACGGAAAGTGTCTCGTATATTTTTTAATTGTAGATAATCTAGGCAAATTTGTTTACCTTTTGTTTTTTTGAGTTGTATTTTTTTCCGAGTAATATTAGATCTTAAATATTAAAAATCCTTTTTTGTATTTTTTTAAGAAATAAACTTGAACAAAAGAGCACAAAATTAAAATTTAAAACCAAAATTTTTTATTTTTTTTATAAGATTTATTCATCATATTATTATATTAAATATATTTAAGAATGCTGATATTAATTTTTTTCTTGCAAAAAATCCAAGGTCATTTTTTTATCTCTTTATATATTTTTAGGCGATCATATGCAATAAATATTAAAACATATAATAATGACTTGTTTGCCGTTTAAAAGGAACAGTGTAATCGAGACAAAAGTGACTTGTATCGTTTTTTAATTGTAGATAACCTAGGTAAATTTGTCTATTTTTTGTTCTTGAATTGTCTTTTATCCCCAGTAATATTAGATACAAAATGACTATTGCTATTATTGCAAAAACTATTAAAATTATAAAATTTTCATGAAAGAAAAAACACTCAAAAACATTAAAAAAAGAGTAAACAAGAAAAAGAATATATTATTATTATTATTATATTATTATTATTATTATTATTATTATTATTATTATTGTGTTAATGATGAATAAAGAACAGAAAAAAATAAATCATAATAACTTTAACAAAAGAAAAAAAATCATAATTATCAGGAAATTTTTTTATCTAACTTGAAAATAATAACAATTAAACCAATCAAAAAAATAAAAGAAAGAGCACATAAAAAAATATAATAGATGATCAAAGAAAAAAACATTTATTAGTTGAAAAAATCATTTAATGTGAAAATTTTAAAAAATATATGTTCTATGTTGCGGGCTGAGTAAACAATTTTTACAAGATTTGCTGGATAAAAATAAAAATATAATATTTATTTATGCGAAATTTAATATAATAAAAGAGCTCAACACCCCCTGGTATAACAATAGCAAAATCAAAGTTTGAAAATCTAAAATTATCATTGCTCTTACTATTAAAATAATAAAAATTATCCTGAAAAAAAACACTCAAAAACATTAACAAAAGAGTAAGTAAGAGAAACAATTAAAATATTATTATTATTATTATTATTATTATTATTATTATTATTATTATGAAAGAAAAATAAATAAATGAAAGACTAAAAACAATTGCTAGAAACTTGAACAAAAGATAAAACAAAGAAATCAAATACAAATAAAAATAAAAATTATCATTGCTATTACTGCCAAAAAAACTAAAAATTATCAAATTATCCGAAGATAAATTTTTTTTATCAAAGAAGCAAGTAAGAAAAACAATTAAATTATTATTATTATTATTATTATTATTATTGTTGTTGTTGTTATTATTATTATTATTGTGTTAAACACACTTATATATAAATGGACAAAAGTAAGGGTTATATTAGAAATTTTAAAAAATAAAAGTATAAGGGCTGAAATGAAAATCAAATATAAAGGGATTAAAATCAAAAATTAAAAGTTGAAGGGCTGAAATAAAAATCAGATTTATTAACATTTTCAATTAAAGGACAAATTTGCAAAAATTGAAACTTCTGTACTGAATATATTCATCCTTTCCAACCTAATTCGGAAATTAAAAGCTGGAGGACCGAAGTGACACATTAACATTTAATGAATTGCAATCGAAGGACTCAATCGAACAAAAGAAAAACTTAGATAACTGAAATCAGGCCCATATACGCAATTAACAGTCAAGGGACCGAAATGAAAGTATACAAATCCTGGGGGGCTCTTCTGCACTTTTACGTGCAGGAGAGAGAGAAATGGTACAACCGGCTTTAACCGGCCACCGCCGCGTCCACGGCCACCGTGTGGACAAACGCGCCGCACCGGGAGGAAGCTCAAGCGAAGGCGCACCGGATTAGACGCCGGTAGCTCATTTCTGGCCACCGTGGCACACTGCACGCGCCACTTAAAAGGGGCGTCAGGGGGGACACCGTCGGCCGCGTGAACCGCACGCGCCTGACAGATTTCGACAAATATATAAATAATAATGGTCAGTTACCGTTATGTCCCTGCCCTTAATTAATCGATTTTATCTTATTAGGGGCTAAAACCGTCTTTAGCCATTTAAAAATATAAAAAAAGGTTGCGGTGGACCGGACCGGTCCGTACGCGTGCAATTACGCACTTAACCCTCAGCCGAAACGTTATTTTGTCCTATTACCAGGGCTAATATCGCCACTATACTGTTCATAGGTGAAAAAAACAAAAAAAAAGGTGGACGAACTCGCACGACGCACGGAGGACAAAAGTCCAGTCCACAGTGCGCCTGAGTCACATTGAACAGTAACTCATACACCGAGCTCTTTTAGCTATTGTATAAAATATAATAATAAATTTATAAAATTAATTAAGATAGCTCCTGTACAGATACCCAAATTAATAATAAAAAAAAACATTGATGTCACCCAAATAAT
Source organism: Salix arbutifolia (assembly GCA_025169955.1). NCBI lineage: Eukaryota > Viridiplantae > Streptophyta > Magnoliopsida > Malpighiales > Salicaceae > Salix > Salix arbutifolia. The sequence continues at coordinate 9,909,487 of CM045909.1, forward strand.
TTTTAAACAAACACCCGTAGCATATATAAATTAAATAAACCATCCTCAATCTCACATCCTTCATCTTCTTGACTGATTGATCGCTCAATCATCTCATCTCTTTCGATACTAACGCAACCGTCAATCACCCCTTCCCTACCTTCACCCTCACCCAAATCAAACCCCTCACTCTTTTTTTCTCTCTATATAGTAAATAAATAAATAGAGTAAAATAAATACAAACGCATTCTTCCGGGGTGGGTGGTGGCTGGGTGAGGTTGTAGAATTATAGTAATTAGTAAGAGAAGGACACGGGCGTAATAATAATAGCTGGAGGAGGAGATGTGATGTGATACGGTAATGAGAGATGGCGAGGGACGGGTACGTGGTGCCGGCGGACCCTCTGGCGGTGGCTGTCGTCAAGAAGAAGACGCAGCCTCCCAGAAGTTGGATTCTAGTCGACGCTACCGGACAAGGAACCATTCTCGATGCGGACAAGCACGCTATCATGAATCGAGTTCAGATTCACGCCCGCGATCTCCGAATTTTAGACCCTCTCTTGTCTTATCCCTCCACCATTCTCGGTCGTGAGGGGGCCATCGTTTTGAACTTGGAGGTTTCTTTCTCTTTTATATTTTGATTCCTTTTCCTAATTATTTCTTCTTCTGCTTTGCGCTAATTTGCTTTTTTTAATGGTTGCAGCATATCAAGGCAATAATTACTTCTGAGGAGGTTCGTGGCTTCTGTTTTCTTTCTTTTTTATGCCTTTTTATTTACAAAAAATGAGATTTTGGGGTTAAAATTTTTGATAGCTGAATGAATGAGTTTTTGGGCTTAGAAAATATTGCTCTTTGGTAGTGATCAATTGAATTTGAATTGATAATCCCCAATCCCCCTCCTTTGGAAAAAAAAAGTTTCAAAGAAATCATGCTTATAGCTTTGAATATTTCGCTTTAAAAATTGAACAGGTATTGCTTCGAGACCCTTTGGATGAAAATGTTATTCCTGTTGTCGAGGAACTTCAAAGGCGATTGCCTCCTTCAAGTGTATTTCGTCCAGGTCAAGGAGATGGGAAAGAATACCCTGGTGGACATCAGGATGTTGACACTGGCGAAGAGGATGGTATGCCACATTCATGTGTTCATTCTTGAATTGATAATTAAGAGTAGAGTTTTTTTTTTTCTGCTGGTACTGCAAATATGTTTTCCTTGCATCATGGTTGGTTCATCTAGAAAATTCTTGCTTGTTGAGTGATCCGGGTTGTACAATACAGAGTCTCCATTTGAATTCCGTGCCTTGGAGGTAGCCCTCGAAGCCATTTGTAGTTTTCTAGCTGCACGTACAACAGAGCTGGAGACTGCTGCTTATCCTGCTTTAGATGAGCTTACCTCCAAAGTAAGTGTTTGTTCCCTTGTAATTAGTATTCTTTTATTATTTAATAATCTCCTCCTTTTTCTTCTGTTGATTATTTTTCCTTAGAGAGGGAAATATGCCTGCCACACCTTGGTTAAGGAAGTGGATAAAAAAATTGAAACAGATAATGTAAAATCACAAAAAAAAAAAATTTGTTTGGGAGATAGGTAACTATGGTGACTATTGCATGATTGTGTGTTTACTGGTCAACACCATCTGTTTTCAATGGTGCTTTTTTTTAACTGCTGTATTGGTTTTCCCTCCATTTTGATTATGGTAGAGTGGCATATTTGTTGTTAACTGTTTCTTGACACCTAGTAGGAATGCAATGGCGTTGTGTGATGCGTGTTTGATCTGGTTGGAAGAACATATTTGAGATTTTGACTTCATAGATTAGTACTTTTGCTCTTAGGCGGAACCCTTAGGAACTGTATTGGAAGATTAATCTTCTTCCTGAATTTAGTGTGGGTGTTTTATTTAGTTAAGTTGGTGAGTTTTACTATTTATTTTTGTTGAAATGTTTGGTTGAGTTTCATCTATTTTTCCAAGTGCTACTATCAATGATGTTGCTCCTTTTATCCTTTTTATAAAACTGGCCGTTTTAAATTTTGACATACACCCCCCTAAACAAGTTAAGGGTTGACAAGGTTTTAGAGGATTCCAACGCATGGTGATATAGAGATGGTGGATATTTGCTTTGTTCTCTTTATGGTGGCATCTTATCTTTTTTCCCATTTCTTGGTGTTGTTTTCATTGAGTTGATTTTGAGCTTCCAGTAGTTGGAATTCTGTTTATCACTGTTTGTGGTGTTATCTTTTATGTGCCCCTTCCAGCTTAAAACTTATTTTGTAATTATGTGCGTGTACTGTGCATTCAACAATTTGAACTCAATTAATTACCATATAAACAGAACCCTGCATTTTTTAATTCCATTGCTCTTGAGGTTTTTCTTTCTTCCTGCAAGGCAAAATTTAGGCTGGATAAAGTTAGTTTTACTTATTTTCAGAAGCTGGCATGCATTGTTTGTCACTATTTTGACTCTCTCCTTTCCCCTTTATAAATGGGCAGATTAGTAGCCGAAATTTGGATAGAGTTCGTAAATTGAAGAGTGCAATGACAAGGCTGACTGCTCGGGTACAAAAGGTAGGTGTATATCGTTGGTGGTGTTTGCAAAATATTTCAGTATAAAATACTTAACATTCTAGCATCTTTAGTCATTTGATTATATGTTCAGGAGACTGAAATATTTGAATGTGATCGATGAGAATAGGACCTTGAGTTGCATTAGACCATAATACTTGAGAAAGACTCAGTGTCCTCTAATGTTGCAACCTTCTAGGCCAATTGTACTGGATCCAGTCTTCTGTCTCAGAAAATGTTGACTGACAGTTTAGCAGATACACTCCAACAACTTGCATTTTTGGATAATAGCAGTTTCAACTGATTCATATACAGTGTATGGTTCTTTGCAAGAAGCACATGTAGCTAATGATGTCGCTCATTCAGGGATTATGTAAATCAACATCCAGCTGGGAGGTTTTTGGCCCAAGAAACCTGCTACATAACAAATAAGTTAGGTCTTAGTTTGTGAATTTTCTGAAGGGACTGGAAAAAAAACTTTCCTGACCTAACATTAACAAAAAGAATAGCATGCTTAGCTGTCCCCTTAAATTGCAAATGTGATATAGGTAATGATATTCTCATCCATTTATTGCAGGTGCGAGACGAACTAGAGCAGTTACTGGATGATGATGATGATATGGCTGACCTTTACCTATCAAGAAAGCTGGCTGGCGCATCTTCACCAGTAAGTGTCTCTGGTGGTGCAAATTGGTTTCCTGCTTCCCCAACAATAGGTTCAAAAATCTCTAGAGCTAGTAGAGCAAGTGTGGCAACAATTCGTGGAGACGAGAATGATGTTGAGGAGCTCGAAATGTTATTAGAGGTAGAGTTCTAACGTGTTTTGCCTTTCATTTTAGGTGCTTATTTTAATTTTAATTGGGAAAAAGGGCCTATTCTTGAAAATGAGTGAATTTTTGCAGGCTTACTTTATGCAAATTGATAGCACATTGAACAAATTGACAACGGTATGTGCTTTTTTGTTACTCTTTCTGTTTTACTACTAAAGGCACACACATTATGGCAAGAATTACAACGCCATTTCCATCCTTTGAAATTGTATTTTGAAATATGCAGTTGCGAGAGTACATTGATGACACAGAGGATTACATTAATATTCAGGTAGGCAATGTTGAATTGAACACTAAAGTTTGTTTTCTTGTTTATGCATGTTTTCTTACATTAAATTCTTGCATCCTTTTTCTGCAGCTTGACAATCATCGAAATCAGCTGATTCAGGTGCTTACGATTTCTCTTTGTGAATTTTATTGGGACCCATTCACTCACAAGCAAGCACACGCAACACACATATGAATTGTTTGTGTTTTGATCTGCTTTTCATGTTGTGTCTTTTTACTTTTTGCTGCAGTTAGAGCTCTTTCTGAGTTCAGGGACTGTTTGTTTATCCATATATTCATTGGTGGCTGGAATATTTGGCATGAACATCCCATATACATGGAATGAAAATCATGGCTACATGTTTAAATGGGTATGCAAAATACTTTTGCTGGTGAATTTATCTCCTGATTACAAATTGCTTTTATTTGGTGAATCATTTTTTTTTTCTTGTATTGCCCAGGTGGTAATTGTCACAGGTGTATTCTGTGCATTTTTGTTCATAGTTCTAATGACATATGCTCGCCACAAGGGTTTGGTTGGATCTTGAAGGGTCCCATGTTCTCTTTGGAAATATCTTGAGATTCTATTCAGAGGGTCGGGTTTCTCTCTCCCTCCCTCTTCACTCCCATATACATCTCTGTTGAGACCGAGATTTGGTGAAGCAGTTCAGCCCGCAGACCATGGCAAATTCTTATCATCTGTCAAATCCTTGATCATGGGGCATTCGAAGCGGAAATTGTAAAACAGCATGCAGAATTTTTAGATTTTAAATAATTTTTTGCCCATGATGGTGAATCTTGATTTTTTAAAATACATACCAGTAGTATTTTACTTATTAAGATGTAATCATTTCCATAATCTTACAAATCTATACTACATGACTTGATGTTTTTATATGATTGACATGAAGCATTATAGAGTATGGGAATTTGATTTTGTTTTTTTATACATTGCGGCACATCAGTGTGGGAGTCTGAGTGTCTGTATGAGAGTGGTTGTGGTTATTTTTTAAAGTGTTTTTTGTTCAAAAATGTATTAAAATTATATTTTTTTTATTTTTTAAAAATTATTTTTGATATCAGGATATCAAAATAATCTAAAAACCTTAAATTTTATTAATGTAAACTTAAGAATAAAAATAATTTTTTTTAATTTTTTTCAAAAATGCTTTTGGAAAGAACTTCCGGTGGTTGGGTTTGGCATTACTGTTCTAATTAACTAGTCCACACCTACATGGTGCAGGGGCTTGTTTGAGCTTGTAATGATGGCTCATACTGATTTTTGTTCATCATTCAAATCGCAACTTGAATGGATATTTGTCTTCCATTATATTTTTGGGCCGTGAACTTTGGTTTAGTAAATCAGTAATTGCTCAAATTCGAGTGATGCTGATAAGAAAAGCTCAGCTTCCAGTATTTACAAGCTCAGCTCAGTATAAGGAAAGCAAGATTCATCACGTGAATTGATCCGATAAAGCAATCCTTCTCGTGCATTTTGTTTTTTGATGCGTGATGTTAATTTCAAATTATTTGAGAAATTTTGATAGATATATCATATTAACTTTTAAGAATAACATTATATTAATTCCTATATATTGAGATTTTCTCCTTTTTCTTTTAACATTTAAGTACACTTGTTCATTCAATCATACTTAAACTTGTCCCATGTATTTAGGAAACTTGCTAATTATGTTAGTAGATGTTGCTTTAAACACTATTAGATTTTTTAGATTTAATTATAAGATATTTTGTTAGTATTTATACTCATAATCCATTGATACTAATTTTACCGACGGGCTTGTAGACAGAAATAATCCGTCAGAAAAACTCTTATTAGTGATTTGTGGTCTGTCGGTAATAATTTTATCGATGAATTCACTAACGGACAAAGCACACCAAAACTGTTTTTACCCATTTTATTCTTTTGATATTTCCATCGATGAATATAATATATTACGACAAGAAATCCATATATAACTCCATCAATCTTTCTTTTTTTGTTAGTATTTCCTTTGCTAATATGTTGATAAGTAAATAATGACAATGATATTTGCAGTAATTCTTTTTTAACTTTTTAGAATATATACTGACAAATAAAAACCAAACATTTATAAGTTCAAATACAATTAATATAAAATAGAGGATCCAGAGAAGGAGGAGGCGGATATTCACAAACTATTTGGTTATGGTCTCTCTCAAACTGGACAGAATGAATCTAGAGTCATAAAACCAATCCAATAGCAACACCCGACACCTCCTTGTGCATGGCCCATGCGACAGAAATACAGACGAGGAAAAAACATAAGAAGCGACACAACGCTTCTGTGATCAGTTCCTCTAGCAAATCAAAATCCCACAACGAGCTAGCTTGTCCAGAAAGCGGCATCGATTTCATGTTTCTTAAGGCAACAGTAGCACTGCCAGCTGATGAGCTGATCAAAACATTAATTTGACACATCACAGAGCCTTGTTATGATCAGGAAAGTTGGAGCATCAAAATATGGCCATTGCGTTGCCAAATGCTATATACCAAGTGAAGCCACCTTGCCAGAGGAGATAGAAATGACATCGAGAAGTTACAGGCACCGGCCGGCCGGATGAAAATCACAGTTCACAGGTAGCTCGCTAGCTCAATGCCAACGAGCTCACGCCACCATTGTTGGAGCATCTCAATTTGTGGTGACCATTTCGATAATCATCATCTTTGTTTGTTTATTTGTGCAACAGAAATCCAATGTTTTCTAAAATATGAAATGGAAAACACTGGCCACTTGGCGCAGAAAATACAAAATCTTGAGAGCACTCTGATCTTAATCCATGAACAGTACAATCTGTTTAAAAAAGAAGATTTCACGTACCGTAATCACTCACAATCACAATCATATCGACCATGCACGGACGCCAGTTCCACAGCTGATCAAAGCCCACATCAGCACTTTTGAATCCAATAACCAGATGGTCTTTCAATATTGTCATCGGACTCATCATTTTTTAATCTGGCCATTTCCTCCATTATATATACAACTTTGAATTTTGAGCATAGCACTGATAACGCGAGATGCACGTGCCCGGATCCAATACTGCAGACGCTTCGTCTTGGCTGGATAATTAACCCCTTGCTGATTCCACACAATATTTTCACCGGAAAAAAAAAACTACACGATATATACACAGGCCATAGCGCTCCGCGCGGAGCAGCAGCACCAACCACCCGCAACCAAACGGTGAAACAAAAAGGCATGACAAACACAACGGTGAAACAAAAAGGCATGACAAACACAAGCACCCTTCACAACTCTACGCGCGCAACCTGTATTTTAAAAGTATTTTTTTAAAAAAATATTTTTATTTTTTATTTTAAATTAATAATTTTTGGTGATTTTAGATAATTTTCATGTTCTGATGTCAAAAATAATTTTTTAAAAATAAAATAATATTATTTTGATGCATTTATGAACGGAAAATACTTTGAAAAATAACATCAACCACACTCTAATTTTTTTGTTTGCTTTCAATAAAATTATCCCGATTTTATTACATGGATCATAAGTTTAACAAGTTAACTCGATTTTATTTGAGTAAAAAAATTGTGTTTTTCATTTGATTGATTTTTTTCCAACTTTATCTTTTAACATTGATATGATCGAGAATTGAACTTTAAAATTTATTTTGATTTGATTTCTATGGAGACTCGGTCACATAACTTAAGTTACGGGTCAAGTTGACTTGAGCTGTTTTTTTTAATTAAATATATTATTTATTTTTATCCTTCAATATTAAATTGATTGAGAATTGAGTATTGTAATTTATTTTGATCTTCTTCTTATAGGGTTATATTGGTCCCGTGATTTCAATAATAAATTTAATATGCTAAATTGTATTGATCTAGACTGGTAAAATCTATTTTCATGTCAATGTTAAAAAAATATATCTTTTTGAAAGAAAAAAAATAGTCAAGTTATATTTTTAAATTGTTTTTTAATCAATCAAGTTAATCGGTTATATTAGATAAGCTCTTATTTGACAAGACATTTGCATAGACATAAAACACCAAGCTTCTTATGAAAAGGGGCTTTTTTTCCATGAAAACATTAAATATTTTAGTAGAATCCATTAGCAAACCGGGCTACAAGGCACATTCTCCAACTCCAAACACAACTGCACCAAGTCAGCTGGGAAGTAAATTGAGAATTTTAAAACTAAATTAAAGATTTAATAAGGGTAAAAGGTGTATTTGGAAACTCAATCTAAAATTACTATATAGTTGAGGGACTTATTTGAAGTTTGGCCAAAACAGCTTAGCTGCTTCTTTATATATATATATAAAAAAGGCAGAGTATTTAAATCGTATTGGTTTAGTTTTGGAGGAGGAGTTTCTGTGAATGTATTCGAAAACATTGAGAGCCTCGAGCAAATCATATCATACCAAAGCCATTGTCATTGTCCAAATCGAACAAGACCCACCTCTGATCAATTCCTCCAAAACTTCACTCTCTTGTTTTTATCAATAATACCCCTCTTTAATTCCTTTTTCTCGCCCACCAAATACAAACCCACTGCCAAAAATGAATTCTTTGAAATCGTTAATCACCAACCCCTACCGTTTCTTCACCGTTTCTTGCTTGTGATTGTCGTGGTTCTTTTCTCGGAAAAGAATAAAGAAGTTTCGTGATTTGTGGGGTCTCGATTACATGCACCATGTGGGGCACGTGAAACAAAGGAGAGTGCTAGTGTCACAGTGAGAGAGCCAAAAGGCAGGTGGTGGTGTTCGCGAAGATGATGTTAGGCCAGGTGGTGAAGGTTCAAAAAGAGAGGGTAGCGGCATGCATGACTTGTCCTCTTTGCGACAAGCTCTTTAGAGACGCCACTACTATCTCTGAGTGCCTCCATACTTGTGAGTCTCTCTCTCTCTCTCACCTCTCTCTCTCTCTCTATATATATATATATATGTGTTTATCTTGTGTTATTCCATGTGTTTTTCTTTTACTTTATCTGGGCGTTTGATTGTCAGTTCACGTAATTCGTGTATCATCTTTTATTGCTTGAAGTTGAGCATGTCTTTTATATTGTTTTTGATATTTTGTGATGTGTAGAGTATGAGTGTAAATGAAATGCGATTTTATGATCCTGGTATTTCTTTACTTTGTTTTCTTGGTTTATTTTTGCTGAATGGATTGGGAGTTTTATTTTGAAATTAAGGAACATATTGAAATCTGATTGGTAAATTTAGTCTCCTTATTTTGCGTAGGAGCAAAGTATATGATGTGAGCCTGCAAGCTTTATAGTAATTCATCAACCTTAAAGTCATCATTTTGTTAATTTTCATATATATATGTAAATGTTCGGTGTTTGTTGACATAAAGGTAAAGATTATGACTCGGGGTTGTTGGGAGCTTTTGCATGGTCGCTGCGCTCTTTAAGTTCGTCAAAATTGCCATGTCCTTGCTGTCAAATGAGAACGGTACTGTGTTTGAGGGATGATGAATAAAGTTTAGATTTTGTATTTCCTTAAGAAATAGAGTTCTTTTTAGTATTCTATCATTTAATCAGCACGTTTTAAGCGATGTCTTGTCTAAATGTTACATACATCTCTCATCGAGTATATCCAATGCCTGCTTCTTCTTCTTTTTAATTTTTTTAAAATAGTTTGCAGAAAATGCATATTCATGAAGATAACTGATGAGGAGTTGGATAATTGTCCAGTTTGTGATATTGAATTAGGCTGTTCTCCACTAGAGAAACTCAGGTATTTGATAGTCTCATTTTCTTATAAATTATTCAGTTTATGCCATATGATACATCTTATGCATGCCATAGAAAAGCAATATATATGTAGTGTTTTTTTATATGGATGGACTATAGTCTCATTTTCTTATATGTAGTGGTATTTGATAGTCTCATTTTCTTATAAATTATTTCGTTTATGCCATATGATACATGTTATGCATGCCATAGAAAAGCAATATATATGTAGTGGTTTTTTTATATGGATGGACTATAGTGTCACACATATCTAGGACGGATGCAAATGCTGTTCGAGTATTATCCATGCAGTGCGAGTGAAATTGTCTTAAGGTGTCAGCATGAATGAAAAATGAGGTGAAATGATTTTCTAGACACTCCTCTGCCTTTTGAAATTGCAGAACCAATCCCTGAGTGAACTAATTAATGTTCTTGTGAAAAAGTTATCAAATTGCCAAGTCAATTTATTAGATATTTATACCACACAGGAAGTATATGCTCCATACAGTACACATTGTGACACTTGAAAATCAGATATCATGTTGCTTATACCTTAGTAACATCCCTGCCCTGCAGCTCATGTGGGATGCATGCATGATTTATTAATTTGGATTCTCTGATATGGCATCCTGCAAATAATATGATCGGTGATTTGCCTCAATCTTATTATATGCTAGAAAAATTAGAAGTCCAAATTCAAGGTACTAAATGCTTGGAAGACAAACGAAAATTGAGAAAGTGGACATGGATTTAACCACAACTGCAGAATCTTGAGCTTGTTTTTAACTTGCTTTCATTGTGTTAATCCACAGGGCAGACCACAGCTTGCAAGATTTAAGGGCCAAAATCTTCCCTTCCAAAAGAAAAAAGGTCAGGGAACCTGCAACAGTTTCCTCAGTCACAGAAGCTGTGCCCTCAGTCTCAGAAGCTGTGCTGGCAGTTCCAGAAGCCGTGCCTGTCCAAGAATCTGATCACTCAGTTCCATTGATAGGCAGAAGAAAGGAGAGATCTCTCTCTTCATTGGTAGTCAGCACACCTAAGATATCTGTCAAGTCTGTTCTGACAGGAAAAAGATCAAAATCTGTAGCTAGAAAACGAGAATCTCCCATTCCTGTTGAGAAACAGGTTAAGAAAGTAGACGATTACTATGAGAGTTTAAGCTCTCCCGAGACTTTAAGTAAAATTGCACAAACTAAAAGGCAGGTAGAAGTGTTTAAGCTTGTAGTTTTCTTTCCACTACTTTTTTCCTCCTTTTTTTGGTCTTTTGAAAATGATCTGCATTTCCTTCGATGCATAGTAATTTCCTGTAATTATTTTTTCTTGGTGTAGAATTCTTCTACTGCTGAGTCATCTAAAGAACAGAAGCCAAATAAATTAGATGCAGAGACTAGTGTTAAACCACGTAAAGAGAAAGTTGAGTTGTGGAAACCCTTAAATTGTTTGATTGAAGCTGCAACCAAAAAGAAGTCTAATAAGTCAGGCGCACAGGAAATTATTGTCCAGATAAAGAAGCTTGATGCCCAGGAGGAGGAAACTCAAGCACTCAAAACCAGCATTAAGGAGCATGGTGATAAATCAAAAGTTATTGGTGAAGGATCTAACTCGACTTCATCACCTTCAGGTTTAGTGAAACCTAGAAGGCTGCAAGCCATGCGACAAAAAAGAGCAGCTCCCGCTCCCTTTGAGGGGTTTAATATTCCAGCACAGGCTGCTGTTGATGCAAACAGTAAATGTGATACAATATTCAGTCCAATTTGGTTCTCATTAGTTGCTTCTGATGAGCAGTGAGATATTGTTTCTTTACCAATACTGAAGATTTATTGATGATTGAAGTCAAGTATACAATGACATGTTGTTAAATATAGTTTCTCTTTGGCATAATTTCAGGGAAGGAGTTGCGCCCTTGCCACAGATATCTTCTTGCTACTTGAGGGTTAAGTGAGTTTCATTATCCCCATTATCTGGCTAGTAATCATAATGTTGGTTTGCTTGTCATTTTCCTTTTTTATCATGAGTTTTGATATATATATATATATATATATATATATATATATATATATATATATATATATATATATAGACTCCTGGTTAAACTATGTTTTATAGCATCATTCTTCAGTTTTGTATGAAATTCCATGGTTTGCTATATGTGAAATGGTAATTGCATTTTGGTTTGCTAAGCTTTGTAGATATTTTTTCCATGATAGTGATATTATATCTTATCCAACGTTTTCTGTGCTACTTTGATTTCCCACATAGAATCTCCCTTAGCTTCTGTTGTAAGCTTGATATGCTCTTGTTCTCCATCATAATAGTATGATTTATATTTCCATTTACACGTTTTGGTTTCAATGAATACGTGCTCTAGATATTCTGCAGGGAAAAAAAAAATCACAGCCTAGAAGCAAACTATATTATGCTGTTCACCAAAAAAAAATAGTCATGGGAAATCACACATTACTCTGGTGGAGCTTATTTTACAATCCTAAGCACATTATAGAGCTAGAGCTAACTTTAGAGGTGCATTTGGAAATACAAAAGGCATCAATATGGTGCCTCTTCAAACCAACCACATTTCCAAACACACTCTTGGTATATGATGAGATTACCTGTTTGAAGTTGTGAGATTGATTAACTGGATTTAGGTGAACTGGCTCCTAACTGATCACATAAAATATATACTTCAACATAATTCTATCATTTTGGAATCTGTGATCTTTCGACATATTATTAACCAATTTGTAATACAAATCACTCCATCACCATGAACATAATAGCTAATATATCATTCTATTATCCTTTAGGATTTGCATGAATTGTGAGGGCATATCTATGTTTGGGTTATAAAAAAGGCAAATTATGATTTATCTGGGCCCTGAACTTGATAAAAATGTTAGAAAAAATAATTATATACATTTTTAAGCCTACTCTTATCTTGCTATATTTATGACTCTTGTGCTCTTTCATTGCCATCCCATTCTTTCACTTTACAGAGCTACTACAAGTTTCTGTGAAGAATATAAGATTGAAGGAATGATATTGAAAGTCCAGGAGCAAATATTCTTTTCAAATATCAGCGACACCTGACCCATGCTTTTCAAAATTCTGAATTTTAGAAAGCCTCAGAAAATAGGGTGCTTCCCTGCGTTGCTTTGATGGGCATTTGGAGCTACAATTTTGTCTAAAGTTTTGCATGCTTAGCTATGTTTAAGTTTCTAATTGCACACTGGTGGTCACATCAAAATAGGGGCACATAGAATAAAAAAAAATGATGGTGTTGTCCCGTGAAAGAGAAGATCATGAAGCATTTTAATTGGATACATGAATTCTGCGCACCACATAAGATGTTGATTTTCTTTTTCTAGACAAGAATTTCATTTAGAATTATTAATAATGAATATCCAGAAGAATCTTTGCCTTTGAAGTTGCTAAGAGCAGCTTTATGGGGGGATTTAATACCAAGAACTTTTATTTTGAAACAAACATACCAAGAACTATTTCGGAGCTTTCTCGTAAAGGTTCATGCTTTTATGAGGAAATATCGTCACTGGAGATGTTCTTTACTCGTTTAATTTATCTTTAAATTTTGTTGATTAGATGGTGCAATTTCGTTGTAGGGATGGGAGTTTGCCTGTTTCACATATCAAGAAGTATATTGTTCGGAAGCTGGGTCTTGTCAGTGAGGCTGAGGTAGCTTCTTTCTTTTCTTTGTTCTGTTATCATGTTAATGAGTTTGTGCATGTTAAATAGTTTTATTTCCTCCATTCCCTCTTCTTTTCCTGTTGGTAATGAAAGTGGACAGAATTTATTTTTTATCCTTCAAAGATTTCAACTTGAATGCCTAAATTACCCTGTGGTTCCTTCAAGTCGTGTTCAATAACGTATGGCAGGGAAAAGGTTTGTTTTGATAGAAGTGTTTACCATCTGTTTTAAAGATAAAATGCCAGTGATGCGTATTCCAAAAATTATTTGGAAACTACAGGCTAGGAAATTGAGGAAATTTTAAAACACTATGCGTAATGTGAATTTTCATAGGTGGAGATCTTATTGCTTGGTCAGCCAGTGGCTTCAACGTTGAAGCTGCATAACTTGGTAGACTGGTGGTTGCAGACAGCTTCAGCATCTGAAAGAATACAGACAACCGTAGGCAGTTCAGCTAAAGATTTTGTAATGGTTCTCTCATATGGTCGTAAAGCTCAGCCTCCATAAACATCTTTTGCTTCAGCTGCAAAATTCCTTCTCTTGCAACAGTGATCTTGGTAAAGGTGGTCGGAAACAGGAGCGCTTTTTTCTTTCTTTCTATTTTTCTATTTTTCTTGCAATCAAAGAATATTAGACATGTTAGAAACTATAGAAGTTATAAACGGATGTAGATTATTTATGATTATCTAATTTGGATCCACGGGTTAAATTTAAAAACAGCATAACTAGGACTCATGCAACTGGCGAAACAAGTTAGGGATGATGGCCTTGGAAACATTTGGCAGTGGCAATCAAGGGCTAGAATGGTCAATCGGTCGTCATTTTACACGGGACATATCAGGTTCATGCTGAACATTGAAGACCCAAAAAAACCTCGGAAATCCCAGGATGTGCATGCCAGGTCACCCTTGAACTTAGTTTCCTCCTTGGTCTCAGGCAGACTGTATCATGAAAAAGGTGCAAATTATTGTTTGGTGCAAATCATGAAATCCCAGGATATGCTCCATTTGCCTTGTCACCTTATTTACCCTTATTGTTTGGTTCATGACAAAAAAACATACGCACATTCCTTGCTATAATATTCTTCTATAGGAAGATTCCAGGCATCGAGCCAGCAAGATGCTGTGTGAGCATTTCAGTGCCTGCAACATTTTGCCTCGTCACTATAATAAAACCAAAGACAATCATGGTAGATTCTAGCTTCTCCAAAGCCAAGGAATCAAGCACGAAATCATCGAGAGGGGTCCAGGAACAAAAAAGCAAGAGAAGGAACAAAAGGAGTACTCCATAGCAGGGCTCAACTTCTTCGCGGATTCCAAGTTAAAGCATGATCTCAGTTCCATGCCCTACAATAACAGATTACGTCGTCGTTGACTAAAGATCTTGATGTCCTGGGTTTTAAGGATCGCTCCTGCATTTTTTCTCTCTTGAATTCGAGGAAATCTCATTTTATAGATAACACATTTAGTAGGTCAGCTGAGCGATTAAAATTCTGGTTATCTCAGGTTCTTACACAAAATACACGTCCTGACTCAAACTCGAGACCTGATATACAGATCTCAAGTTCTTTACAATTACACTATGTCCTTTGGAGACGCTCCTACACTTTGATACAAGTATCGAGCACAGAGAAAAATCAATCAACAAACACCGTGCCCTTAAGATAGAAGTTTCGTGCAAACCTCCACATGTTGCAAAGACTAGGATGGGAACTTAGCATAACAGCATTACAAGATATAGGTAAGAGATCTGCACCAATCCATTTGACATGGGTAAAAAATTGAGCGATCCCCTAATTGTTTAATGCAATTTTAACCCAAAGAGTTCCCCAATATCACCGAGCACTGTTATTTAGACAGACCAAAACCAGCATGCTTGCAATTAACAGATACCCGAGACCAAAGACCCAAATTTGGTGGGGTCACAGGTTGATAAATGGGTGTGAGTGTGACCAGCTTAACTCATCAAATCACCATATCACAAACATGCAATATGGTGCGGTGGAGATGAAGTTGATTGAGCTAAAACCAAACAATTTATTCTTCAAATAAAGCACACAAATTACAAAAAAAAAAAAAAAAAAACACACCAAGCAGGCAGAAACTACAAGTCCCCAGTTGGAGGATTGGAGCATTGATGTCTCCATCATCATCAGAATAATTAAAGGAGAAATGAAGGACGTTCTGGGTTATCCGCGTTGTGGTGCGGTGGATTGAAGAAGGAAGGTTTAAGTAAGGCGATCAGGTCTAGGAAAACGGTCCGTTGACGTCGACGGGATGTTAATGTTTTGTGGTTTTGTTCGAAGAAGATAGACACGAACTGGGACATTGCTGTCGCTGTTGAATGTTTGGTATTGGGTTCAAAAAATCAGAGGAGTTTCGTGTTCATTTCGTTCTGGTATGAAATCAATCCAACCAAACTAGCAAGAAAATCTGATTCAGAGGAAAGAGGGATTTTATGAGGCAGGTTGCTTTGAGTAATAATCATAATGGCGACTTGAACTCTCCTTTCGCAACAGACTAATTGATACAAAGCTCAACCCAAACCAGCCCTTTTTTTTACTAGAAAAGGAAAGGAGAAGTCCAGGTCCAACAGCCTAGATATGCAATGAGTATGGCTAGTCTTTCAGGCTTCAGCATCTTCAATGATTCGTTTCCCAAGTAATCTTTTTGGGAAAATTGTTTCTTTTCTTCACATTCCCAAAACATATAGGCTTAGTATAAGCTTGAAGAAATCATCTTTCTTTGGGATCAGAAGGGAAGGATGCTCTCTGTAAAGTGGAATATGAGATTCAATATCACCTCATTATTATTTGTCACCATTTGCTACAATGGAGCTTGCTTGAGGAGATTTAAGTAAATTGAAAGCGCAGCCTTCTTAGGAATCAATATTCTCAAACACAACTGGCAGTGCCAACACCTGACAATGAAGCTGGCTTCCCAAGACTAAGAGAAGCTGTGGGTTCGAACCATTCTGCTGGTGGCATTGTCAGCTACGGCATCCAGACAGATCATATAACAGACATGGATCCTGACTTGTACCAAGCTGCCATGGACGGAAAAGCTGATATGCTGCGGCAGAAGTCGGACCAATTCGAAATTCAAGCTACACCAATCAAGAATACAGGCCTTCACATTGCGTCGCAATTTGGTATGTTAGTCTGCGCGGAATTAATCCTTAACTCGAGCCCATTGCTTTTGTATCAGGTGAATATGAAAGGTAACACGGCACTGCAAATAGCAGCCAAGAGAGGACATTCTACCGTTGTTCTGTTTCTGATTGAGAAAGTGAAAAGCTTTTAACAGGATGTGGAACTGGGAATTGGAGATTCCAGGTCATTCGTGAGGATGGTGAATACGAAGCACAACACTGCCTTGCACGATACAATCAGCTTGATAAGGTCAGGTGCTGGCTGAAGAAGATCCCAAATTCCTGTTGTAAATAATATAGTTATTTCAAAAGATTTCTTTCTCACATTTGAAGATAACATCGTCTTCTTTTTTAGATTGAAGTATTTAAATCTAATAGGCTTCAAGGAAAAAACAAGACTTTCTTTTGGTTAGACTGACGACCATGGAGCTAGACAGTGTTTGTGCACGCCTCAGGTTTTGTGTACTGCTGTATTCTGTTAATTAGATTTCCAACAATTCCTACATCCTGCCATTACTGCGGGAGAGACTCCATTTATATTCTAACCTTACCTGAAGTGGAAAAGTGGGCCTTGAATGACAAAGATTTAACCCCACTAGAAATCTTACCAAACTAACTTTAAATTCAACCTGTTGCTGAGGTTTGGTTACTCGTTTTATAGAACTATTTCCTCACATATCTTGCAATATCTTACGCATTAGATTTTAATGTTTTTTGGAGGCTTCCCATGTTTAAATTTGCTTGCTGCACGCTGACATTCGTTGTTCTTTGAAGGACAAAATGCATTTACCTGAGGATATCCCGAATCTGCCATATACAACCAAGGAAAATCCCAACAAAAAAGAAAAGACTAGTGGCGAGGGTGATCTATCTTGCAAAGGTCAAGGGAAACACATTTGATAGTGGCGACACTCATAGCAACTGTAACATTTGCTTCTGGTTTTACCTTACCTGATGGCTATAATAGTGATGAAAAAGATAAAGGAATGGCTGTTCTAACAAAAATAAAACGCTGCTTTTAGAGCATTTGTTGCTTCATGTTAAGGTTGTCAAAATCGTGATTTTGATACAACACGGAATTAGTTGTTGAACTCAGATTTTAAAATCATACGTAAAACATTTTCATAAGTAAAAATATTTCTGAATATAATACAATACAATTATGGTCATAAAATTTTATTAGTTAAAGTTAAGGTTCATACACGATTTAAAAAAACTTAAAAATATTTTTGTTCTGCCGGCATACTATGTAAACTAAAATTAGTCTCATTACCGTGGGGAGAGGGGGGTAGACAACTAGGAATTATAATGCCGCATGAATTATAAGTGATTCCACTATAGCCTAGGATTGTAAAATCAGACCAGACCCCCACCCCCCTCTCTAGGTGATTTTATGATTCTGATCTATTTTATCGATTTTAACAGGATCTAATTTCTTTTCCCGATTTTATCAGGTTTGTTCTTTTAACTCGTAAAATCATCAAATCGTGATTTTGACAACAATGTTTCAGATTTATTTCAGACAGTCATAATCCATAAGCACACTACGGGACCTTTATTATAAAGACTAACCACCAGTATCCCCCATACATAGAGGATAAAAGATTTATTCCAGCATATATATATATATATCATCTTCAGGAATCATGGGATCGGATAAATGACCACTTTTCCAACAGCCCTGCTAGTTTCGAGATAGGAAAATGCCTCTGCAGTTTTAGAAAATGAGAATGGACCCTTGGGATCCAGCACCGGCTTCACCTTTCCACTCTCCAAGTAAGGCTTCAGTTTGTCCAAGACAGAGCCATTAGAAGTGAGACTGAATTTGAATGCCGGGGGAGTTACAGGACCAGATATTGTCACAACACTTCCGTCTTCTTTCACTGCCTTGACTGCCCTGTCACACTGCCCTGTTTTTGTTTTGAATATCGAACGCCAACCATTAGTGTCATGGTGGTTTAGAATAAATCTTAAGCATTAGCAGTTTGGAATAAACGGTCAGAAAACTCGCATATACCTCTAGAGTACAAAATGGTAATATTCAACAAACAGAACTCACTACAGTTCATTCATGTCGATCGCAAGTAAATGGGCATACAGGAAAGTATCGAGCTATTTAAGAAGTATGGAAGTGGAAGATGAAGTTAGAAGTCAATAATGGATCTAGAATCATACCAACTGCATCATATACTACATCAAACTTCTCTGGAAGGTCCTCAAAGTTTTCCTTGGTGTAATCAATTGCCAAATCTGCTCCTAAGCTTTTCAGTAACTCCAATTTTGATGTGCTAGAGGTGGCTGCTACTGTAGATGCACCAAAAACATGTTTTGCTAGCTGTCTCAAAACGAAAAGAAAACATCAAGGAAGAAACCCAACTTGGAAAATCAAAGGGTGGACAGAAGATGACAAAAAAATTCTCCATATAGAATTGGAAAGGCTACCTGAATTATTTGGGTTCCAACTCCTCCAGCACCTCCCAAAACAAGGATAGATTTGCCGGCAGAGAACCCAGTTCTTTCAAGACCTTCATGGGCGGTTTCAATGACGAGGGGCAGGCTGGCCGCTTCAGCAAAACTCAGATTTTTGGGCTTAAGAGCCAACAGACTCTCTTCAACAGCAGTGTACTCAGCTAAAGAGCCATATCGTTTGGGGTGATCCAAAGATATCTGATTAATGTCTCCATATACTTCATCTCCTACCTTCAGCCTTTTAACTTGGCTTCCTACTTTAACCACCACTCCAGCCACATCATAGCCCGGAACAGTCTGCAAATTCAGAGACAAAAACAAAATCAGGAGTCCTTGAATGAAGTGTCTCATCTTCAATTTGCGAAACTATCTCAATAATTCATTACCCCTAGACCATTTAAAATTCTTCAAAACATACAGAGAAAGAATGCACTGGGAACCCCATCAAGCATGGCTAAATATCATCTTCGACACTAATCTGTGTGAGGACTCGAATGTCAGAGGCCATGCATGGCAATCTTATAACAAAAGCCAAAGATGTAAAACCAAGATTGCAACACGCAAAATCTTCTTACAGGCGCAAATATTCTGAAGTATAAGACCCAAGAAAGAACAAACAAACATATATAGCAGGAAATTAGTCCAAGTATCAGAAGAATTCTCTTTACCGGAAAAGGAGAGTCACTGGCTTTGAGAAAACCAAGCATCCTTTGAGCATCAATTGGATTAATGGATGCAGCAACAACCTTGATCAGAACCTGATCTTCTTTCACTTGAGGAACTGTTGCGTTTGAGTCCAATTTTAAGACATTGGAAGCGTTCCCATATTCACCATAGACCCAAGCCTTCATTATAGACGGAATGGGAGTACTCGATGGGATCTCCATGGTAAGTGTGGAAGGTGGATTCTACACTCAAAAAGGCCTCAGCCACTACTCTTCGTCTTTCTTTTTTCACAAACGAGAAACTCAACCCTTGAACCTTTTGAAGACAGATGACGAACAAAACCTCTGATGGCCTGAATCACTCTTCGCTTGTGTATGAAGCCTGTCTTTGATGCTATTGTTATAGGCCAGTAAACGTCATATGCATGGAGAATAAGGATCGAAAAAACATAAAGTATTGAAACTAAAAACCTTAAATACCCGCAACTCTAATGTTTTGTCTCCTTCGAGGGTATACTATTTATTTTATTATTTTATGTGGTAGTGGGATAAAACAATTTAGAAAAAAACGCAAATATTTCCAAACAACCATATAAAAAGTCTAAAATGCCCTCTAGTCTAAGAGTTAATTTTCAGCATACCAAGAGGTAAAGTAGTAATTATATTATTACAATCTACCATAATATATGTCTAGTGATGCATGATATTTGTTTTGCTGATTTTTTGTCGGTAAACGTCAATATGCTTAGAGACTCTTTTTTGGTTAGATTCATCTTTGCAAAAAATTCCGGTTTGATTATTGCCCACCCTGCTCTCTATCATGCCTCGTTAAACTAAGATTTGTCAGAGATGTATTGGCATTCAATTTATCCACTACCTCACGCAAGCTTAGAAATTCAACTAGATGATTGTTGGAATTAGATTTTTGTTAAAATTAAAAAAATATATATTTAGTCATCGTTAATATATTTTTTAATAAATAAATTATATAAATATTAACTTGTTGTGATGCATTTAATATTACATATTCAAATACAATTTGAATAACTAGTAAAAATACAATTTAACAAAAGAAATCAAAATGTATTTTTAATATTAAAATAATAATATATTAGATTGATTTAGGTTTACTCAAATCAACTTAGATTAATTTGTTATATACTCTATCCAAATCACGATGTCCTAATAATCTAGTAGAAAAGAATTAAAATTAAAATTAATATTTAATCAATCCAACAATAAAAGATAAAAATAAAATTTAATTAGAAAAATAAGTCAAATCAATTTTAGTTAACATATAAAACATGTGTGCAATAGCCCCAAAAAATTAAAATAAATATTAAAATTGAATTCTCAACTAAACATAATATAAGATAAATTTAAAAAAAAACAAGAAAAAATTATCTAAATTAACCGAGTTAAATAACTAAAGTACTGGTCTACGAGGAAAGAAAAATCTAGTAGAAAACAAGCTGTCGCGACTACTGACTTGATCCAGTACAGCCCTGTATTGTGTATTATGGTGACGGAGGATTGTGTTCAGTAGTAGCACGCCACGTAATTCAGTACTGCTCTTTCTTTTTTGACTATGATTTGAAGTGAAAGAAGGTTTTTAATATTATTTTAAAATAAAATAATATTATTTTAATACATTTCTAAATAAATATTTAAAAAAAAATAAAAAAAATCATATTCTCACCCACATTCCAAGCGCCCGTAGAGCTTTATTGAGAAAGTAAGCATGCAGTAAATTGAACAAAAACATATGTCAGCTATTAAATACTTAGTTTTTCATTAACAAAAAATAAATAAGTTATTAATAGCCAATTGGTAGCTCGGCCGCAGTCGGATAAAAAAAAAACAAGAAGAAGCACAGTTGTTGTCAACTAAAAATATTTTTTTTGTACATTAAAATTTTAAACACCCATTTAATAAAATAAATTGAAGATTTAAGATGTTAATAAATATTAGTAATAATTTATAATTAAGTTAGGAGGTACAAATAAAGATATTTGATATGATAACACGAATATTTTTTAAAACTTTTTTATTTGATTATATAAAAATTATTTTTTTAGTACAGAGAGTAATAATTAAAATTCTAATAAAAACTTATATGCCAATATAATTTTTATTTTCTGATTTTTTTAACAAAGAAACATATTTTTTATTCAATTTTCTCTTTATAATAAAAATAAAAAGCCATCAAATAAATACAAATCTTTTTTGCATGATTTAAAATGGAGATAAACAAAATCTTAAATTAAAACTCTCTCATCAATGCGTTTCATTATTATTTACTTGGTTTCTTTCTTTCTTTTTTCAAAATATATATTATTTGGAGAAGTTCTAATAATTTTAATATAAAAGTAGTAAAAAATAATTGTAGGTTAGCATGTTAGATCCAATATACTTGAATTCATATATAAACTGAACGGAAATATGAGTCTAGCAAAATATTAAACTCGGTATGTTTGGGTTCAATAATATGTTAAACAATATGACATGAGTTTTATATGGTGTCAGATTTAAAACATCAAGGTTCGACAATCAATCAAACCTGATATGACTTGGGTTTAGTGGTATGTTAATTCCAAAAAAACATGGGTTAAACATTTAGGTGAACCCAAGAAAATATGAATCTAGCAAAATATCATACTCAACATACTTCAATTTAGTCATCAACCGAAGTCGAGAAATCATGGACTTGACAAGATGTTATATCCAATAAATTTAGGTTCAATCGTCAGTTGAACCCAAACAATCATAAGTCTGGTGAGATGTCAAACCAAATATAATTGGGTTTAGTTGTCAATTGAACATGATAAATCATAAGGATGACAAAATATAAAACTTAAAATACTTGGGTTCAACAATTAACTAAACCCAAAACAATATGTTAAATCTCAAATAATCATCTAAACTGAAAGTATTATGAATTTAATAAACTATTATATTTTTTTTTATATAAGTTGGGTTATATCTAACATCTTGAGTATCCAAGATTAATGGATCTTAATTTTATAATAGTTATATGAATGATTCGTATAAGAGATAATGATCTCTTTATATTTATAAAATATATAAAATATGTCTTAAAGGTCTACCGCATTTATTATTTCATAAGAGAATTTTCATTCTTTCATTCCTCTGAAAACAACAAGTTTCAAGGAATATAAATATCTTATGAACTATTCAGATAAAAAAAAAATATTTATCAATAGATTGTGTATATTTCATATGATCAATCATCCTAAAATACAAGAACATCTTTGTTTTTTTAAGTTATTTATTATTTTTCTGTAAATTTTCCTTTTTAATTCCGAAAGCGTTGCCTTTTGTTTTGTTTTATGAATTTATCGACGAAAAAACTTAATTCCATAATTGCTACCTTTTTCTTTTGTCCTGGGAATTTATCGACAAAAAATAGGAGCAGTGATTCATTAACTGATTGATTGTTTTTGGATATATTATGTTGTAGTAGGAGACTAGAAGGAGAGGGGTGTTCCATTGGACTTGAAGTCCCTGAAGCTCCCGGTGTCTGGCCTGCCTGTGCTACTTCAATTTATTTATTTTATCCACTAATTTTTATTGAAAAGATTTTTCTTGGCAATCTCCTGTTTTTAGTGGTTGGTGTCTCAGATATATTGACTTGTTCGAGGTGGACTGTGTAGAAGTTTCTTGCAAACATATTCGAAAATATTAAGGATATTATTTGTGAATCTCAGTTATTTATTCATGACATGAAGTGCGATGTAAACCCTACACGTGCACATGATTACCTGTCATGCAAGGACCTTCAAATTCAGAAGAGAGCCAGCCCATTTCTCATTTAGACTTTTCATACGATAACGAAAATAGCCCCTAAAAGAAGCTAAGCCAGCCCCATAATTTACTCAAGAGAAATCGATCGCCTGGTGATGGATCATTTCTTTCAACAGCAATTGCTGCAAGATGATGTCTTCTGCTACGAGAATTGTCCTGTAAATCAAAGTGCTTTTGTGCCATATATATGCAGACCCTGGGGTGGAAGCGAAGTTGGGGTAGGGAGTTCTTCCATGGAGGTACATCCTACTAACATGAACAAAAGAATGATAGAATTAATGAAAAGAAGTTTCGCAGTAAAGATTGAGACTCAAGAACCTGATAGCAAACGATGTTATCAGCATAAGATGAGTGAGAGATTGAGGAGACAGAAGGAGAGGAATGGTTTCTTGGCTCTGCACTCTTTGTTACCCCATGACACCAAGGTTAGTCATCAATAAGTGGCGTACTAATTGATCACCATTCACTGGTGTTTATTATGAGCTTTTAGTTACTGATCAAAATGGTTATTTTATCAATTTCTTTTGTGTGATCTTGATTTGCAGAAAGATAAGAACTCGATTATGGTAATGGCAGCAAAGAAGATTCAAGAGCTGGAGATGTACAAGGAGATGCTGAAGATAAGAAATGATGAGATTGAAGGGAGATTGGCAGAAAGTGGAATCGGAAATGTTGAGAGTACAAAGATTAGAATTAAAGTGGCCAATCCAACATCAAGGGTGGATCCTATGATAGATATTCTCAAGTGCTTGAAGAATATGGGATCAAAAACCAGAAGCATTCGATCACAGTTTTCTGGTGAGGAACTTGTGGCAGTAATGGACATCGAAACTGAGGTATTCCCACCACTCTTTATCTCTTGTAACTTTCCAGCACTGGTCCTTTTCACTGGGCAAATCCTGATGCCAGCATATGACGCATGGTATACCTGTGCGTGTTATTATCACTTGACAGAGAGAATTGGAAACGAAGACGCCATTTTTAATGATCCGTCAATATTTACTTCGTTATATCTGTTTCAGGCATAGTCAGCCAGAACGCATTAAAACGAACTTGTTCTATTTTTCATCCATGGAATGGAAGGGTCAATTTCAACCTTCTCCTCTTGCTGATGCTGGCCGTGTGAACGTAAAAACATAGGCATGATGAAATGTGCACGTGTTCTAATATGTATATATTTTAATCACCTTTTCATGATGCTAATTGTGCGTTTCAAATGTTGCTAGATTGAAGCTGCAGAGATAGAAAACGCGGTGAAAAGTACACTGGCAAGAATGTCCACGCCGTTCCTGGAATGTTAGATAGAAGCCAAAGGAGAAAACTCGAGGGGTTGGTCAAAATTTTGAATGTGAAGCAAACAAACGTGATCAAGTCAGCTTCAGTATACAGTTTCGACAGATTGTGAAGTAACTATGGCTATCAAGGTGGAATATCGCAGACTGGTTAGCTTTTCGATGGTTGAATTGTCTATCTTTGAACGTTGATTGACTAAAATAAAAGGTTGAAAGACTTTTATTTGCGGTGAGGCAAGCATTATATATTTTTTCTTTTTCTTTTTAAATATACTTTTATCCGAGAGAGAGGAGGAGGAAAATGCGACATGATCAAAGGAAGGTTCGATGAGCAGGCCACCTTGTCTTCTCTCTGGAAGCAGTGATCTGTGTACCTCCCCTTTAAGAAATTAATACACATGGAAAGTTGCGGGTGTTTTTTTTTCTTGCTGAGGAAGTGATAGTAGGATTTATCATAGCTAGCTCAGTGCCTTTCTTTTTTATGAATAATTTATAACAAAAATAAATTAAAATAACTTTAAATTAGAAGTGTATAGGTTAAAAAAGACTTGGAAGTGATCTATTTTTTTACTGTTTTTTAATTATTTTAATATGTTAATGTTAACAAAAATCTAAAAATAAATATTTTGATATAGTTTCAGATAAAAAATAACTATAAAAAAACACCAACAGCATGTATCAAAATATCAAACAAACGAGCTTTTGATTGCAGCCAACCTTGGCCGCCAAAGCAGACCCTAAAGGTCTGTTTGGTATTGCGGTTGCTGTTGTGGTTGAAGTTGAAAAAAAGCAGTTTTAAAAAAAGCGTTTTTTCTGTGGTTCAAAATACACAGTGAGTGTTTGGTTAAAAACTGTGGTTGAGTCCGAGATTAGAAAAAAGCAGTTTTGTGTGTTTGGTTACCAAGTTTTGCATGTAGTTGTTTACATATACACACACATTTCTCTCTGTATATATTTTTTGTATTAATAACCATATTTTTTTAATGAAAGGAATAGACCAAGTAAAAATGACACTTCTTTTTTATTTATTCATCAAACTATTTGCAATGCTATCACGAACAATATCCATACGTGAAGGCCTTTGCAATTCTTGACTATTGTCTCGCGGTACAATATCTGGTTAAAAGTCATCTGGTATATAATTAGGATTACAATCATATTGAATAAAATCATCATCATGTTGCGATCGCCTTCGAATAAAGTTAGAATAAAATAAAAAAAGTCAGAATTCATCATCTCTTTAAAATCTTTTCAATAATTCATACCTTAGCTAATCCTATAAAATAATTTAATTAAAAAATCCAGCTAAATTATTACCAAAAACTGTTACTTAGCAGAGATTCTAGAAACCGAAAAAACAAAAGCAGAAAAAAAATCAAAGTCTTTTACAGGAAAAAAAGAAGAAAAAGGCTTCCTCCAAAAGCAAAAAAAGTGTTTTGTTTTTGTGATTGTACGTACAACAAGAGGATTCTTTCTTTCTTTGTTTCTGTCTTTGTGATCTTCTCCAAAGATAAAGAGAGAGAAGGGGATATGGAATGTGATTTATCCTTGTATTATCTCTGTCCCATTTCTTGCATCAACTACCGCCTGATGATGTCATCTTTCCGACATGTAGATCATCATCAGTAGTTCCCTCTTCTCTATGTTCTTGTCTGCTCTTCTTGAGCTTCAAGGTCCTGCACAAAGATGACCGATGGGTTTGGTCTGCACAAAGATGAATTGTCGAAGTTTTGTTGCAAGGGAGATGGGTTGCCGGTCAGCAAAAAGATAACAAAAATCGTGTTAAGTGTCGGTGGAATGCAACCAAGGCACGAAAAAAGCTATTTTAACCTGCTGCTGAGAAAACACTGGGTTGAAACGCAAAAGTGGTGGGCCATATGCACTGTTCACGTGGTTTACTCCTGATTTTCTACATTACCAAACACTCGGCACATAGCTTTTTTTCAAACGTGGGTTGAACCACAAAACCAAACGGGCACTAAGACCATAAGCTGCAGAATTGTGACAGAGCGAGACATTATGAGTTCAGACTCGGTCGGATAAGCCGGCACAATTCTGAGAACAAAATAGAGAAGCTGTGATCAAGCCAAATAAGCCAGCAAAGAGAACTTCCAATAGCTTGTAAACACTAAAAACACCGTGTCTTTTAAGTTTATCTTTTCAAAGAATGAAATGTAAGAAAAAATGAAATGAAATTGTGCAGCATACCGTAAATCTAAAACGACGTAGTATAAAGTGTACGCAGAAAATCCAAAAACATGTTTAAGCTACCATAAAATATTATAATGAACCATCCTAGGTCATCTCTCAAACCTGAAAAAACGAGAGAAATTCTCTAGAATAATAAATGGAAACAAAAAAATGACACCATTAAGCAACTAAATCGACAAAACTTTGATCAACTCAGACGCCATCAAAAGACAGGAACGAGCTGGAGTATCCAAGCTGCTGCAAAACATCTCACTTGAGAGGAATGAACCTGGAGGAATGGGTAGCACCAATACCAGGCCTACCGTGCTTGACAGGTTTGTATGAGATTGAGAACTCGGCGAGATAATGGCCAATCATTTCAGGCTTGATTTCAACCTGATTGAATGTCTTGCCATTGTACACTCCAATGATGCTTCCGATCATTTCAGGCACAATGATCATGTTTCTTAAGTGTGTCCGGACTGGTTCAGGCTTCTCGCCAGCAGGGGCCTCCCTTTTCTGTTCCAAAACATTAAAAAGGAAATAGATTTGAAATTTATATAAACAGAAATCAATGAAAAGTTATCAAAACAACACCCATCAAGCGAGCTATATAGATGGACATATGAGCCCCATCAATTGATTTTCAAAAGAAAAAAAAAATTATCCAAAAGACCCGTCAAAATATTTTTGTATTTATTTACCATTAACTAATATGCCTTTTTCAATATGAAAAAAAATTATTTAAGGGTTTTATAATATATACATACATACATATATATATTAAGGTTTTAATTAAAAAATATTTAACAAGGATATATGTCAATAATATTATATTTAAAATATTTGCATAGATACATTTTATGAAATGAAATTTATAAAAATATATGATATAATAAATTCTTTTTTCCACCATTACACTTTATATATCTTATTCTTTTCCTTCTTTAACTGTAGGTGGCCAAGTAGTTAATACACACACACATTAGATGAACTTGGAAAAAAAATATTGACAAGTTATTTTTTCAGCTTGTTTTCCATGGCATGGCTAAACATTAACAATTCATTTTTAATGACTACCAAAGATCAGAAAATAATCTACAAATCCCCTTTCTATGAAGAACACTTTTCCACTTTCCAAAAGGGAAACTAATTTATGGCAAACAAAGTAGGTCCGAAATTAAAAAGACATGAAATACACAAATAATAAGGCAGAGATGGAGAAGCCATGCGAAACCCAATAATAATTCCTATCGCTTGAAATGCACTTCGACTTATTCATCAACTTTCATGACACTAAGCATTTGGAAGCCATCGCTTGAAATGTTCTGTTCTTCCTATTTACCAAGGCGTTCTAAATGAAAATCATATATAAATAAGACAGGACTGGAATTTAACATCCAACTCAGATCCAGGACAGCCAGAGAGAAGAAAAAAACTAGTACTAAATGTTCATTAACGTGTCAAGAGCTAAGCAGACTACAAAACCCTAAAGACAAGATCTAAGCAACTAAAACTCTAATGATGAAACCAGGAAAAAAAAAAGGTTTAAGAATAGTTACCGCCTTGCGGAGCTTCTTAACGAGAGCCATGGGCTTCCTCTTCAGACCCCTCTGGAACCTGAATCCCACGTTTACATGAATCCCACGTTTACAAACACATTAAATACATACTTACTAGTCATACAAAGGGAGATGGATGAAAATTTTAACAGAAGAAAAAAGAAAAACCTTCTGCGAGCACGGGCGTTGAACAGCTTCACGAGCTCATCAGTGGACATGTCAAGAAGAGCATCCAAATCAACACCCCTAAAGCTGAACTTCTTAAACGTTCTCTTCTTTGGCTGTCCAGCTGCAGCCATCTCTGTATCCACATCTGCCTACATACAACATCGAAATGAAACACCCATGTTAAACAGAAAAACCGCGACATTAACAAACAAAAATGCATAACCATGGCGCGTGGAGGATAGGTTTTAGGCCTCACCATGGTTGCTTTTTAGTGTTTGGAAACGAGCACCGCGAGACGAAGGAGGAAGGTTGTGGCCGCTAGTGTTTTCAAGATGAAGGAGTGAGGAATTTTAGAGGAGTCCGAGCGGGTGCCCTGGTTAGTATTTTCATTTCTCTTCGGGCCTTATTCTCTGTTCGGCCCATGTATGAAGTTTTAGCAACCCTTGTGAAGTCTAAAGCCCGTGTGGTTTTTATTTTATTAGTATTGCTGGGGCAGTCACATTTTTGGAAATTTATCTTTTCAATTATATAATAATTAAAATAAATAGTAAATATGGTAATTTTTTAATTTTTTAAAAATATAATACTTTATTAAAAATCCTTTTCTATTCATATTTTTTATTGAAATATTTGTTTCTGAAATAAAAAATTATCAAAGGCAAAATTCAATTAAAAAATTAAAAAAGAAATATTTAGCGTTTATCAAACAGTAAGATAATAATAAATTTATTTTATAAAATTAGTTTCATGTGATTTAAAGCAGATATATTAGATAATTCACTAATAATTTAAATTATTTTAAATTATTAGATTAGTGAGAACTTGTCAAATTTTATAATTTTATTGGTTAAAAGAGAATAAAAGATATGATTGAGAATTCATTGGTATGTTGGAGATCTAGTTGAAATAGGAAAAAGGTTAGGGACCTAATAAGCCCCAAAAAAAAATTAAAAAAAGAAGAGTAGAAAAGGGTATATAGAGAAACACATTTTTTTATGGTTTGACTTTTATGGAATCAACACCAAGTTCATGACTAGAGATACCATGTGAGTTAACTTTTGACATTAAATTTATTTGAAACTATTTTTTTTACTCTTTTTTTTTCACTTCCATTGTTCTAGATAATTCTAATCTTGCGCCCATAGTTATGGAGATTGCAAGTTAACTTGGATTAACTCATGTTTTTTTTTTTGTTACTATAGGGCTAGTCTCGGGTTTACGACCATAGACACTGATTTCAAAAGTTTACTTAGATTGATTTTTCTGAGATATTTTTCCTAAAAATAGAATGATTTATTTTATTTTTACTTCTTAATATTTGATTTACTGAAAATTGATGTTTTTTCCCCATCTCCTTTGTGCTTTGTGCTGAATTATCCTAATTCAACATCAACAATTGTTCTATTCTTAAAAAAGTACTCATGACATTCATACATCAATGACATGAAAACATAAAAAGAATTAGCTGAAATAAATAAAAAATGAAAAAAAAAACTGAAATGAAAACACACACAAATAGATTCTAAGTTGTTTTATAATGCATGGAGCAAGTCCTTTTTATCTTTTTTTTCATTATCATGTTTTCATTATTATTTTTGTATTTTTAATTACCTTTTAGACTACAAATTAAATTAATAACTGGATCCCGTATTGTTTTTAATATTAATTTCTAGCCTTAGCAAATCTTATAAATAGAACAATCTCATCAATTCTCTTTCCACCAGTTACAGCCCACTTCCCCAAATTCACTTTTCACTTTAAAATACGTCATTCGCCGTAGATAACGTCCAATCCAACGGCAGAATTTAAATCATTCCCCTCCCGCGGATAGCAATCCGCGTCCGCCTCAAGCCAATTTCCACCGATTGCAGATCCACCTTTCCATTTTCCCTCTCCTATAAATCCTAACTCTTCTTCTGTCAGCCAAAAACATTCTCTCAATTCCTGTCTCTTGATTTTTTAATTCTCTGCAACCAATCATGTCCCCCGCCGCAGCAGCTCCGTCGAAGGCCAAAGCCAATCCCTCTAAATCGAAGAAAACAGCAGCGACAGCAACCTATGGTGGCGCCAAGAAACCTAGAGCCTACCCTACTTACCACGAGGTGATCAATGAATCATAAAACGCTAATAAAGTGATACGTCGTTTCATACTGTAATGTTATTTTTTTGGGATTTTGATGTCTGCAGATGGCCAAGGAGGCGATTGTGGCCTTGAAGGAAAGGAGTGGATCGAGCCAGATTGCAATTGCTAAGTTCATTGAAGAGAAGCAGAAGTCTAACCTTCCTGCAAATTTCAAGAAACTGCTGCTTGTTCAATTGAAGAAACTTGTTGCTAATGGCAAGCTTGTTAAGGTCAAGAACTCCTTCAAGCTCCCTCCTAAATCTTCCGCTAAGGATGCTGCTTCCGAGAAGAAAGTGGCTCCAGCGAAGCCCAAGGCCGAGGCTAAGCCTAAGCCGAAAAAGGCCGCGAAGGCTGAGGCTGTAAAGTCTACGGCGAAGAAAGTTGTTGTCGCGGCTAAAAAACAGACTCCGGCGAAAAAGGCTGTAAAGAAACCCAAGACTATTAAGTCGCCAGCGAAGAAGGCAGTTAAGAAGACCAAGAAGTGAAAGCTGTATGGGTGGCTATAATGGCTGGATTTGTAAATTGAGTGTTTAGTCAGGGTTATTTGCGTATACAATTGCACGATTATTTTAGAAGAAATAATTTCTAGGCAATTCAATTTCTGTTTGAAATGGAACTGTTTGTTTTAATGTTTTCTGTTATTCCGGTGCACTTTTTTTTTTTAAATACACTAAGATATTTTTTAAGCTCGAGCATATTAAAATCATTACAGAAAAATTTAAATTTTCCATGAAAAAGATATTTTAAATCGCATTTAAATACAGGTTCAACCCTCGTTATGAAAATAGTAAAATAATTCAAAGTTAACTGTAGAACGTCACCCATCCACCCAACCATCAGGCAGAAAGCCCAGTCATGATTTTTCGAAGGTTTTTAGAATAGAAGTTTTGAGCTCCGATTGAACAGTGGGCCTCGAAGGATCCATGACGATGTCTTTCCAAACAGAGCCTGGCTCGACAATTGGGCTTGGGTCCGTGTAAAGCTCGTAGATGGATTCTGCTTCAGCCTTCAGATTGCATACATTTGTCAAGCATTTGTACCCCTCTGGATCGATCAGCAGGTTGTGGTCCCCATCTTTCCATGCTATCAGCTGCATTCATTTCGTGCCAGTCAAAGTCAGTGTCTAAATAAAAGCAGTTCCTTTACAGTATTCTGACAGAAAGGAGATGCAGTCTACGCTACCAGGCATGACAGGTGCGGGAATAATTGCATATTTGAAAGTGTGTTTACAATGGTTTGATTTTGTTTTTAAATATATTAAAAAAATATTATTTTATTTTTTTAAAATTATTTTTTATTTCAATACATAAAATAATTTAAAAACAATTTTTTTTTAACTTAAATAAAAAGTAAAAATATATTATTCTTTTAAAAAAAAAGTGACAAACAACTAATAAAATATTTGGTATTGTATTTTAAAAATATTTTTAAATAAATTTATAATTTTAATATATTTAATTAATTTTTTTAATATATTAATTTTTTTTCTATAATATCAAAAATAATTTTTAAAAATAAAATATTAAAATACTTTAATGTATTTCTAAACAAAAATAACTTAAAAAAAAACCTAAACGATACTAATAGGCACTAATCTCCGTTCACAATGCAGTGTGCTATGGGTGCATTTCTTGGTCCAAGTTCAGAATAGGGCCTCTATTGGACCACCACCTAGTATTTTTCTTAGAACTGGGCGGCGGGGGGGGGGGGGGGCGGCGGTTGTCTACTTTAATTCAATTGATAGATAGCGACTCAAAAAAAAAAAAAAAACAGGGTGGTTGCAAACTCTCTTCCCATGTCGATGATGGAGGAGAACTTACACTAGGTGGGGCTCCCCCTGAATTGGTGCAATAAAGCCTGGCATTGTCAACAAGTTTGCAGTATCTTTCAAATGCGCTGGCAAATCGCTTGTGGGATGTCAACTGGGAATTCACCCTCACTGCTCTTCTTGTCGTTATGGCTCTCCTGTTCAAAATCCCGAAACACACCCACTTTTAATATCATTATCTCCTGTTCATTGTGTTGATCACTACGCCAATAATTCTATGTTCAATCACGGGAAAAGTTTCGGTTTTTACCTGATGCCTCTAACAACAGCTAGATAAGGGTCACAGACAACTCCGACCAGCTCTATTCTATATGGTTTCCTGTCAGCTAATGCTCCTTTCTCGTTGTCTGATCGTTGACCATCTTCCTCTTCCTCTACCTTTTCCCAGTAATTTTCTGTAACGGTCCCGTCCTCAGCCTTCCGGTACCCTAGTCCCATTCGGTAGCGACATTCGTGCACACTGCGAGCCATGGCAATTGTTTGCTCCACAAAAGGTTCCCATGACAGGGTGCCATCCATGATTACATCCCTTCCCTCGTTCAGCGCAGTTACTAGGAGCGATGACGCCGCATCGGTTGACGATTGGTGCACCTATAACAAACAGACAGATTACAAAATGGGATTCATTTCAACTTTATGATCCTGGAATGTTTTGCTTTTTAAAGCTAGAAAATTCTACCGCGGTGGAAAAAAAGACGGGATGGAGTATGTGTACCAGTTCAGAAGTTTGAAGCATGTCGTCGTGATGGCCCATGGAGCTAAGGGCTCTGTAGATGACATCAGACTCTTTGAATGCATCGGCCTCCACCACAACCGCCTTTGCCTTTGCTCCTGACCAGAACGGTCTGCCATTTTTTTATCAGTGTCCATCAAATCACCATGCACACATTATTTCCCAAAGCAGAATTCAATTATATATCTATAACCCGGGCCCCATTGCTTATCGAATTCCGTAAATTATATTTTCTCTCGACAAGATATAATTACGCATGTTCAAGCCCTGTTACTTTTGAAGTCTTCTCTCGTTTTTGGGTTGCCGGCACTCTTATATCTATTTCTAGATTTATATTATGCAGTTAATATGCAAAGTAGAAAACTCATCAATGGAATTTATAATGTTTACGAGGTATGATAAATCCATACTCTTTAAGAATATCTTTGGTGACAGTGCTCTTGCCAGCCCCCATACCACCACCCATAAGTAGCAGCACCGGACTTCTCTCACTCAGGGCCACCGGCACCATGACCTCCGTACAGTGTGCTTCACCTTGGCGGATTGCTTTCATTTCCTCAACTAGAGTAGAAAATGCCCTCGTGACCTTCAAGTTCTTGGTCACCCTCTCAAATCTTTGTTTTCTGGGACAAAAAACATTAACCATGATATACGATAATATAGAGTATCCAATCGATTTCTAATACCATAATGTTTAGCACCTCTGATCCTTCATAAAAGAGAAAATTGAGGCCAAGTGGAAACTGGTGAGTTTAATTTTTACTGTTGCCATTAGTGGCTGCACAACTATA
Organism: Salix arbutifolia; assembly: GCA_025169955.1. Lineage (NCBI taxonomy): Eukaryota > Viridiplantae > Streptophyta > Magnoliopsida > Malpighiales > Salicaceae > Salix > Salix arbutifolia. The sequence continues at coordinate 9,943,355 of CM045909.1, forward strand.
GTTTAGGGCAAATTGGTTATTTTTCATTTAAAAATATATTAAAATAATTTATTTTTCATATAAACACGTTAAAATAAATAAATAAATAATTTAAAGCAAAAAAATAAAGTTATTTTTTTTATAAAAATAAAGTTATTTTTTTTATAAAAATAAAGTTATTTTTTTTATAAAAAAAAATGCTATTGGAGCACAAAAACAAACAGCATCTAATTAGATACATCACAAAATTATAGTGACTCGTCACTTTATTTATATTCTTCTTTCATCACATTTGCGTTCTTTAAAGCAACTACATATTTGTTTATTTTGTAAGTTCTCAATTATTTAGCAGAAATCAACAAAAGAGCCGAATTACACTATTGGTGCTGACTTGTAGGTGGCTGGAGAAGCAATCTCTATGCAATCCCTCAATAAATTAAAAAATAATATTTTTATACGAAAGACAGAGAGGCAATCCCCAGGCAATCCTTCAATGAATTAAAAAATATCATTTTGCAAAACAATGAATATTGATGCTGTCATGCAAAGCAGTACTGTGCAAAAATATAATATAGCGCGCAAAAGGCATGTGGACCGGTTAGAGTCATTAACAAATATTTCGAGATGTTAAAATCAATTGAAAAATGTTAAAGAAATTGCAGAAGGTGAGCTACCTTGTGGCGGCCATGACAATGCCTTTGAGCTTTGGTTTCTTCACGGATTCAACATCCATAACCTGCCATCCACACAGAAAATTAGAGAGTAAAGAAGATAAGACAACAAAAAGTTTGTAAAATGAAACAGAAAACAGAAAAATTAAAGATACTGTTCGTTTTCTTTTTATTATCTGGTTCTGAAAACCGATGATGAACCTGACTGATAAACAGAGATGCTTTGCTCCAATGAAAGGCAAAATACGTGAGGATGCATCTATCCAGTTCCTCTATCAGCTTCACGTACAGAGATTCAACCTCCGGTTGATTAGCAAAAAAGTCAAAGATGTTGTTCTCACAACCTTCAGATCTTTTCAGATAATCATAAGCCAGGCTGCAGAGCCGTGGACACTCATTTGCATCTGCAAATCCCATCTGCCTAGCTACACAAATCAGTGCAGTGAAAAAAGGGTAAAATTTCTTCTTTCTCGACTTTTGAGAGAAAAAAACGTAATACAACTGAAGCAGTTTATAATTACTTAGATTAAATTACCAACATAATCGGAGAATGCTTCAAGATTTCCCGAGCGCCCAGATTCTGTCCTCATTAAGACTGGAATGATGTGCTGGTCTAATCTAGCTTTTGATTTTCTCCGAAAGTAGAGAGTTGCAGCAGCAGCAGTGATGAAACCCAGTAAGGAAGCGGCAAGAACTCTTGTCAAAATGACTTTGCCATGACCGTTATCATTATCTAAAAGAAAGGAACGAACCGTCGTCAAAGCTTATTTTCTTACCAGTAAACAATCAGAGAGAGAGAGAGAGAGAGAGAGAGACCCAGGAAAGAAAAAATAGAAGGCTCACCTAGCTTCATCATGTTAGAGCTTGGAGAAGGCTTCACTGCAGATTTGAAGTAGTTTGCCTGGTTTAGATCGAGTACTGGCGGAGCTCAGGAGATGATAAATAGAATTTTAAATGCCTAGCGATTCCCACATGAAAAGGGTGAACATTTATTTAGTGTGATGTTACATCCTTTCACGTTATCCGAGACATTTGCCTGCGTTATTTCAGACATAATTTTTTTTGCTGCATGTAATTTTGTATTTTGATTTTTTTTATTTTGATTCTTTTAATTTTTTCAGTTTTCTGGGATATTTTTTTTTGTATTTATATATTTATACTTTTAATTTTGAGTTTTAATTTTTATTGTTACTTATCTTTATATTAAATATAATTTATATTAAAAAAACAGAGTAAAACTTCAATGACATGAAATGAGAGTGAAACTCTCTCTTATAAATGTATAGTGAATGTTCTGTTGTTAGTGATTTATTATTTTTGTTTTTTTTATCTGTTTTGTTTATATTTCACTTGATATATTTTTAGTTTAAAATATTTTTTATTTTAAAAAAAATTAAAATATTTATTTATTTATTTTTCAAGATTTATTCTTGAAATTATTATATTAAAATTATTTAAGAACATTGATATTAAAAAAATATTAGTTCATTTTTAAATATATATATATATATATATGAGTACTGTTTAATATATTTTTTTGACTTGAAAGAAATTTTTTATCGCATACAAAACAATTAATGTATATTTAATTAAATAAATTGGTAAAATTGATAATAAAAATTTGCAGGTTGGATCACTCTAATTTGATTTACAAAAGAAGTTTTTTTTGACATATTTGTAAGACAAAAGTAAAAATGAACAGTATTTCATCTATTTGCTAGCTTTTGATTACAGGTTGAAAAATCGATCAGGGTTTTTTTGGATCTAAAAGTTTAATTTTTTAATATATTTTTATTTAAAGATACTTGATAAATACTATTATCATTTTTAAAATCAAAACATCTTTAAAATCTAGAAATTTAAAATCAAATTGGAAATATTTTTCAACTCTTCTGTTTTTTCTGACAATATAAAGGGCTTTCCTAGTTGGAATATACGTAAATGTTACGAAAAAGTTGTGGACTTTTTTTTTATTATTATTATTAAAATCACGCACAGATTACTTCTTTCATAAAAAACAATGAGCTACGTGATTTCCACTTCATTGTGGGTGCAGGGGTCCTTCCACTTGATTTTTTTTTAATATTTATATTTATATTTATAATATATGCTTTTGAGCAGTCAATAATACACTCTTGTATGGTTCAACGACCACATAATAAAAACACAAAACTGGAACACGTGTTCTATTTATTTATATAATAGATTTTGAATTTAAATTAGCGTGTATATTTATTGTAAGAGTATAAAACAATCAAATTTTTATTTAATGATTTAGATCTAAAATATATATTTTCTGAGAAAATGAGGTTTAACCTAAAAAAGAAAGTATTCTAGGTTCATCGTCAAAGCATTACATTATTGCACCAACTTGGCATCCGTATATATTTGTTTTTTAATAATTATTGTTTTTTTTAATAATTATTGCTATTCCAAGACGCTCTTATGATGAAACTCCAATCTCCTGTCTCAATTGTTCAAATTGTTTTCAAGAGTTGAAATGAATTTTGTTTTAATTTCTTTATCGTTTACCCGAATAAAATTAGTTTAGGAAGAAAAAGGACATCTTTCAGAGGTCCTGAACACTACAGACAGGATTGCAATTTGGTCTGCAGCAGAAGGGAACACAGTTATCTAAATACAATCTTTTTTATATATATTTATGTTTTATTTATATTATATGCTTTTGAGCAGTCGATAATATTCTCTTGTAGGGTTCAGCAGCCACATAAAAACACACAACTGGAAATCGCTGTACACGTATCCTGACTTCATCGTCAAAGCATTACATCATTGCGCCAATTTGGCATCCGTATATATTTGTTTTTTAATATTTTTTTCAAGATTTGAAATTAATTTTGTTATACTTTCTTTGTCGTCTGCTGGAATAAAATTAGTTTAGTAATAAAAACATGCTATTAAATTTTAGAAAACTTATGATGGGTTTGCAAGTTTACTTTTTTCTTTACTTTTTTTTAAATATTATTTTTTTTTATTTCATTACTTGATATTAAATTTACAGATAATTGAATTCTATCCTGATTTAATGATCTTAAAAAAAAAATCCATAACAAAGTTATCCATCCCAATTCAATCTAGTTGGTGTAATTCACAAGTTTAATTGATCGAATAATTAAATTCTTTATTTTTTTATTTCGCTTTATAATTACATAAAAAATAATAAAAAAGGTTGTGCTACCGATTATACTATGAGTCTGTATGGGAGAGCTGTTGCGGTAGCTTTTCAAAGTGCTTTTCGTGCTGAAATACATCAAAATGATATTTTTTTTATTTTTTAAAAATTATTTTTGACATCAGCACATTAAAATGATCTAAAAACACCAAACCATATTCATTTAAAATGAATTTTTTTTTACCAAAAGTTGCGGCGCGGCGGGTGAAATGTTGTGCCAAACAGCTTCTATATACTAAAAGAGATCAGTGATTTACTGTTCACTGTGAGTGTTTTCACATTAGATTGCAATAGTAGTTTTCGGGTGAGTCGCAGTTTGTTTTGATTTTTTATATTTTTTTTGCATAGTAAAATAATCATTCTACCCTCCAATAAGATAAAAAAAAGTTGTCATAGGAGGTATCATGGTAATTTCACATTCCATTGCACAGTAAAATAACATTTTTAGCCTCTAATAAGATAAAAATCAAAGGTTACCTGCAGGGGTGTTTTAGATATTTTAAATTTTATAAAATATCTAAATACTTATATACCCCCAATAAGACAAAATAAAAGAGTTGGTTTTAGAGGTGTTTTGGTAATTTATCATTTTTATTATTTTTTTCTGCTGAATACTGTGTGCGCGTCTAACACACGCATCGACGGTATTTGGCCTCACGCCCACTTTGGGCAGTGCGTGCGGCGTGTTCCAGTGGTAAAAAAAATCCTTTCAGCACCTCACTTTATGCGCCGCCATGTACCCTCATGGTGTGGCGCGTGGCTGCACATGGTGGATGGATGTGTGAGGGTGGTCGGTTGAACTTTTTTTAACCCTTTTCTCTCTTTTGCATGCTAAATTATACGACAAACCTCTATGTTTATGGTGTTTTCAGTTTTGTTCCTTATCTTTTAATTGTTTTGTATGATCCTGATTTCTATTATATAATTTTTTATTTGTTTCAATTGTGTCATTCAATTGAAATTGATTATATATTGTGTTTTCATTTTAGTGCCTATTCTTTTGATTTTGGGTTTGGTTTTCAATCCCCTAATATTTTCGGTATAGAAGGTTTGAATTTTTCAATTTTGTCTTTTGATTGAAATTGATAATATATTTGGTTTTCATTTCAGCCCTTATATATTTATTTATTTTTAATTTTAATCCCTTTATATTTTGTTATATTTCTTAAATAGTTCATATTTTTGTTCATGTTTATATATATGTGCTCTTAGCTTTGGTTTTTAATTTTGATTGTTTTCTCTTTTGTTGAGGTAATATTTTTTTGAAAAATTTGGTTTTTAAATTTTAGTTTGTGTTTATGATCATTTGAAAATTGATATTTTTCATTTTTTTCCCTCTTTGTTCTTTCTTTTAGTTTTTTATTAGTTTTTTTTTCAAGTCAAATGATTTTTTTCCAGCTAATAATTTTATTTTTGTTTTATCATTTATTTTATTTTTTGTTTGCTTTTTTGTTAGAGTTTTTTAGGTTTTTTTTATTCTTTGATTTAATTTTGTTTTTTCCATTATTAACACAGCAATAATAATAATAATAATAATAATAATTTTAGTTTTAGTTTTTTTTTCTTGGGATAATTTAATATTTTTTATTGTTTTAATAATAATAATAATAATAATAATAATAATAATAATAATAATCTTAGATGTTAAGGTTTCAATATTGCTGTTATAATATGATATGTTGACGTGTTTTATTATATCAAACCTTGCATGTATAAATATTTTATTTTATTTTTAAACTAACAAAACCTATTAATTGTTTTATTATCAACAATTATAAGAAATTATTATATTTAAACTTTATATTTAAAGCGAGGTCATTCTTTACCATCAAATCAACCCATTTATATTCGGTTAATTAGCATACAGTTTAATTGAAAATTCAAACTATAAAAAGATACAAGGTTTCAAAACTGATCTTATCCGTCTATGAAGTTCCTGTTTGGAGTGCGATTATGATAGCTTTTTAAAGTACTTATCGTGCTGAAATATATCAAAATAATATTTTATTTTTATTTTTATTTAAATTATTTTTGAAATCAGCACATCAAAATGATCTAAAAATACCAAACCGTCGATTATTAAAATGAAAAAAAAAATTCAGCCAAAAACCAGTAGGATCGCAATGCCAAACGGGCACGAACACTACTAAATAATTCCCCGCAACAATTTTCCAGACAAAAAAAAATTTAACCCGCAGGCCGGCCAGCTATTGGCCTAGTCAAAACTATATGTGAAAGGGGAACACAGCTCCTTTGAAGCGTTTTGTTCTCACTTTATGTATTTTTGCATGCGACACCTGAATCTATTTCCGCCTAAAATCCTAAAATTTTCATCTCTTTAACTTTCAATCTCAAATCTTCTTCGGAAGGTATCTTGCCACCATCCTTCAAGGTTGCACGCCACCATGCCATCAGCTCATCCTGCAAAATACAGGAGACAGATTTAGCCACCACTTTCAAAAGTAAAAAAATATGAGTTGGATCTCCCAACCCGACGATTTCTACAAAAATCAATGATACTGTTTTCATGAATCCACCATTTGTACATGAACGTGGAGCTTGAAGGTCCATTCTTAAATAGCCATTATATATGATAATATATTAAAAAATTTAAGTCAATGACTTCCTCTACGAACAGACAACAGGTTTTTGCTGTATTTGAAGGGTTTGTAGATGATTGAGGTGTAAGACTGCATTACATAGTCGAGAGTACGTGGTAACATAACAATGAAAACTCAAATTGTCAATGCAGATTCAATTGTATAAATCATCAATGAAGGAGACTATATACAGCATGAATCACAAAGTTTAGTGTGTAAAATAGGCAATATAGAAGAAAGAAGATCATAAGACCATATTCTGATGACTCGAGATCCTTGAACGAGAAAAGGGCTGCTTGGCCGAGGCCAAATAATCATACATTCAAAACAAACGAACATGATTGACAAGGGGGGAAAAAGCTATGAATAGCCATATTAATTATATGCAGTCCATGAATAAAGATGTCAAGCTCGCAGATTCAGCTGGAAATCTATAGATCAAAGATTTAATTTTAATTTGCTAGATTATATAAAACATGAATTCGTTTTCAGAGCGACTTTTACCTCAGTGAAATCGTGGTTGGAGATATATTGACTCTCAACTAAACATTTGACGCCGCCTACAGTTACTGCAATAGAATTTTTGAGCTTTTGTTTTGATCTCTGACTTTGAACTCCTGTATGATCAAAAGAAAGAAAAAAGAAAAAAGGAAAAAGGGGAGGAGGTATCGTCACCAGAAAAGGAAGCTATCCAATGACAACCGTGCAACTCATATCCATCTATCATAGATAGGAGGCAGGGTGAACAATTTTGGCTTACCAGTTATGCAGGCTACATAATATCCAGTTCCCCCAAGTCCTTGTTCCCATTTCCCAAGCCGCAAGCGCAGGTAAAAACCATCAAGATGTGATGGTGGTGTATGAGAATTCGTCCATCTGGTGCCAATGCATGCAACATAGAAAATATCAATAAAATGATAAAAAAAACTTTAATCTTCTGTTGACATTAATTTCTAGAGAAGAAAAATTCAAGCTTTGATGAATGCTAATGATAAAACCACGATACCAAGCCGAGGTTATTCCTTGAAAGTAGTTTTGAGTGTTCGTTCATATTGGTGTTGATAAGGACTTTCAAGGGAGAAAATAAAAAATTAGAAAGCGGGACTGGATTTATAATTATCTTGTAATTGAGTTTTCTTGAATGATTTGCGATTGCCTTCAATTGCAGTGTAGTTGATGAAATTGTGCAGTTATCTTAAAAAAAGCCACAGACACATTCACACATTTACTGCTCTTAGCTCAAATTTTGCATGGAGGTATGCCAACAGAAGATGAAAAAAGAGCTACTAAAATTTACCCCCCAATGTTATTGACTATGAAGTACATTAATTCGAGCCGTAAGATAGGTATGCAGAGAGCTATCCGAGTAATTCAAACTATGAAAGACAGTACTGTGGTAGAATATCTAATACATTTAAGTTATTGGTTCTGATCCTGGACCTTCTTGCATAAGTTGTAAAATATGCTACCTCATTATACTTCCATCACAGGATTCTCAGTCACTATCCTGAGCTCCTCACCACATGATTCCTTGGAATTGATTTTCCTAGAAGGTCACTCAGATTTCACTTCAAGTTCAAAAAATCTCAAAGTTAAGGAGATGAAGAAAAAGGACATCCTTCAGTGGTCCTGAACACTACAGACAGGATTACAATTTGATCTGCAGCAGAAGGTAACACAGTTATCTAAATGCCATCTTCTCGCCAAGGTCAGACCCTCTAACGTAGATTGGGAGGGATGCAGATATCCGAGTGCTAAAATGTCTTTAGTTATTGCATGCCAGTTTATAAAAAAGGTTCAAAAATATAACAGTGAAGACAGTTTAGTTGGCATGATCTACTTACTTGAGAATAATTGTTCGAGATAATCGAAGCCTTTTTACTGCATCAAAAATTCCACTGGGTACATCTGATATCTGGCGAGTGATAAAATTGCTCAAAGGCATGACCGGGTTTTCTTTCAACTTCTTCTCCCCAGAGCTTGAAGCAGTGTCTTTCTCAAACGGTTTCATATTCATATTCGTTTTCCCAGAGGCAGAAGCTTCATACAATTTCCCACTGCAAACTGTAGGTGAATCAGCTGCTTGCAATTGACTATCCTTGCCATCTGACAGCTTTGCATCGTCTTTATTTCTTGGATTGAGCAGAATTTTATTAGGGCTGCATTCATGGACCAGAGAAGCGCCATATCCTGCTTGATGCCTTGATCTTGAAGAGGCACCGGGACATGCGACAGCCCAGTGATTTGACTGGAAACATCTTATGCACACACAGGGAAATTCTTTTGCTCTGTTAAATGAATTAGCATTTCTTAGAATATCTGCAAGCTCGCTATCTATTATCTCTGGACAATCTCGCACATGGTGACCTTTTATGCCACAAAAGAAACATGTCAGGTTTACATGAGAAGAATCATCTGTTCTATAAGATGGCATGATGTGCTTGAGAGCATCCAATCTCCTCGCAAATACAGAAGCCATTGCCTCTGAATTTCTGAATCTTGAAAGAGTCAAGGTAGAGTTCATTTTACATATGGACTTCTCATCATGGTGTCCATTTACTTTATTTATGCTGGAAGAAACTTCAGCACTGCTAGCATAATTTTGCATGCACACCAGGTCCTCAATGAAGTGCTCCTCCTCCCTAGCCCCCACAACTTTTTTATCATGGTAAGAAGAAGGATGATTCTGCCACTGAGCCTTCAGCCTCATGAAATCAGTAAAGTCATCAAGAGCTTCGCCGGTTCTTCTGTGGCAAAGATCCTGTTTTGACAATGGACCAGAAGTTTTTGAAGTAAGCCGAGTTATCCACAAGCTTGTGAGGGGGTCACTTTTGTACCCTGAAGTATTTGTGGCCTTGCCTTCAGATGGCTGTTCAGCATCAATGTTCTCAGCATCGTTCCTCTTGTGTTTACACAGAAAGGAATTGGAGCTTGTCCCATCTTTCTCCTTATAAGCTGCCAAGTTGCATGAATTTTTGTTCTCTGCGGAGTTACTCCTGCTGATCTCCTGACCAGAAGCAATATTGGTGGATAAAAGTTTGGTCAAGGCTGCTGGAGCTGCACCATTTCCAGATGTCGACTCATTTAACTTCTCATTTGGTTGAAGAAACTGTTTGTACATATTGCCAGTCACCATATGACAGGCTATTGGAGTTGCATTAGTGTCACAGATCTTGTTGTCCAGCCCAAGATCTTTAGATCCTTCCATTTGAGCATTGGCATTCAAAGCGACGGTTTCTTGAGCCTTTGTCTTTGGGCAATACAATGACTGGAAAAGCGAATGAAATCCCATAGTTTTGCACCCTTGATCTTGATTTATGTTGCATGAAATGAGATTCTTATCATGATCATCGTGTCCATGCTTAAGATTTGCAAGGGTAAGAGCAAGAGAAGGTGCCTCATCTTCACTTGATTTTAAGAACCCCTTCCTCATGTTTGAGATCCAATTCACGAATGAACTATCATGGTTAACAAATGAAGAGGAACCGGGACTTTCTTGAATTTTTGTTTTGATACTTTTGCTCCCAGCAGAAGAATGTAAATCAAAGTTCCGTTGCCTTTTGCCAGTAGAAAATAAACCAACACTGTTGCAACTTTCAATACTTTCATGGCTGTCATCATCCATGCCCAGCATTATTTCATTTAAATTTCCATCAGATAAAGCCTTAGCCTTGCCTTTCATTTGATACCTTCGGATTCTGCTGTTTGTGGGAGACTCTTTAATGGCACAACTATTGTCTTTAGGAAGTATCTCATCATCCTGCCGAGAGCTACTCCAGACTTCCTTAGCAGATTGTGATCCTACAATCTCAGTTGCCACAACACAGATGTTTTCACCATGCGGAGTTTTGAAATCATTCTCTGCAGTTGACTCCAGTTTTACCAGAGGACAGATGTAGGGACCAGTCTCCATATTATTCTCTCTCTCTTTTTCCATGCATGAAGGTGATTCAAAATGTTCTCCTACTGATGGTGCTTTCTGCATATTAGTGTCATAAGATTCACATCCTTCCACAGAGCGAACTAGCGAGGCTGAAACAATTTCTTTCTGTAATATGTGACTTGCATCACCAACACCTCCAATCCTGACAGTAGGTTCCTTGGAAGTTGGGCCATTCTGTTTCACATCCAGTTTCATTTCATCTATTTAAATTGAAAAATGAAAAAAATCAGTGCCCTGTTAGGAATGAGAATATCGAAGCATGAACAACCAGTTTCTTCATGCACCTAAAAAGAACAATAAATATTAATAAAATAAACAAGGAAGCAGATTGATGAACATATCTGAAGAGAATTTGAATATAATGTTTGATGCTCCAGCTGCAATTCAATTAGGGATATTTAGAATCTCCTTGTATCTCACATCAAGTATAGGTTATTTATTTAAACAAAATATGCAGAACAGTACAACAAAGTAATTTCTATAATCCAGTGATTTTAGGACTCCAGTTGAAACGGCTACAGAAGTTCTTTAGAACTATCATGTGGATGTGTATTTTAGAAAGGTAGGAAGTAAACTTAGTCTGAGAAAATCCACTCAAGTACCTGACAAACTTGGAAATTTGGTTTCCCGGGTCCTATAGATTTTATCTACTTGAAGATTGATTGGAACATATATATCTTCTGCTTTATTGTTTCTTGCATCCTCCATTTTCTGCAGAAAAGGTAGCCCAACTGCTTTTTTCATTCCCTCACCGTGATCATCAGTTGCTGCCAAATGAGAGATTTTCAGTAATATAAGACTGGTTTCATCATGTACCGGATAGGAATTTCTATAGGTTGACATTCACCAATACATAATACACTATACCTGCAAGGAATCCATAATTACCTATTTTGACTTTATGCCTTGATTCACTTAACAAGGGAAATAGGGCTGTATCACTTGTAAAGAACTTTGAGGTGTTGTCTCTTCCAGCAACTTCACTCGAGTCAGATTCTTCCAGAGGAGTCATGAAATATTCTTTGCCGATAGCTTTGTCAGCATCCGGTCTACTTACCTTATCACTTGATCCTGCACCCCATAACAGAGAGGATTTTTTTTTGGAGAAGGTTCCATCAGCGCATTTAAGACTCAAACCTTTCTTTGGAGACCAAACTAGTTCAGACAGGGCATTGGTGGCCACAAATGTCATGTCTACACTTGAAGCTGCATTTGCACCTGCACCTGGATCTGAATCATTCTTCAATCTTCTCTGAATGCACTGATTTGAATAACCCAGGGAAAATCCTAAATCAATTACAGGCTCTATGTTTTTATCATTTGTATCCATCTTTGAAGGATGAACTCTTCAGTGGGCAATCCTGAAATGCCAATGAGGTCCAGGTCAGACCTCTCCATGATCCAAAACATGAAACTCCGTCTACACAAACAATAAAGTCAATATATATTAATGTAGACTGTCGAGAGGCAATGATCACAAGATGAGGCATAAGAAAAAATTAACTGAAAGAGTTGGTGGAAATAATATTATTTCAAAATAAGATTTGGATTTCGTAGATTCTTGAGGACAAATTGCTCATTAATTCTGAGCCTAAAAAAAAATTGAAGAGCAAGCAGTAGCTTTACAGAGCCAATAAAATCCATGTTATTTAGAGAAAATATTCTTCAATATATGTTCTGCCTTTTCTTTAGAGGAACGAAACTTCATGCATCCGAGTGAGATCTGGTGATACTCATCAACTGTTTCACAAACTTCAGTACTGCTCCTATGAAATGTCAAGCATACTTAATGATATTGGCAATTTCATAACTTGCTGCTAATGAGCTACAAGCCACCTAATATATGACAGAGATAATGTTTGTATCAAATTCACAATTGGATGCTACCAGTGCCCAATAAAACTGTCTTGGTGCTTCAAAGCATATATATATATATATATCCCCTCATTTGTAGGATCAGAAATTGTTAGCTCACTTGTATATCAACGAAGATTGTTCAACTCCCAAGAAAAATTACATTGGCCAAGTAGGATCTGAATCAAAATCAAAGTGTACCTTTTTTTCTTGCGTGCAATGGCAAGCTTACTAAACAGAGGTTAACAAGCAGTGGAGATGGGGAATTTTTTCGCAAGGGGTTCAGAGCAAAAGGAGAGTGAAGATAAGACTCTACCAACCCCTCCTCAAGGCTCTACCAGTGAAGATAAGACTCACTCTTCCTCCTGTGATCTTTCCCAGCGAAAAGATTCACAGGTCCTATGTTTACAGCCATTTATTTGGAATCATTGGAAAAAAAGTCTGAAACCGTATGGTGCCAGGCATCATGATGCATGAGCATTCCAAATTATATTGCAAGTTGCTTTTTTGACGGTGACCATTCTGCTAAATCCTTCATTTATAAGACATCAAATGTAACATTAATCAAGCATAGGACAGAAGAATCATGTCTTCATATCTTAACCAGATATGTCCCGGACCTCTTGAAGGATATGGAACTGCGAACGGTAATGATTAATTACTTATCCACATGAAAACAATGGTTCTTTCCACAGTGCTCTATATTAAAAAGAAAAAACAGAAAGAAACTCACATACATATTGAGTTGAACTAAAAGCATACGACGGGGTAAGGAAGATCAAGTAATATGGTAGTTGTAATTAGTAAGGACTAAAACATCTTCACTTCCTTCTATGAAAAAAACCCCAATGGGATGAATCCAGCATTGCTTGGCATGCAGAGAACATACAGCATGTGATTGAATCTCAGAAAACAAAAGAATAAAACTTTCTTCCAAAATAAAAAAAGGCAAAGGAATAATATAAGAACTGGTAAATGATCTATATTTCATCTGCAAGATTAGATAAATTCATCAACAAAAGAGGAATTAATGAAAAACCGGGAGAGATTTCATTGAAAAGACCATCAAATTCAGACCAAATCTACCTACTGCCAAAAGCATTGATGAAAAATGAGAGAAAAACAAGAAAAGAAAATTTTAGAGATCCACATACCTGACAGTCCATTAAATCCCTGAAAGAAGTAATCTTTCTATTACTGATCCTAAGAAGCACAAGCACTCGCAAACACCTTCTGAAAAAGCAAGACGATAAAAGTGCCCCTTAAGTAGGCTTGGACTTCAATTTTGAGACATAGAAGGTGGGCTTGGTCTCACTAACAGGGTTGCATAAAAAAAAACACAAGGTGGCCGCCATGGTTCCTGCTAGAAGAAGCACAAATACTGGCTTTTGCTGAGATTCTAAAGTGCGAGGTTCAGGGAATGCCACGAGGAGACATTGTATGCCAATAAATATCAAGTCAAGCTACGTCTGCTTACATCTGTTTATTCATGGCATGGCATGGCATGGTAAATAAATAAAGATAGCTACAGGATTAGTAAAGGGTAGCGTGCACCATCACCATCACCATCACCATCACCATCTCCATCACATCATCTGCTAATATCTCTTCGTTTTCCGGTTCCTGGAAATATGAAATTAAATGCCACTTTTGGACTTTTGGAGTCAGAGTAGAAATAATCTACCCTGTAAAGTTTCTCGAGGTTTTTGCCTCATCCACAGGGAAAGCAAACACTGATGTCACCGATAATTTTAGTTTACTTAGTGATTCTATATATCTTTATTTAATAATAAATAAATAAATAAATAAATAAAAGTGGGTTTATTCTTGTGCCCTGATGGGAGTCCAAAAAATCCATGATTTCCCAGGACCCGAGCTCACCTTATTCATCCCGTATCTCACAGTTCTCAATTTTTATATTTCTTTTTTTTTCTAAATTAAAACACACGAAGAACTCAAGGTGCTTGAGTTAAGCAAATTATCAGCTCATATCTCACAGTTAGTACTAATGATCTTTAATTTTCAAATAAGAAAGAAGATGATCTCATTATTAGGTGTTCTAGAACCATCAATTATTATCATCATAATCAATTTGTTAAAATCATGACACGACACGGAAGGGGATTCGAAACTCGGATCGTAAAATCATAAAATCGTACCTGAATTTTTCCGTACAAAAATCGTAAAATCACAGCTAAAATCGTGTAAGTAGAAAAATCATAAAATCGTAAGTAAAATATTTTCGAATACAATATAACATAATTATGGCCATAAAACTTCATTAGTTAAGGTTTATACATGATTCAAAATAACTTAAAAATACATTACAAAAAAATTAGTTATATAATTAATTATTTTAAATAAAGTTCAATTATTTTATATATAGTTTAATTATGCAATTAATTATATAATTAATAGGAGTAAGTTATATAACGAAATAATTGCTTTTGAAAAACCCTCCAATAATAAAATTATTATTTTTAATTATATTTAAATTAAAAAATAAATTTAAATATAATTAAAAGACCCACAATATTTGAGATTTGAAATTTAAGCTACTTATTGTATGTTTTTCAAGTAATTGTGTGTTTTTTTATGTTTGATGTATTTGAAGTTAATTAATGTTATTTATTATCTTAAATTAATAGGATTTTTTTAAAATTATTTTGTATGCTAACTATTTTTATGCTAATTAATAATAATAATAATAATAATAATAATTATTATTATTATTATTATTATTATACTCCCGTAGAAACTATTTTTTTTTATTATTATTATTATTATTATTATTATTATTATTATAAATTTACAACCCCCCTTAGAAACCTATTATTATTATTATTATTATTATTATTATTATTATTATTATAAATTTACAACCCCCCTTAAAAACCTACGAGCGAATTTGCCCGCTCCGCTGGGATTTTTTATATATGTAGAAAATTGATTGATTTTATAAATGTTGTATTTTGTTATTTTAATATTTAATTGATAAAATTATAATTGATAAAATCTGTTAAAAATGGTTTTTTTCAACTAAAAAATGATTGAATATTGCTATTGCTAAAAAACTTTTGATAAAATTTATTACAAAATATACTAAGAAGGTGAAATGATTTGTTAGAAACTTGTTGTCACGGAAACTCTGGTAAAAAAAAACAAAAAAAAAAACCGGTTAAAAAAAAAAAAACTTGATCACGACGGTAATTAAAAAATAAAAAAAATGTGAAAAAAGGTTATCGTTTATTAAAAGAACAAAAAAAAAAGTATAAAATAGAAATTTAAATTCAAAGCTAAATCCAAAGTTATATTTATAAGATTTATTAATCATATTATTATATTAAATGTATTCAAGAATACCGATATTAATTTTTTTTTTGCAAGAAATCGTAGGTCATTTTTTTCTCTCTTTATATATTTTTAGGCGATAATATTCAATAAATATTAAAAAATATACTCAGTCTTACATATTTTATACTGTAATCGAAATGGGAAGTGGGTCGTAGTTTTTTTAATTGTAGATAATTAAGGTAAATTTATCCAAAAAAATTTATGAGTTGCCTTTTTCCTCTTGTAATATTAGATCTGACACATTATAAATAAAAATATTATAATTTGTTTTTAGAAATAAACCTCAAGTTTTTTGCGTACTATAATTACTTATCTGTCGTCTAAAAAAACAGTGTAATCGAAACGGGAAGTGACTCGAATATTTTTTAATTGTAGATAATCTAGGTAAATTTATCATTTTTTTTAGTTGTATTTTTTGCCCAGTAATATTAGATATGTAATATTAAAAACCAAAATATTATAAATATTTTTTAAGAAATAAACTTTAAAAAACAGAGCACAAAATTAAAATTCCAAGATTTTTTTTTTTTGAAAAGATTTATTCTTTGTATTATTATATCAAATGTATTACACTGTTGAAAAAAAAAAGGTAGACGTGCATTGCGATGCATCGGAGCAAATTGCCAATGAATAGTGACTATGAGCCACGGGCTATAGTAGAAAACTGAGTTGTTTTAGCTCGTTAGGTAATAAAAGAAAATAATAATTAGCCCAGGGATTAATCGCGGCGCGCTCAGTTGGCTAGGAAAAATATATACTTGGGAAAAAAAAACCGTGGTGCACGTAAGCTGACCCGGACACCTCGGTTAAGGAAAAAAATGTATAAGTAGCAAAACAAAATAGGGAAAAAAATATATAAAAAAAAGTTGATCCAGAGATTAGTCGTGGTGCACGTAAGTTGGTTTGGACACTTTAGTTATTTAAAAAAAAATCTTGTTTTTTGGAAAAAAAATAAAAACAACAACCAGTTATTAAAAAAAAATCATTTTTTAACAAAAAAACATTAAAAAAAAACAGTTCTTAAAAAAAAACAAATCAGATTTTTTTAAAAAAAAATCAAAAACCAGTTATTAAAAAAAAATTTAAAAATAAACAAAATTTTTTACAATTTTTTTTTCTCAGGACTTAAAAAAAAAATCACATTTTGGTGTCTGAGCGGTTTGAACTCGCGCGCGACTGTGTTGGTAGCGCGCGGATAACCGCTCGGCCAAAGCTTCTGATCTGTCATTTCCACCATAAAAATACAAAAACAGTCCTTGTGTAAAAAAAAATTATAAAAAAAAATGGATCCGGAAATTAGTCGCGGGGCACGTAAGTTGTCCCGGACACTTTAGTTATTAAAAAAATCCACCATAAAAAATACAAAAAGAGTCCTTGTGTACAAAAAAAATTATAAGAAAAAAGTGGATCCGGAGATTAGTCGCGGTGCACGTAAATTGCCCTAGACACTTTAGTTATTAAAAAAAAAATTGTTTTTTTTTTTAAATAAAAACAACAACCAGTTATCAATTTTTTTTTAACAAAAAATACAATTTTTTTTTTGTAAAAAACTAAAAACAACAACCAGAAAAAAAAACCTTTAAAAAAAAATAGTTCTTAAAAAAAAAATCAGATTTGTAATAAAAAACAACATCAACCAGTTAGTAAGAAAAAACACTTTTTTAAAAAAACAAACCATTTTTAAAAAAAAATAAAAAAAAGTCAATTTTTTGAATTTTTTTTTTAAAAAAACTGTTATTTAAAAAAAACAGTTATTAAAAAAAAATTAAATCACAAACGAAAACACAATTGGTGGCCGAGCGTCTCGAACTCGCGCGCGCCTGCGTTGGCAGCGCGCGCGACAACCGCTCGGCCAAACCCTCTCATCTGTCTATTCCCACCATAAAAAATACAAAAAGAGTCCCGGTGAAAAAAAAAAGTGCACATACACCCGCGATTCTCCGTGACAAATTGCCAGTGAATAGTGGCAATGAGTCACGATGAACAGTAAAAAACCCACCTGTTTTAGTTATATGTAATGAGCGAATTTGCCCGCTCCGCCGGGCTTTTTTATATATGTAGAAAATTGATTGATTTTATAAATGTTATATTTTGTTATTTTAATATTTAATTGGTAAAATTATAATTGATAAAATCTGATAAAAATGGTTTTTTTAAACTAAAAAATGATTAAATATTGCTATTGCTAAAAATTTTTTGATAAAATTTGTTAGAAAATTTACTAAGAAGGTGAAATGATTTGTTAGAAACTTGTTGTCACGGAAACTCTGGTTAAAAAAAACACAAAAAATGAAATCGGTTTAAAAAAAAAGACTTGAACACGACGGTTATTAAAAAATAAAATAAAATATGAAAAAAAGGTTATTTTTTATTAAAAGAACCAAAAAAAGAGTATAAAATAAAAATTTAAATTCAAAGCTAAAGCCAAAGTTATATTTATAAGATTTATTAATCATATTATTATATTAAATGTATTCAAGAATACCGATATTAATTTTTTTTTTGCAAGAAATCGTAGGTCATTTTTTTCTCTCTTTATATATTTTTAGGCGATAATATTCAATAAATATTAAAAAATATACTCAGTCTTACATATTTTATACTGTAATCGAAATGGGAAGTGGGTCGTAGTTTTTTTAATTGTAGATAATTAAGGTAAATTTATCCAAAAAAATTTATGAGTTGCCTTTTTCCTCTTGTAATATTAGATCTGACACATTATAAATAAAAATATTATAATTTGTTTTTAGAAATAAACCTCAAGTTTTTTGCGTACTATAATTACTTATTTGTCGTCTAAAAAAACAGTGTAATCGAAACGGGAAGTGACTCGAATATTTTTTAATTCTAGATAATCTAGGTAAATTTGTCATTTTTTTTAGTTGTATTTTTTGCCCAGTAATATTAGATATGAAATATTAAAAACCAAAATATTATAAATATTTTTTAAGAAATAAACATTAAAAAACAGAGCACAAAATTAAAATTCGAAGACTTTTTTTTATTTTTGGAAAGATTTATTCTTTGTATTATTATATTAAATGTATTACACTGTTGAAAAAAAAAAAAAGGTAGACGTGCGCCGCGATGCATCGGAGCAAATTGCCAATGAATAGTGACTATGAGTCACGGGCTACAGTAGAAAACCGAGTTGTTTTAGCTCTTTAGGTAATAAAAGAAAATAATAATGAGGCCAGGGATTAATCGCGGCGCGCTCAGTTGGCTAGGAAAAAAAATATACTTGGGAAAAAAGAACCGTGGTGCGTGTAAGCTGACCCGGACACCTTGGTTAAGAAAAAAAATGTATAAGTAGAAAAAAAACATAGGGAAAAAAATATATAAAAAAAGTTGATCCAGGGATTAGTCGTGGTGCACGTAAGTTGGTGTGGACACTTTAGTTATTTAAAAAACACATTTTGTTTTTTCGAAAAAAATAAAAACAACAACCAATTATTAAAATAATTCTTTTTTTTAACAATTTTTTTTTGTTTGCAAAAAAAAAAAAAACCAGTTATTAAAAAAAATCATTTTTTAACAAAAAAACATTTAAAAAAAAAACAGTTTTAAAAAAAAAAACAAATCAGATTTGAAAAAAACAACAACAAAAACCAGTTATTAAAAAAAAATTCTAAAAATAAACAATTTTAATTTTTTTTTTCTTTCAGCTCTTAAAAAAAAATCACATTTTGGTGTCCGAGCGGTTTGAACTCGCGCGCGCCTGTGTTGGCAGCTCACGGACAACCGCTTGGCCAAAGCTTCTGATATGTTATTTCCACCATAAAAAATACAAAAAGAGCCCTTGTGTAAAAAAAAATTATAAGAAAAAGTGGATCTGGAGATTAGTAATGGTACACGTAAGTTGCGTTGGACACTTTAGTTATTAAAAAAAAATCTTGTTTTTTGTAAAAAAATAAAAACAACAACCAGTTATTAAAAAAAAAATTAACAAAAAATACAAAGTTTTTTTTTGTAAAAAAATAAAAACAACAACCAGAAAAGAACATTTAAAAAAAAACAAATCATATTTGTAATAAAAAACAACAACAACCAGTTATTAAGAAAAAATACTTTTTTTAAAAAAGAAACCATTTAAAAAAAAAAACAATATATTTTTCAAAAAAACATGATTTTTGAAGAAAACAGTAATAAAAAAAAAGAAAAACATTTTTTTTAACAAAACAGTAATTAAAAAAAAATGATTTATTACAGTAATAAAAAAAAAGAAAAACGTTTTTAAAAACATGTTTTTTGAAGAAAACAGTACTAAAAAAGAAGATTTTTTTTTTTATAAAAAAAACAGTAATTAAAAAAACAAAAAACAAAGAAAAACGATTTATTACAGTAAGAAAAAAAACAGAAAAATATTTTAAAAAAAAAACAGTAATAAAAAAAATCATATTTTGGTGTCCGAGCGTTTTGAACTCGCGCGCGCCTGTGTTGGCAGCGCGCGGACAACCGCTCGGCCAAAGCTTCTGATATGTTATTTCCACCATAAAAAATACAAAAAACAATCCTTTGATAAAAAAAAATTATAAAAAAAAGTGGATCCGTAGATTAATCGTGGTGTATGTAAGTTGTCTTGGACACTTTAGTTATTAAAAAAATCATCTTTTTTAAAAAAAAAAAATAAAAACAACAACCAGTTATTAAAAAAAAAATTAACAAAAAAAAAAGAATATTTTTTTGTAAAAAAATAAAAACAACAACCAGAAAAGAACATTTTAAAAAAAACAAATCAGATTTGTAATAAAAAAACAACAACAACCAGTTATTAAGAAAAAACATTTTTTTAAAAAAGAAACCATTTTAAAAAAAATTAAAAAAAACAATATATTTTTCAAAAAAACATGTTTTTTTGAAGAAAAGAGTAATAAAAAAAAAAAGAAAAACGGTTTTTTTTAACAAAACAGTAATAAAAAAAAACGATTTATTACAGTAATAAAAAAAAACGTTTTTAAAAACATGTTTTTTGATGAAAATAGTACTAAAAAAAAGAAAAAGTTTTTTTTAAAAAAACAGTAATTTAAAAAACAAAAAACAAAGAAAAACGATTTATTACAGTAATAAAAAAAAACCTTTTTTTTTTTTTAAAAAAAAAACCGATTTATTTTAAAAAACCAGTATTTTTTTTTTAAAAAAAAAAAAACAGTAATAAAAAAAAAACGTCTTTTTAAAAAAAACAGTAACTAAAAAAAAAACGATGAAACCAGTATTTAAAAAAAAAAAAAAAACGAAATCAGAATTTCGTTTCAATTTGGTGGCCGAGTGTCTCGAAGCGCGCGAGAGAGCCACTTGACCAATCCCTTTCATTTGTCCATTTCCACCATAAACAATACAAAAAGAGTACTAGTTAAAAAAAAATGCACGTACACCCGTGATTCACCGTGACAAATTGCCACTCTACAGTGACAATGAGTCACGGTGAACAGCTCAAAGGACGAGCTGTTTTAGCTCTTTAGTAATATAAGGTAAAGGTAATAATAATGAATTTTTTTTTTTTTTTTATCATTATTACTACTACTACTATAAAAACCCCCCGGGAACCCTAATCTCTAATAGATTAATTCCCTTCTCCAGACTCCAGTTCTCCCACAGTCCCACGCCGCCGCCCGCCCATTCTCCCTCCCTCCCTCTCCGGCTACTCTCTTCATCAACATGCATGATTTATCATTTTATCCAGGATATGAAAGAATCCAAGTCCACTTTAGAAAAATGATTTTTTCCTAACAGATCCACACGGGTTTTTCACGTTATAGATGCATAAATATAATGTCTTTGGTTTGCAGAGACAACCTTCAATTATAGCCATTAGAGAAGACAGTAGCAGTGATGAGTGATGAGAACTGAGAAGAGAAGAGAAGATTTGGGGACAACTGATGCGTGATGAGAACTGAGAAGAGAAGAGAAGATTCAGGGCTGAAAATGAGAAGAGTTAATTCACCCCGAAGTCTGAAATTTCAAAACACTTAGGATTGTAAAATTGGACCGATCTGGTCCGATTTTACGATTCCGTGCGAGTTAGACTGATTTTACGATTCCGTGCGAGTTAGACTGATTTTACGATTCCGTGCGAGTTAGACTGAGTTTGACCCGAAACAATTTTCAACCCCGAATTGACATGTTTTGTTGAGTCAACTCGCAAACTCGTACGAGTTTGCAAATTGACTCGCAAGTTTGACAACGCTGATCATAATATAGGTGGGTTGGTAAAATGAATTCAATTTAGGCGTATTTATTATTACGAGGTTGGATGGATTATGTGTCGTCCATGTATTTAAATATTAACTAATAAAATCTTAACATATATTAAAATTAAATACAATCATATAATAAGTGGTTTAGTGATAAAAGCTCGGGACTAAAAGATTTGATCCCTGTTATCTAAGGTTCAAGCAATAGTTGTTAATATTGTCACCATAAACTTATATAATTGTTAACTTCAGAACCAATAAAATTAGTTGAGATGTTAATAAAAAAATAAAAAACATGAAATGAGCTCGTTTTATCACACTTTTAGATAAAAAGGGAAACATTAAAATATTGGAATGAATTGAGAATAAATACTAGAAAAAATCTAAATAAATATTTTGAGTTATAATTTCTAAACATCTGTTTAATATTTAAGATATATATTTAATATTTTTTATAACATGTAAAAAATATAAAAATCAAGGTTATGATGCATCAACTCGCATCAAAGCCTTTCAAGTTATTCAGAAATTTAGGATAATATAGGATTTTAATTACCTATTATTTGATCCCAATTTTTTTTCAATTAAACTTATTTTCTTATTATTTAAATTCAAGTTATTGAAAATATATTAAATAAAAACTATTAAATATATAAAAACAAGTAGCATAAAAATATACTAGATAAAAATAGATCAAACTGGATAAATAATCATGTTCTCTTACAAGGATATATTAGAAAAAACTAAAATAATTTATTATAACAATTTCAGTCTAATATTTACATGTAAGGAATGACGTGTTTAGTAATGTGATAAAAAATATTTTTTAAAATATTTTTTTGTTTTAAAATTATTTTTAACATTATTATATTAAAATAATTTTAAAATATTTTAAAAAATATTTTTTAAAAAGTCAATGAAACATTTTTAAAAGACAAAACGGGGAATGCATCCAACGGTTACCCCTTCCCCTTTCCTAGCTGGAAATTCGACAATCCATCCTTCCCTCACCACAACCACCACAAACTTAGCTAGTCGCCACCTCTCTATCCTCCGGACCTAAGCTTCTTCTCCCCGGCTTCATCCTCTTGCTCTACTCCAGCCGTTATAGCAGCTCCACCATTCTAAATTCTCTACCGATCCCAGTCCTGTTATCACCAAATCACACCATCTATGGCCCTTCTCACGCCACCGCTCAGCTCTTTTACACACAATTCCTCGACAGTCTCTCACCACCATGCTGCTCCTCTCTTCTCTTCGCCGCCACCACAGGCCCAAAACACCAACCACACTCCATTTTCATTCACAAATCATGGCCTAGAATAAAGCCAAGGTCTAGTGAAAATAACAGCCACCTTCAATCCTGAAAAAGCTGAGTTTTCACCGTCTCTTTCTGTTTTTAGAAGGAAAGCATGTTAATCAGTAGATTTTAATTATATCAAAACAAGAAAGTGATTTTATACATAATAAATGTTTTCAAGAGAATTGGAAAATTTCATCTCGGACAAATGTTCTTATCTGAAAAAACCTGCTGATCGAGCAATAATCCATTGGAAATTCTGCCTTAAAAAAAATATTCTTAGGAAATACAGGTCGAACTTTTCTTGGCTATTGGATAAAGACTGGACACCGAGAAACATTCACCAAAATTCTATCGTGGAAGGACCACCGACATCCCTTTCCCACAAAAAATAGTTCCTCGATACGCAGTTGATCCATTTAATTTCCACATCCGATATCTAGAAAACCAGTGCGAGGAGCTTCTTTTTTTTTTTTTTTTTTTTTTTTGATGAATAAAAAACAGAGAGCGCTTATACTTTGATGAATAAAAAAATTGTAGACATTGAGTGTTACTAGAGAGCCAATGAGATGCCTATATATACCATCCATGTTCTTAGCCTGTTGAGCAAATGGAAGCACATATACCAGAGAATTAACAAGATTGGAGTCTCAATCATCATTAAACCAGCACTTATTAGACATACTAATTCAAGTTCCACGCGTTGCCTAGTTTGATTTTGCTGGCCGTCAATGTTTGATTAATCATCTGTGATCATTATTGAGGATGTTTATTTCTTCTTCTTCTTCTTCTTTTAATGCTGAACACAAGATGAATGTCTCTAAAATTATTCCATTCACATGATGATTTTTTATACATGGAAATTACACCCTCGCTTAAGGCGGGTGCACAACTGGATTGATGTATAATGGCATCGTGTGATAAACAGATGCCGGAATAACATCAATCTTGGTTCCAATAGTCTAATAGAAGCAACTCTTTTTTAATGTGATCAGATATCCTATCAAGAAATTTTTCTACGTGTTCATGCTTGAATAAAATACAGGCTTTAATTATAAAGGACGAAACATTCGAAATATATTTGCAGGTGGCTTTCATCTTCCTAGACAACTACCAGTTTAATTTGGCACTTCAACAAGAATCCGTTTTATGGTAGATGTACACTCCTATAATAATGAGGGAATGGCCTGAGCTTGGATTTGGGCGGATGATTCATCCCAGCCCTCCCTCAAAGCTACAGCTAGCTTATGGGGGTCGACCTGTGTTTACCTCCTAACCTAGGCATCCCTGTTGAGCTTCATAAATTGTGAAATTCCAAAACCACCCGCTACTCGCTCTTTTCACAAACAAAATTGCATAATTAACAGATACCTTCCGTGAATATGATGAAAGTTTTGGAGGCGAGGGAGCTTACCCAACGAGAGCCACTGAGAGAAAAAATATAAATCATTCATCTTCGATAAATATTGGTCCATAGCTCAACAAGTGGATAAAAATATCCTTGAAACGGATATGGACCGAAGTCCTTGACCTGGAAACTCTCACTTCCGTGCAATTCTCTGCCCTGCTCCAAGTAACAAAGCCTTCCCAATCGCACCAGAGTGAAGTCCGCAAACCAGTGCTACTGTTCCGCCTACAACTATCCATTTCCAATCAATACCGTGATCCTTGTGTCTTTGGATATCTACAGCTGGACTTCTATCTTCATCATCATTAACTGTTTCTGAAGAATCCATGCCTTCATCAAAAGATATTTTCGTGGTAATTCTTGCCATAAGTGCGCTTCTGGACAACAAAGCTTCTGGTTTCCTTGCATTCTGGTATGCTCTCATACCAGAATGCAGTTTCTTCACGGCTCCCCACATCGCATGACGAACACCCAACTTGGCCACATCTTTGGGTATCCCCATGTCCTCATAATGTAAAAGGGTTACCTCACATGCAGACATCTGTCCATCCCCTTTACGAGATTCCACTTTATGCGTGCATCAGAGACGCAAAACAAAAGGCACCATTACTTTCTCAGTTATAAAGCCCGTCAAATTGTGAAATAGAGATTGTGTAACCAACAACAGTACTCACCTGCCCTAATGACCCAACCTGAGAAATAAAGGTCGACACGCCTTAACTTGTCACGCTTTTGCAGGCCTGGATAAGGCACACCCTGCAATTTTGTAGATTTGCATGTCAACAAAGATTGTCACAACATTCAACAACCAATGCAAGATGAAGGAAGAAAAATTTCAGACCAAGGTCAAAAAGGGAGATTTAAATGTTAAATCAATCTAGTTGCCGATACACTACCATGTACAGGAATGATTGAATTGATAGACACAACAAAGAACATTTCAAGTTTTCATATATCACAAACAAGAACCCTACACTACCATTCAAGTTTTCATATATCAGAAACAAGAACCCTACACTACCATTCACCACTATTTCAAACTTAAATTAACCATAGTACTCCATTCAAACTCTTCCTCTGTAATAGAAAAGGCAAAACAGATAGGGAGCTGTTCTTCCTAAGAATGAAAAGAAACGAGGGACAGAAAGCAACAACATGAGATGTCTCCATCAGTACCTTGGTCACGCAATAATATGTCTTCCCAGCATCCCATATTCTTCGACCAATAATATATTCTCGATCACTGCAGAAAAATGGGAACTGCAAATTGGAGAAGCAAACCTC
Organism: Salix arbutifolia; assembly: GCA_025169955.1. NCBI lineage: Eukaryota > Viridiplantae > Streptophyta > Magnoliopsida > Malpighiales > Salicaceae > Salix > Salix arbutifolia. Next base: position 9,969,132 of record CM045909.1, read on the forward strand.
TTCTCAATCAATGATACATGTTAAAACAAGAAAGTGGAAACAAAATATCAATAAATACAACTTTGTGCATAATTGATACAGCAAACCTTTTTTATCCAGTGCACAATCATTGTTCCAGTATGAGGATATTCTTCAAGTATTTTGAAGTAAGCAAGCATTGTATCCCATTTAGGTCGAAACTCATCATCCCAAAAGAAATCTCTAACCAACTCTGGAGTCGCATCCTCAAAGACAGATCTACTTCGGTAAACCGTGGGACCTTCCTGATAGAAAAAAAAATACCCCCAGGAGTTAATGTGTTGCTCTCAACAACATTATCTAGCATTACCATTTGTTACATAATTTGAAGAGAATGAAGGGGGCCAATAAAGGAAACATTACCGAACATTGAATGATGGGCTACACAAACATATTAGAATATGCATGCTAAGGCATCTAGGCACACAGCACTAGGCATTTTATTCATAAACTAAACAACCAACCATGGAAATACATGACTGGTGGAATAGCATGTAGACTCAAGACCGAATCCAGAAAATGCAAAGGGAACCAAGTTGGAAAATTTTCTGTAATATTCATAAGCTCCCATGATTAAGCAATCCAAGCATAAGGTAATGATACTTGAACCATGTGGTTACAGGATGGTTGTTAAAAAAGCCACAACTATTTCTCACAGGCAGTTTCAGAAGTGAAACACCATTTGAATCTACCTTAGGCTCATGGCGCCAAGCTTGGTATCTCATGTTTGAGGTTGACCTTTCCATCATACATTGCCATTCCATCTGTCCATCCTTCCCCTCCAGCAGATGCAATAGGTGTTCTATGTCATTCTCTGTAATAATGTCCTCGCTGTCCTCTAACTCACCAGAGGAGCTGCATGAAAGTAGCATACCACAAACCAGGTCATCTTTATGAACCAATAGTACACCATTTCCATAACAGCACATTAATGATAGCCAGGTATCTTACATCACACAACTCAAACAAATACAAGAACAAAATCAATTAACACCCTACAATAATCCAATGAAACTTTTCACATCTTCTGTTCACGCACAAGAGAGTTTGGAAGCTAGTTTTTCAAGGATTCTGAGATCACTCAAAATAAAAGCTACAGTGACATAGATCATAAGAGAACCTTTTTTTTTTTTGAAGATAAAGGCACATCTAACACATATCAAGAGACCCTGAGAATTTAAATTATTATTTTTGTTTTCTTGAGCCAAAGCTACAATTATCATATATCGTATTATCCAGAGAGGCCAGAAAGAACTTCAAAAATCCATTGTCTGGATGAGTGACAAAGTCCACTAATAATATGGAATTTTTCATTGAAGGAAGATATCTGGCTTACTTTCTTGTCCATTGAAACCTGCAAGTTATTACCTTTCAATGAAAGCACACTCTCTCTCATGAAATAATTTACAGTGGCCGTTACACCCTGTAAATTACTGATGGCAGGAATACAGAGCTTCCCTAAAAGCACATGATCCCTGTTTTTCTCTTCTGATATACTTGACATTTCACTAGAACCCATGGTTATTTTTTGACCATGCAAGGAATAAAGGACAGTACCCAATAAAAGCATTTAAGCAACCAGGCAATACTGTCACTGCAAACACTGTTTAATTTGATCCATGATTATAACACTAGAAGCCGCCAGTTACTACCTAAAAATTTCAATAATCAAAACATAGAAATGTCAGATTCTCTAACTCTTGGAAACAGTGACTTGAATCAGTTAAAATCACCAGGACTTGGTATTTACCCCTACAACTGGTTTCCAAACAAGATTCGAATATATCTAGCAAATAGGTATAACTAGAACTAAGAAATGCACAAAGTCTCACGCCCCTAGATACCAGAAAATACATAAACTAGAAACTGAACTCAGAAAATTCATCATTTATGATATTACCTATTGAAAAAATGGATTGACAAATACATGTTTAACACTCAATTATCACACCCATACAGCCAACTTTGTATCATTCCATCACATTGCATTTCCCATAGCAATTTAAAGCAGTAGCTAAAGAACTCGTATTCCTCAAAACTTGTATGCAACTGCACAATTGTGATAAGTAGGCCTCAATGATCTCAAACTAGCACACTTCATCATTGTAAGCAAAATCAGCCAACTAGCATGCATTTTTGCTAATTTACCTCAACTGTTAGGGAATTTAGAGTAGGGCGGTGTGCGAAACGCAAAAATAATTTCATTGCAATTAGAAATTTCAATTAGTCAGAGAAGGGCCGCATCCAGAACAAAAATTATAGCAATTTAAAATCGAGAAAAATAATAATATAAAAAAAACTAGAAAAAGGAAAAGAAAATGCAGCTAACCTAACAGAACCGCCACTTCTATCCCCTGGATTCCTCGGCGAGGTTGCCGAAGTTGAAGCCGCAGAGGCGGGTTCTGATTTTTGATTTTTGCCCTTGAAACTGGACCATATGGTGCGGCAAACAGATAAAGCCGAGATAGCCGTAAGAGCGAGCCAGAGACGCCGAGCTCCAAATCCAGGAGGCGCGGTCCAAAGGAACCTAAACTTGCTCCTCAAGCCAAGAAAGACCAAGCCAGTCCACCTAGGCCGCCAAGACCAGCCAATAACGAGGCCGATCGTAACGGCTAGCCATATTGGTACTGCACATAGCAAAATGTCGACGAGTGTTTCAGTCATTGAAGGTTTCTTTAAGAACTCCATTATATCGAAGAAAGGCTCGTCCATTACGAAGTTTTTTTTTTTGGCTGAGCTGGGCTGAGAGGGTTGACGATCTACATGGGGATTAATTGTTTGCTTGTTGATTTTGAATATTTTCTTTTTAGTCTCTGACAGATCGAGAGAGGGATTTTGGTGAGAGAAAGGAGGATGGGGTTGGACTTTGGAGGTTGATTTCGTTGTCCAGGTAACATGACGTGGCAGTTGTTTAACCGTTGATGGGAGTTTGGTTTGGGAGCAGGAGGGAGGTTTATTTGGGATTCGATACGTACAAATGAAGGAGCGTCTAAAATACGCTCCTCTTTCCCTTTTAGGAGGACTTGGTAAATTTATGATTTGGATTGTGCTTTATGTTTGCTTTCTTTTTTATGATATTAGTTTTCAACATTACTTTGAATTATTTTTCATTTCTTTTTTCCCACTTTTTTTCTATATATTTTTATTTGGATAACGATTAAAAATTATATTTGATATCTTATAAATTTATTTGACAATCACGGAAGGGTCAAAATATTAGGTTTGGGCTAGATTAAAAAATAATAATAATTAAAAAATATCTATCATCCATTATTTGAATATTAGAAGATTTCATTAATATATATTTTTGTATGAATTCTGAATGTGTGAATAATATATTTATAATCTAATGTAAATGTGATTTGGCCTTAAAAATAAATGTTAGCTCAAAGTTATTCTATTGTATTCTTGTTCACAATATCAAGTAAAAACTTTATTTTTTTTAAAGATCATGGGACATTAAATAAACTTATAAAGTTAAGACTCGTTGATAGTGCAGCCTTGTAAAATTAACAAAAAATCGTGTGATTTAGTGTTTGTTTAAGGGTATGATTGTGGTTGTTTTTTATAGTGTTTTTTGTTTAAAATACATTAAAATGATATTTTTTATTTTTAAAAAATAATTTTTGATATCAGCATATAAAAAATAAAAATCAAAAAAATAATTTAAAATAAAAATAAAAATTTTCAAACTTTTCTAAATATTTTTAAAACACAATGTCAAACAATACCTTAATGATCTATTAAAACCAATTAACCATCCAGACTTTATAAACTCTATTTCTTTTTTTCTAAAAAAGAAAAAAAGAAAGAAAAAAAAAAAACTTCTCAAGTTGTTTGGGCGTTGGTTGGATGAGTTTGCACGCTCTTCCGTTTCGTCTGGGTAAGGGTTGCGTAAGTAAAGTAAACACCTGAAATTTCAGTCTTAATCATGAGGATAAGGCTAAAACTTAAAAGTTTAAAAGTGAATTTTAGCTTGATAAATAAAAAAGAAAAAAGATTTTTGGTAAAAGGAGATGCCTCGCGGTAGGAGATATTCCCTGCTCTTATTCGGTGCTATATGATGCACTCTAGGTTACCTGTTCCCTTCCATCCATGTCGTGCCACCTACAAAATTCAGTCGCGAAACGATTTGATTGGACTCGGAACTGTGGGTTGATAAAAAGTTCGAAGCATATAAAGCTGTGATCTTGGATCTAGCCCGTTTTGTTTAATTGATTAAAAGGCTGTTTATAATAAAAAACTATTTTTAAATAGTATTTTTAATATTATAACATAAAAATACAAAAAAATAATTAAAAATAAATAAATATTTTTAAAATACAAAAACAAATTTGCCAGGCAACGTTTTTTTTCTTTTATTGTACACTGGTGAAGTCCAATCCCTCTAATTTATCACGACTAGTAATATCAAGAATGCAAAATCCTGAGGGTGTACCTCGATTGGCTAGATTATAAAATTTTTTATTTTTTTGGAGATAATGGGATCACTGGATATTTATATTATTTTTAATTTAAAATTAATAAAATTAATCAAGGTACATGGTCTAGATATTAATAAAAAATACATCAATGCTATTAAAAAAATATTTTGCTGTTAAAACCACCCAAAGTAGGCAAGGCCCGGCATTTTATTATTTTTATTAAAAAAAATAATGTCTATAGATCTTTTTTCCCCCTGTATTTTATTTTCTTACAGATAAGCTTGGGAAGGACTTCTTGGGACTTTTTCATGAAACTTCATTTTAGTCCTTGAACAAAAGACTGTCTTTTCAAGTGTAAAAATTAATTTTAATTAAATAAAAGTAAATTGGTGAACCTAATCAATCAACTTATGGTTAAATAGGCGTGGACACGCACTTATTATTATTATTACACACACGACACCGCATATATATCACTTATAAATTGCTGCTAGGTGATTGGCGACAACGTGAAATCTTTTCTAGTTGATGAGGCACCTTAAAATAAATAAAAAGATTTTTTTAAGCATATGGGACAATGGTTCTTTAATATAATTACACGAGTTGGTTTCTTCTTTAACTTAGAACGACTTTAAGTGACTGTTTGGGAGTGTGGTTGCGGTTGTTTTTTAAAGTATTTTTTGTTTAAAAATACATTAAAATTATGTTTTTTTTGTTTTTTTTAAATTATTTTTGACATCAGCATATCAAAATAATCTAAAAACACCAAATTTTATTAATTTAAACATAAAAAAATTTCAAATTTTTTTAAAATACTTTTAAAAAACACTCCCAATCACCCCTAAATTGAAATCTTAAACTTGAAAAAACAGTCTCGATTGAAGAGACTTACAAACTTCTCTATGATAAAGTTGTCATTTTTCTATATAAAAAAATTAAAAATCTTATTCTCTTAGTAATCTTAATGAAATGCATATATTTATTACATATCATTAATAAAATATTAAGTATAATATATCTTTTAATATATTTTTATATATGCATAGAAGAATTATTGTTTTCATGTGATCAATTCATCATATCTTTTGTATTTATATAATAAAAAAATGTTATTAAATATAAAATCTTATATTTTAATAATACACATTTATTGAATTTGACATGTTTGTTAGACTTATATCATTTTGGACTTGACTGATTATCATGTACAAATATTTCAAAACTCATGTTATCTTTGATTTCGCTAATTGGACTTGATAATGAAATATCTTGATTATGGTAAGTAGGTTAGACTCATGTTATACTAATTATTAATGCTTTGTTTGTTTGTTGGAAAGTGGTGTCTTTTTGAAAAGTGAATTTTGAGGAAAATGAATTCCTTAAAAGTGAATTCCTGAAAAGTGAATCCGATGTTTGACAGTGTTATGGAAAATGAATTGGAAAACACTTTCCAGTGTTTGTTTGTGTTATGAAAAATGAACTGGAAAATAATTTATTAATAAATTAATTTTTTTTCAAGTTTATTAAAATAATGAGGAACAAATCTTACAAATTAAAAAGTTGAATGAGAATGAAATTGAAAAAAAATATAATTTCATAAATTATCTCAAATAAAATAAATAATAATCAAAATAATAGAGATCAAATCTAAAAAATTTTAAAAAAATAAAAGGTGAATAAATTAAAATAATAATAATTAACATTTCATAAATTATTTCAAATAAAACAAGTAACAATAAAAAAAATGAGGACCAAATTTGATAGATAAAAAATTTCAATAAAAAAATGATAAGAAAAAAGAAAATAACAATTATAAAAATAAGGACCAAAATTAATATAAAAATTAAATTTTAAGAGATGGAATTGAAAAATAAATATTCAAAAACAAATTATATATAGCAATCAAAAGTTTGAGGATTAAATTTGATATAATCAGCAAATAATGACATTTCTAAATTTTTCACAACTTCCGGAAAGTGTTTTCCGCCCAAATTTTCCGGAAAACACTTTCCTGAAAACCAAGCCAAATTTTTCTTTGATTGAAAAGTGTTTTCCATTGACTGGAAAGTGTTTTCTGTTGACCAACTTTCCAAAAGACAAACAAATACAGGAAAATTTGAAAAGTGGTTTCCCGGAAAGTGAATTCCAGGAAACAAACACAGCCTAAGTTCAAATATTTTGACTCTAGGTTTTTTGAGATTTGTGTTATTTTGGATATGACAGCAGGTAATGTTCAATGTGTATTAGACTTAGTCAGCTACCATGTTTAAATATTTTGGATCACACATATTTATATAAAAAAAATATTTAAAAGGATTTTATCTATAGAAATTCTAATAAAAGTTAACTCATCACGTCATTAGTAGGATTGTTTGACAAATCATGACAAGTATTATAACATGGGTATTTATCCCATTGATTCAAAAGTAAAGATATTGAATTGTGTTCAGATTAGGAGTGTTTTACAATGTGTTTTAAAAATATTTTTAAATAAATTTAAATTTTTTTATTTTCTATTCTATATTAAAAAATAGTATTTTTAAATCATTTTTATATGATAATGCAAATATATTTTTAACAAGTAAAAAAATCATTTTAATGTATTTCTAAATAATAAACTTTAAAAAATAACTTTAATCACATTTGTAATCGTCCAAGCAGGAACTTATACATGCTGGATAGGATGTTTTAAGTAATATAAATTCGAACAACATATTACACCATCGACTTAATTCAAAAGATTAAGAATTCAATAATATTGGAAAAACATCTTGTCCATTTCATTTCTTAACCAGTCATTTAACAATTCAATAATATTTTTGCTATAATTTTTACTCGTTGATAAAGAAAATGCATACTCGGTATTCTCCCCTGTCTTTTCAGTGATTTTGATGACATAAAATACTGTGAAAAATACTTAAAAAATATACAAGTCAGCTATACTCAAATGTACTTTCATACACAAGTCTTGGGTTGCATTACTGGATTTATAACAACTGATGGTCTACAACCTAAAGAGATATTGAGGCATAAGTTGTCCCGTATGGGATTTTAACTATTGCAGTAGACATAAATTACTATGAATTGTAATAATATAATCATTGTTTTGCCTCTTATTGTATCAAATTTTAACTCTTAAACCGGGGGTATTTTCAACTTTTTCATGGACTAATTGACATTCTCTATTTGCTTGGGGGTATTTATGTCTTTTTCAGGTTTTCTTATACAATAGAATTACGATTTACCACTGTCATCGTGCAACAAACAGTTGACTATCCGGGGGTATTTTTAGTTTTTACATTGTTATAAACAATAAAATAATCATCTTGCCATCAAACAAGACAAAAACCAAGAGTAGCTGGTGAAGTGATTTTTGTACTTTATTTTTTTTATAAACAGTAACAATATGGATATGCCCTTAGAAAAAATAAAATTCAGGCGTTGACTGTAGAGGTGTTTAGATAATATCATATTTTTAAAATATTTTTTCTACAAAAACTGCAGGTGTGTTTGTCTGACGCATTGATGGTTTTTTTCCTTACACGCACTTTAGGCGATGCGTGTGACGTCTTGAGGTGGTTAAAATTGTCAAATTCGCTGCCTCACCAGTTGCAGCGCCATGTTCTATTCCATATGATGGTGAGCGTGTGTCATCTCATGGTGGTCGCAGACTGGCCGGTTGTTGGTTCATTTTTTTTTCTTTTTCTCTCTTCTGCAACCTAAATTATACGGAAGTCCCATTGATTTATTATTTTATCATTTCAGTCTCTAGTCTTTTGATAGTTTTTTTCCTATCTTGATATTTGTCATAGAAGTTTTGATTTCTTTCATTTTTTCATTCAATTAAAATTGATCATATATTTTTCTTTCATTTCGGTCTTTATTCTTTTAATTTTGAGTTTAGTTTTAAATCTCTTAATTTTTTTAAAGGACAAGAGCAAAATTTGTATTATTATCATTATGAATATAATTACTATCATCGTTTGGTTTGTAATCAAATTTGTTATTATTGATATTCTTAATATTAATTTATAGGTTATTATTACTATTAAAACCACAACCATAAATTATTAATATCATAAGCATTGCAATCATCATAATAAATTATTATTGCTATCATCGTTGTCATCACTATTATTGTTTAAATAATAAAAATTATTAAATTATCCTAGATAATAGGAAAAAATATTGTACAGAAGAGTAAGCGAGAAAACAATTATAAAAAAACAGTCACTAAGATGATTATTATTATTATTATTATTCTTATTGTGTAAACAATAAAAACCATAGAATTATCTTGATAAATAGAACAAAAAACCAATTTGTTTTTAACAAAAGAGCAAATAAAAACAACCAAAATAAATGACAAAATCAAAATAAATATTATTAGTATTTAAATAATAATTTGATTTGAAGTAATAATAATAATAAAAAACAAACAGAAAAAAATTTTCAATTTTAAAATGATGATCAACACAAATTAAATTTTTATGATTAGATAGAATAAAAATAAAACTCCAATAAAATATAAATGATGAAAACTAAAAACAAAAACTAAGAGTATAAATATATAAATACAAAAAAAAGAGTCCAGGAGGATCAAAAAATTAAAGGGGTCAAAAATAGACTAAAAAAAATAAAAGAATAAAAACCGAAATACAAAATAAAAATTTTCATATATTGAAATGAGCTAAAAATGTTTTTCTCCCTGCGGCATAGCACTGGGCAAATGACAAAAGGATTATTATAAAAGGATTTTTAATATCTATTTTTATTATAAAAGAGTAAAAAGTATGTTTTAAATATCAAAAGGATTTTTTTTGGCGAACAACAACTTTGTGTTATAAAAAATTTAGTGATTATTTGACACTATTTGAAAGGTGATTTTGAAATAAAAATTACAAAATATTTTTATTTTTTATTTTAAATTATTATTTTTAGATTATTTTAATATAAAGAATATTTTTTTAAAAAAACCTCTGCTTTAAATGACCTCTTCATGTTTTGCTCTCTTTTCAAATTGCCCTTTTTCCGTAGTGTTTTTTAAATTTGTTTGAATGCTTTTTTACAAATTTCCATGTCGTCAAATCTCAAAAAAATAATATAAAAAAGTATTGAATATGGGCTTTATCGAGCATAGGGAATACTTTTTTTCTCATGCCAATTGCCATACACACTCAAGATGTCTCTCTTCTCTTTTGACTCATCCATCTATGGATTATAAAGCCTCAGGTGCCCCTCGTTATTATCTATACAGCTCCACCATAACGTGATTTTACTGTGCAAGTTAACACTGTTCATACACTCTACTTTAGATTTGAACAGTGATTTTTTTTTATTTAGAAAAACTGATTTTTTTTCTTTTTAAACGTTTTTTTTCTTTTTTTTTAATTTTTTTATTATATTTTTTTTAAAGAAAAACTAATTTTTTTTCTTTTTAAACTTTTTTTTTCCTTCTTAAACGTTTTTTTCTTCTTAAACGTTTTTCCCTTTTTAAACATTTTTTTCTAACCGTGGTGTCCGGGACAGCTTATGTGTACTATGATTAATTTCTCGGTCCACTTTTTATTAATATTTTTTATTGTTTCTTTTCCTCTACTTATACAATTTTTTTTAGTTTATTTTTTGATAACCAGGTTGTCTGTGTTGGTTACACGTGCCGCGAATAATCCTTGGACATTGTTTTTTAATTTTTTTCAACTTATAATTTTTTTTCATAACTAGATGTCCAAGCTAGCTTACATGCACCATGACTATTATTTTGTACATAGCCAAAGGAGATCGCAATTTCAAACAGTAATAAACAGTGATTTGAAATGTGGTTTTCGTTGTTCATTACTATTTTTAAAAGTTCATTGAACTATGATGCTGGTGAGAGATAACAGAAGTGTTTGATAATGTGTTTGAAAATCGCTTTTGAACAAATTTTAAATTTCTTCAATTTTAAATTAAAAATAGTGTTTCTACATGATTTTGATGTGCTAATGTCAAAAATAATTTTTAAAAAATAAAATAAAATATAACACGTTAAAAATCAATTATTTTTCTACATATAAAAAAACCTAGCGCAACACGCGGGCAAATTAGCTCGTATCTATCTATTCCATACAAAAATTACGTCCTTTCCCATGATTCTCCTACAAATAAAATCACGTGACTGCTTTACTGTACGGATAAATTATGAGTTTCAAAATTCCATGAAAAGTAAAGCCAGATCTCTGCCTAGGTATTGGTTTGTACAATAACCGTATATAGAAAAAAATACATTTTTATTTATTAATCTTTCTAATAGATGCGTCATACATGTCAGCTAAATACGTGCCGATATCAAATCATTTATATCTATATTTTACTATGATTATGAGTACGATGATGATGATCATATCAGACAAAAAGGTTGGAATTTATAAATAGATTATTACTGATCACGAGTCGATGATTATGAGCATAAAATCCCCTTCTTTTATGCTGATTACACCCACTCGGGACAAGATCCGAGGAGTGAATGCTGTATATATTTTTGGTTTGGTTTGATTTTTATCAATAAAAATAATTAAATAAAAAAAAATTCAAAAAATACCTAAATCAAACTGGACCTGGTTTAAATCGACCGGTTTTGGTTCAGTTTTTTTAACCATGTTTTTTTCTTTTTTCGTTTAACCAAAATAAAAGTAAATAAAAAAATTTGAACTGTACCGGAAGATTAAAAAAATATAATATATTTTTATTTAATTTGAACCGGTTCGGTTTCGGTTTACCATTTTTTACTTCAAAAATTAAAAACCAAACTGAACTAAACTTTTTTTTTTAAATCTAAATCGATTTAATCAGGTTTTTTTCTGGTTCGGTTTTTCTTAATTTTTTTAGTTTAATCGGTTTTTCAATTTTTTTTTCTAATTCTTATATCAGATCATGGGGAAAGAAGAAGATATGCGTAGAAACAGACCCACATGGCATTGATGACTAAGGAGCTGGTGGGTGATGATGGCAGTCGTAGGGCAAAAAGGAGGGAGTTCAAAGCTCATGCAACAAATAAAGTGAAAGCAAACTACAAGCTTCAATATTCTTTGCAACTCTCTACAAGCAAAGCCAATTTGCCAAAATCTCAACCACAAAAAGATTAAACACAACTTTGTTTGTTGTGTTTTTCTCTCGTTTCAGTCAGATTTTAACACCAACACAGATTCTGTTTTTCAACGAATCTGGTAAAGAACAAAGAAATGTCGTGCAGACTGGCTTGAGGTGGCATTTGGAACCAAACTCCAAGAAAAAAACAATCATTTTTCAGTGTTTTTCTGTTCTTTTCCCCTCCACGCCTCGAAATTTTTCAAGAAGTAAGTGACTTCTTGAGAGATGCATGCTTTATCTTTGATGACGTAATTAGCTTCTTGCAAAAAAAAAAAGAATGGCAACTAGCTAGCTAGGTTCTTATTTACAGCACCCTCCCTAATTTTGGCATGTTGAATGGTCCAACACACAACACAGACACGGCATTGATTGCAGTAAAAGTACAACTTTCTTAGTTAATCTATCTAGGATATAGCTTGTCACGTAAGAGAAGGTCCTCTTGATCGCAATTTCAAAGGAGTTCTTACAATCAATATTGAGAAAATCACAAAGGAAATTGTGGGCGTGATTATCACTAGAGAAGTTACTGTATAATAGAAAACTTTAGCATGGCATACCTGTTTAGGTATATTGATTCTAGCTAGCAAGATGATCACATCCGATTCTTCAATCTGCCTCAATTGTACGTGTATGTACGTGTTTTCTTCATATTCACTGGTGTTTTCTTGTGAGCTGCGAAGAGAATATAAGAAAGAGACTTAAATTGCAATGCTGAACATAATGCAAGATTGCCAGATTTTGAGAACTAAGGAACTGTAGTGGGCTACGCACAGATATCAAGCCATTGATTGAAGTTTCACAATTAAGAGTTTCTAGCTAGCCAAGAGGTTAATTAGTCTGTGATTTTGAGTTGGGGGGAATGAAGCCTGGTCCGAGATCACTCAAAAGATGAATGTGGGCGGCGCTTCAGGCGAATGGTCTCGAACCAGACAGCATTCCCCTCAACTGTGTAGCAACGAGAGAGAGAGAGAGAGAGAGAGAGAGAGACTGTTTGATATTTGGCCATGCATTGTTTTTTCATGGGCCATTTTATACGTGAGAAAAGAGGATAAGTTAACAATAGATTACGGGCAAGTATCTTTTTGTGGGTCATATATTGACATGGTGTCCCACTTTCTACACCTTCCCTCCCTTCTAATCATGCTTTTCACAGAGTGTTAAAGAAGAAACTTTGGCTTTGCTTGCTTTGAGTACCCAAATATTCACTTTGCTTGTTGCACGCAAATTGTGATCCCCACTACCTATATAGCTAGGGATTCAACTGTACAGCTTTTAACATTTCAGGCATCGGAACGAGACAGAATCCTTTGTTCAAGCACAAGTATACATCTCGAGTGTATATATTACGGATCGAGAATCGAATGATACAAACACCTAGTTTGGCGGAGATTGATAATAACTGGGTTCAAATCTCAGGGATTTGCGTATAAAATTGAGGTCAAATTAAGCAAGAGCTTTTTGTCGGTATCTATCGAATAATAGAAGCATTCCAGAAGCTTTCTCCCACCTGCCTCACCTCTCATTAACTCATCTTAATTATATGCAAACTGACTGTACGTGCAATGGAAGAAGGCATTGATATGCTCGTTTGTAAATTAAAGAAATGTATTATTAAAAATCCCATTATTATTTCGGACTGGAGAACTTAAAATGAAATGAAAAACCCACGAAAGAAATGCATGATGATCTTGACAGGGGTGTTTAAAGGATATCTCTTTTGGTTTCCCACTTGTGGAAAAAAGGGGTAGATAGGAGGGGAGAGAAGCTTCATCAATGTTTTCCCTAAACAGTTCGATTCCAAGCTTGAATGGAAAGAAATACAGGTTGGCCTGTTAAAGCTTTGAACAGAGCCATAAAGAAGGGTGGCATTAGAGGAAAAAGCAGGGGGGGAATAGGGTTTATTAAGTGATGCATACTGTGTAACATGGCTATCGCCATGTTTGTAAAAGTTGACCACCTGCTATTCAATTTTTTAATGAACCATCCGTTACTAAAAGATCAGGGATTAACTGGCCAGGTAGAGATGGAGAAAAGAGCGGGAAAATGACACTAAAGATTTATGGCATTGCAGTTGTTATGAAAAATTATTAATATTTCAAGATTTATTATAAATATATATCATGTAACCCTACTGGGACCTTCTCCCTGCCATGGATATAAACACATCACCGAACCACGTAAAGTTTTGTGTTTTTATAGTTTATCTCATATTACAATATTCACCAATAATTGTTGCTGCTGTTTTTTCACACCAGCATGAAAGATAACAGCAATGTCCTTCTCATCCAACGATACTGTGTCTCTGTTTGACATGCACTGGTAAAATCTCATGAAAAAAAAGAAGTTTTAGATTGTGATTTGCAATTCTGAACCAGAATCCAAACAGATGAAAACTACTGATATTTATGTCCAGGGCTAGCAACCTCATCCATGGCAGAAGCCTCATAACAGAACAATTTGCTTTTTATTTAGTTATAAATTGTCTGTATATTATTGGATCAGCTTTACACAAAGACAGAACTTCCTGGATGAGATTCAAAACAGAACATCATTAACACTAATGCTTTCATAAGCAGGCTCCCTCTCACAACCTTTCTCATAGACCCACAATCGAGATGATGAAGTGGAAATCAAAAAACGAACACTTCATCAGTTTTCAAGAATAGAACATTTCGCATGCAGTGAAGTGTTCTTCGGAAATCTGTAAAAGGTAACCACGAGTTGAAGTTTGACTGGCTTGCGTTTGGTAGCTGAGATATTATTGCACTTTACCTTAATTCTCACAAAAATATGATAAAAGACATCATCAGATAATTAGAATTACTATTTACCAAGACAAAAGAATCTATTATTAATTAAAAACCATGTATTTTTTTCTTTTTGTGCGCGCTTGCTTGCTTTAATTGATTATTCCTGCGATCACATTCAAGCATTTTTCTCTCCTAGCATTCTATAGCTTAAAAGTTGAACTTGATTCGGTTGGATTCACATAAAAAGAATCGAAATTAGACATTAAATAGTTCCCGTATAAGGTATCGGTTTTCCCCGAGTGTTCCCAGTTGCAGATTTTTATTTGTTAGAAATCAAGTTTCATCATCAAAGCTAAGAGGTAGGAGCTCACCCTACTGCGAAAAGCACTACGAAAAACAGAGAAATTGTAATGGAAACAAGTTAAAGGAATAAACTCACTTAAAAGTTTAAGCTATTAGGTGAGGTCTCAGAATATGATTTATATTATTTTCTAATATACTTTTTCAAGTAAAAGCCATTTGAACTTGAAACTTGCACATGCCCATACTTCCTTGTGTTTTTTTTTTTTTTTTTATCAAATAGAATAAGAGTGGTGAGATTCGAACTCGTGACCACTGAGCCAACAAAATTCTGATACTATATTAAAAAATCAATTCAACTAAAAGTTTAATTTATTAGATAAACCTCCCGAATATGATTTATATTATTATGGAACAAAACATGCAAACAACACCATATAACTATAAGAATGGCAAAAACTCCATGGACTACAAGAATCTGAAAATCTGTCTGGAATCATCCCTGACAGCAGCCACGCATAATCTTGTGTTGGGAAAAGTCGAATCATCTGATGAATCAAAACAACACTACCTGAGCTCTCAGATTTGAGAATTCTCATTTCTTGAGCATCCTGTTTCGTGGACGCACGATTCGGAACAATCTCTTAATGCAACAACACAGGGGGACAGATAATTGACATCTGAACTGGCATCCCAGAAGTTAAAGTAGACCCAATTTTAATGCAAGTCCTTTTGACCAGCAGTGTTTTTTTTCTCGCCACAGAAAAGTCTCCTTTTGCTGTTTGATTACCAAAAACACTTGAACACAAGATGCTTTACTCTCCACGGGCATCTTTTATTTTATCTTGCTTTAAGAGCTTTTCATGATGACGCTTGCTGCAATTATGCAAAACAAAGATTTAGCGAAGGCACAGATTTCAATTCTAACAAAGCACAGCCCAGCATCGGGGGACCCCCCCTCCCTAACCTTACATCCCTGTCTGCATGTGTTAGACCATTCAAGAACACAATCAAACAAACAACCACTAAGTACACAAAATCTTCGTTAACTTCAAGTTTTTCTACCAAATGGATGATTTTCATTGTTTTTTAATTCTCAGGTTGATAGAAATGTCAAATCAGATAATTCAAATACGTAAAATAAAACAAATATCAGAAGACCAGCAGTTTGTGCTGCACTTTTCCTGTGTTCTGAACAAAAAGTTGGAGACCAGGCTGTTTTCAGAAAAAAAAAAGAAGGGATTTGTTTATATAGAAATTATAAGTTGCAGAAAAATTACTTACCCTTCATGCATTACACAAACAAGGAAACAAGATTATGAAAGGGCGACATCCAAATTCTTCAGAACAGTAACCAAAAACAAGAGAAATTGGGACATTTTGCTTCATATATATTAAGATCTGTCACACAATTAAGACTGGAAATCAATTTCCCATTAAAGCATTCAAAAGCCAATTGTCAAATTATAAAGATTCAAAAAATGTGAACCACATTTCTACTTTGGAATTTTTTGTGTCTGGGTGAGCTTGAAAAGCTTTATAGTTCGTTGCCCCACTGCATAGTCCAAGGAAAGCTGTCAATCCAGCTTACTAAATCAGCTGTACTTTTGGTAAAATCAAACAGATAGCTTGAGCAACCAATGAGCATTTTAGGAGACAGAGCTGACCTCCAAAGGTTTGCATTAGAAGAAACGCACTCTCTAAGAGGAAGTGCTTGCAAGAAAGGTTTTCTTTGTTATTATTTCAATTTTTTATTTTTGTCATTTTGTAAAAGTCTTGTTTGGTTTGAATTTTATCATTAATTTTTTTTTTCAACTAGGTCTTTTTCTTTTGATTTTATTTTTTTTCTTAATTTTTTTTTGTAAACGTTTTATTGGTTTTCAGTTTCATTATTCATTCTATATTTATTGTATATTTTTTATTCGGTCCCCATTATTTTAATTTATCTAGTCTTTTTGCTATAGTTAATTTTCCTTTTAATCCCTCTCTCAAATATTTTTTTCTCTAATTTATTTTGATTTTGATTTTTTTAATTGCTATTTTGTGTTTTGGATCATTTTGTATAATTGATTTTTTTCTTCTTAATTTCATCTTTCAATATTTGATCTATTTGAAGAGTTAACGGGGTTGACATTCATTTTTTGGCTTATTTATTTTTTTGATTTCATCGTTTGATATATATTTTTTTATTTGGCTTTGTAGTTTTTATTTATTTATTAAGTTATACTAATTTCATAACCTAACATGTGAATTTAATAGGTTAATTCAGGTTGACTTGATTTTTATTGCATAAGTTATAGGTTATATGTTTATCAATCTAACTTGGGTTGACTTGAACCCTTTTTCTTATGTGTTTTTTTACCTAGTTATGTTCTTCTATATTTAATTGACTATAATTTGAATCATGTTGTTTTTCTACTCTTGACAAAAAGCTTGCCCCCTAAATTACCGTGATTTATATATATATATATTACTATCATAATCTATTTTTTATCATATAATTAAAAAAATAGTATATTTAATTGGTCAAGGCTACATATGTAAACATTATTATTTTTTATGGGAAAAAAAATCCTCGTAGGCTTAGCGGGTGTAAAGATCTACTTTATTTCTATGCATAAATTAAATTTTGATATCAAAACTGATGGAGCATCCTGCTGGCAGTAGGCGTATTCCATAGCATGACAGCTCGATTGCACTCGCCAAGACGTAATGCCTTCAAGGCACTACGAGATATCGACATCACGACTTACTCTTTAAGGAGATGCTGTCCTCATCGAAGAGGGGCTTCGTTTGGATATTGTAATCTTATCCATTTTGTTCCTAAATTCTACTGAGATCTCCGACCAGGTTTTCTGTTCTGTTCAGTAAATTTGTCGAAATTCGACGATACATATGTAGGCATGCATGGAAAACCAGAAGCTCATCTTATCCCAAATGTGGCTTCCCATCTGTTAAATTTGAAGTATTTTTATTCTATATTTCAGGGGTAGATTGGATTGAGAGTTTAGGATTAGATGAGACTCGAGAGTGCAAGGATAGATTTTGTCCCACTAACAATGGGGCATGCCTGTGTTTATTAGAATATTTGCTTGATTAACAGAAAACACCCAAGTGCCCTTTAGGGTTCTATCTTCTCTTCATCATCTAACATATCTTCTATCTTCTCTTCATTGATTTTTTATTTATTCGAAAATCAGTACCCGCCAAGTACAGAAAATATTTTCTGTTCTACCAAACTTTACATTGTCAACTGTTCTCTTTTCAACAACCCTATTATCAGATTAGTATAAAAAGAATCAAGAAACAGCCAGTTCGAGCAAAACAGGATAAAAAACTGGTAGATCAGCATCTGGTTTCATAGTTTCCTAATCATGTGCTTCAAACAGAAAGAAAGCAAAGTAGGTGCTCCGCCAGGAAAAAAAGATTACTCAACAAGAGTGCAAAATGCAAGCCGTAAGCAGAAAACAGGAATGTTTTGCATAGATATTACAAGTTACAGAAAATTTACACAATAAATTACATGAACATTGCAACAAGTCCTTGCAACTTAAAGGGGGACAACATTCACATGCTTCAAGCAGTCGCAGAAAGAGAATTGGGACCTTTTGTCTCTTGTAAATTAAGAATTAAGAGCTCACCACAGTATTAAGACTGAACACCAATGCCTGCATAACCCTGTCCATTAACCTCATCAGATGGACTTGACTCATCTATCTTTTCTGCTCGCTGGGTTTCATCTTCAAATTTGCTAATGGCATGGCCTTTCAGGACACTATGCTGAGAAACAGGATTGCTGGTATCTTCTCTGGAACTATCCTGACTTTGGTTATTTTCATCATTGAAAGCTCCTTCCACTTTGTCTGGCTGAGATGAATTCACCCTATTACTGCAGCTCTTCCTTCGGCCCAACTTTGGTGATTTTGCACGTGTTGGTGGCAGCTGACATTAAGATGAAAGCACATTTATCAAGATATAAATCATAATAAACTTGTTATCCTGGGAAACTTGCATCTTTACATAATCTTCTGTCATCAATCACCGCTACATACTCTGATGATTTAAAATTACATAATAACATCCCAGAAACCTGTCCAACAAATCTTTACTAGAACAGCAGGGGTGATGGATCTATATGCACTACCTTTTTTAGTTCAACCTTAGGTGGTGGCCCTTCATGGTAGAAACTTGGCATTGGGTTAGCCTTAAACGTCAAACTCTTCCTTAGTTGCTTGATGGCTGCCTCCTTCTCTTCCTTGAAATTTGTTATGTTGAAAAGACAAATCAAGAAACATTTCAGAATCATTTGCTTTGAAATGTTATGTCAACTGCTAAAGTTGACACCTGAGATAGATCGAGACACTCCTGACTACCCTTTGCTATCAAGCTGCTTCAAGTACTTTACCTTGGTCCTTGCTTCACTTTGGGTTTTCTCAGCCTCCAGCGCGTGATATTTTTCCTCCAACTTTGAATAGAACTAAAAGTTTTAAACATAATAAAACTGTCAAGAGTCTTGGCCTTCAGGTATATTTCCATCCAAAGAACTTGCATTTAAAAAAAAAAAACAGAACTTCAACTCTGAATGAAACAAAGTGATCAAAGCAGCACCTCCTTCCGCTTTTCAGCACGTTCAGTGCATCTAAATACAGGGGCTGCTTTGGCAATTGCCTTGGACATAATAGGTCGTGCAGATGCTGTGGTACTATACAGAGTCAAGGTATGAAATCAATTTCCAAAAAAGTAATCGAGCTACAGAGGTGACACAAGTTTAAGAAATGAAAAAAAGAAACTAGTTCAAGCTTAATCTGCTAGAAAGAGGATACGAGGAAGTGACAGAACAATTGTCTTCCTCATCTGGATGCTTCTTATTATTTGGTTGCAATGGCTTCCTTGACACTGAAAGTGGCTGCAGTTAAGCAAACAAGAATTCCAGTATCAACCAGGAGTACAGTTTTCTTAAGACATGGTTTTCCAAGATATCTGAAGTTCACCACCGCATTCTGAAAAATATCTTCTTGTTTTTATTTTTTTGAGAATAGAAACATATCTACTTTGAAAGCTATGCAGTAAGCAGTTGGTTCTGCTACACGAGCTTCCTTAGAAGGCTAAATTAATAATTACTAACAATTTTATGGTCAACCACAATACCTGATTCTGCTTCATAGGGTTTTGACGTAATACATTGTTTGCCTTGAGTGATTTGTTCACACCATTGGTGATACCAGGTTCAGGCCCAGAAGGACGAATTCCTGATGAAGCACGCTTTTCAGTTGCTAGGGCAAATGGCTGAGGAACAGTGTGTTTTGTTCGTGCAATGGAAGCAGAAGCCAGTTTTGATGCATGCTTTATAGATGATTTTTGTTGACCAATATCCTTTGATTTCTGGTTTACTGCTCTCACCCCCTCCACTTTCAATCCATCTTCAAAAATTGAGCATACAACATGCTGCCCTTCCTTGCTTTTTTCAGCATGGGAAAGTTCAGTGACCACAACTGAGACTTCAGTGGTACATTCCTTCACCTCATATTCCTTTGCCTCAGTACTCTTCTCTGAACTATGGAGTTCAGGAACCCCATTGATAGGTTCATAGGACTCCAGAACACCATGATCATGAGGAACAATTTCATGAGTTTGATCATGGGTCACACCATTTGAATATACGATGACACAGTCTGGCTCCTTGTCCATGCAGATGTCAGTAACTTCTATACCCATTTCACTGGATCAAGACATACAAGAATCACATTAATAATCATACCCTAGGGCTTTACTCCACCCCCTTCAGTTTCCCCCCTTTATTCTAGAAGTTCTTACAAAGCTAGTGTTAAGCGACCACCAACCATCTGAAGCTAAACACAAAGCCATCCCTTTAATTACCTTAATCCTAACAAGCATGCAAAGTTATGCAAATTATTTAAGAAAAAGAAGCAGCAGACACGCAGAATCATTTCCTTGACAGCAAGAGTAACAGAGGCACATGAATTAATCAACACCAGCGAATAGGAACTTAACAAAATGAATATGCTCAATCCGTAACTATGACAATAAACCCAAGTAGACAGACCCTACAAAACATAGAATCCATAAATAAATAAATAAAAAATCCCATTTTCCATTCAAGCAAAAGAGAGAACCCCAAAACAAAATCCAACCTGTATTCTTTTCACCCGAACATATTATTTCATTCGAAAAGGAAAGAACTCAATTCGTTTTTCAAGCAGAGTTTAACAACAAATCATCTCATACTGGAAAATGACACATACAGCGGCAAAAACAGCACTCATTCTTTGAGCTTGAAATCATACAAAACAACCTATCTGGGAAAAGAAAACAAGGAGACTCGTATTAAACAATAACCATCCCATAAATCTCAAAGAAACACAATAATTTCCACTCTCTAGGAAGAAATCCGCTGTAATTAGAAAAATAAAGCTTCAATCTTCTGTCAGTTTCCTGTGCTGCATTTTCTCAGCAATCAAACATAGAACCATATTTATTTTGCAAACTTAAAAAGAAAACTAGATTTCCAGTAGGAATCCAAGAAGAAAATCATAGCTAGATCGAAGAGAAGATAAGAAGCAAGCAAAACGACACCGAAAAGATCGAAAAAGCAGAATGCATTGATGAATTCAAACCCACATTACATTCCATGCATGCAATGTAAGATGAGAAACAGATCCAAAGGGAGAAATTGAATCAGAGGATTTCAGATTTCGTAAAGAACTCACATTTCTTAGCCCGATCCGTTGAGGAACAATATTAAAAATTTTATTTTTTTTGCTTTTGTCCCTCGCGTTCTGTTTGCCTTATGGAGCTGTTTCTGTTCTGTTACTGGTTTATTTTATAGTCTATTTTTGTCTTTTAGTACCTCTGGTCGGTGTCCACTCTGTCATTACACGCCGTTACTACCTTCCCAGTTTGAATTTTGAAATTTGATTAACTGCAAATTGAGGACCTCTATCTTTTACTTTTTTATATTTCAATATCTCTACTTTTATTTTTTTATTTCAGGGATTTACTCCAAAACTCTTGCCAATTTACAACTTTTTAAACCGCTAAGGTAATTTCTTTTATATTTATTTATTTTATTTTTTTAATTCTTTTTAATTCTTACCATTTTTCTTTCTATTATTATCATACATCCCTTACTAGAATTTACTATTGATTAAGTCTTATAATTTACTAGCATTTTTTTATAGTCATGAGAATCAAAATTTAAAGATCAATTTTTTTTATTATGTCTTTTTATGACATTTGTTTTTGTTTACGAAAGTATTAACTTCATGTTATATATATTTTCCAAGCTATAAACTTGAGTAGAGTTTACTTGTATTTTATTTATTTATTTATTTATTTATAGAGAGTTAAATATCATCTTGTACATATTTGTTTTTCTTTAGTTGTTATTTGCTTGGATAGACATCAAATATTTTTATTTATGTATGTTTTTTAGAGCAATCATCAAAATTTCAATATTATATTTAAATATAGACATGAAATTTAAAAATATTTTTGTTTAAAATCTTTATAAGTTTGAGAATACATGTTGAGAAAGTAATCAAGATAGTATATTATAGATTGTAATTCAATCAATATAATCACTGATTATATCTAAATTAAATTCAGGTTAATTTGACAAACTTGCAACTCAGATTATAAAAATATAAGAACTTTACAAAAAAAAATCACAATATATTAATCCAACATAAACCAAATTGAAACATGTTATAAATACCAATTCAAAATAAATCAAATGCTTTAAGAAAATTTTATGATGACATATTTTTTTAAATAATATATTGGATTTATTCTCTTAGATTAAATTGTCAATTTCATGATTTGAGTTACGAGCTCAAATGAATTTAATAACTCTGTGTTTTAAAATTATTTTTTAGATAAATTAAATACTCAACCAAAAATAATTAAATCATCCCCTACTTTTTAAAAAAATAAAAAAAGTTTACCCAAAAAAATGAACAAAAATGAAGTTTACTAAAAAAATGAACCATAAATAAAGCAAAATTCAGACTATTTCCTAATTACTCTACCACATAAACACTCCATATATAAAAGCAGACAACGCAGGACTCGAATTTGTAATATTTGCTAAGAAGTTATTCACATCAACTGATTGAGTAATTACACAATAAAGATACATAATGACTGAACAAAGATTTTATTATTATTATTATTATTATTATTATTATTATTATTTATATAAACATTTAAATCAAACCCGCACCATTTATTTATTTATTTTATTAATTATGTCTACCATTATTTAATGGTTATTTATTACTTGATTATGGCTTGAATAATCAATATCTAAATGAGATTTTCAAAATATAAATTGTATATTTTTATGAACGTCGCGAAACTTTTTTTTTTTAAATGAAAACAAATAATTTTTTTTATTGTATTGCTACAAGTGACAAATATTTTCGTTTAAACAATTATGGCGAACAAGTTGCTCTTATCTCCATTGATTATTTAGCTATTCTATGTAATTATCATACCTACCATCCTCAATCTCCATCACACGTCTTCAACTTTTATTTCTCTCTGGAGTTGGTAAATAGATTACTATAAGAATTGAATCCATTATAAGCAACAAAGAGAATCACTTTACAGGGACTGCATCAATCTTTATTCAATGCTACCAACATTTTTTTCTTCTTCTGTGAACAAGGAGGAGAGGACGAAAATGTTACAAAATAATATAAATTATATTTTGGTATCTCACCTAATAGCTTAAGTTTTTAGGTAAGATAATTCTTTGACATGATATCAGAGCTTTGTTGATCCAGCGGTCACGAATTCGAATCTTACCACCCTCAATCTATTTGATAAAAAATTAAACACAAGATAGTGTGGACGTGTATGCAAGTTTCAATCCCAAAATGTTTTCACCAGAAGGATGTTAGAGAATAATATAAATCATATCCTGTAATCTTATCTGACATCTTAAATGTTTAGATGAGATGATTTCCTGAATGAATTGCGATTTAACCGCATCATGGAAGGCAGCATGACCCCATCACTCAAAAGTTTATGATCACCTGTTATTTGATTTGTAGAACAAGTCGTGTAGAAGAATACCAGCCGAGCCATTATAAACTAGGTTAACATCTTCGTTGCAGAGGCAAGTCCAGATAGGAATCGGCAACCTCGTTGGCAGATGGCTCTGTCTTTTCTCTCTTTTAAACAGCAGCCTTGGCTTTTCACAAAGAACAGGCCTTTTGTTGTTAAAATGGTGATCTCTTATCCTCTCCACCACCAAGTGCAATCCATGAGTCCCGTGTTCAATTATTTTAAAAACAACCGAGCATCGCTTTGCTGAAAGCAGCTCTGTAAACATATTAAACACTTAAAAAAGCATTCTATTCGGTGTTTTTCAGCACTTTAAGTCTGAATCAAGAATGGTCGAGTGATCATACAACTCTCTTAGGTTTCGATGAATCCATTTAATTTTCTCGGCGCTTCATGTTTTTAAAAACTAGTACGTACTGACAATAATGAAGGGAGTTATTGGAGACAAACGAACATGGCTGTGCAGGAGTTGGTTTCACTTGAAATAGTCACGGGAAACAAGGATCCCACCTGAAAGGTCATGTCTTAAATCTGTTCATGCAAATAGAAAATTTCATATATTTCTCAACGTCCGAAGATGATGTTTTTTTTTTTTTTACGGAAATTGATAAAATTAGTTGGAATGTTTGGCTTCGGCAACTGTAATATTCAAGAATATGTTCTTATCTTAAACAAAAAGCAATATATAGAAGAGAAGACGTTCCATCCAGATAATTGCTGAGGCCCGATCTTGATGATTCCTGCTTAACCCTTTTGATAAAGCCCCGACACCCTCTATTTAATTTAACACACACTTCTTTATTTTATGCCGTGCCCATTTCGTTAAATATCATCTATCCATATCAAAAAATTATTTCATCTAAAAATTTAACTTAAATTGTTAGTTGAAACTCTAAAATATGATTTATATTATTCTTTAACACACACCTTTAAATAAAAGTTCTTTGGGCTTGGAACTTACATAGACCTACTAATCAACAAGATTCTGATACTATATCAAGGAACTATCTCATCTAAAAATTTAAGCTGTTAAGTGAAGTTCTGAATATAATTTATATTGTAATTTAACAATCCAGTATCCTTAGCAAGCAACAGAGAAGGTGATTGGTTGGCGTTGCTGCTTCTATATCTATCTCAGATCTTAAGCTGGTAGCTAGGCCTTCACGATCGCTGTACAGACAACTAGTTTATAAAATGTTTGACAACACGGTATAAATTATTTTTTAAAGTGTGTTTTTAATATTAAGACAATAAAAATCACAAAAAAATATTGGAAGTCTAGCGAAACTCTTGCTGTGCAAACACACATCCCCAATGCTCTAGTCTTTTTTGACAGCTGAAAGCTTAAAACTCTGTTGGTGGCGAACATCACCACCCGTATAGGAAAATTGGTTGCCATTTAAGAGGGTGTTTTACATGTGTTTTAAAAGTGTTTTTTCTGTTTAAAAATTGATTTTTTTTTATTTTAAATTAAAAAATTAGTGTTTTTAGATCATTTTTATGTGTTGATATTAAAAATAATTTTAAAAAATAAAAAAATATTTTGATATATTTATAAACGAAAAAAACTTTAAAAAACAAACTCAACCATACTTTGTGGTTTCCACAACTGAATAAATCAGACGAGATTATTTTGATATTCTCTAGAATAAGGTGTTTTGTTTTTTGAAGTTTAAAGCAAGAAGCAAGGTTTTAAGTCTGTTTTTTTCTTGAAAATGGAAGGAGATCGCTGCCATGTAATCAAATCTAAAGAATGTAAGAATATGTAAACAACGTTAATTCTGCTTTACCTCTGTCTCCGATGAACATAGCGTGATGATATAGTTTTATAATTTGTATAGTATATCTTGAATTTAAATTAAAATGTATATTTTTTATAAAATCTTAGAATAATCAAAGTTTACTCAATCATTTGAATCTATAAAATATATTTTTTAGAATTATAATTTCATCGCATCCCCCCAAAAATCTGTTACAATAATAATATGCGCTCTCGAAAATTAAATTTGCATGCTGTTATATTAAATAAACCCCCGCCTCTGCCAACCCCCCCCATAAAACAAAGATTGTGAGGCAATTACGGGAAAAGACAGGGGGAGCCCGTGGCGGAATCTGTGAGCTGTGAGGCTGTGCCTTTTTATGGGTGTGGAGAGACTGAGTGGAGTAAAAGGAAAGGGTGGCATTTTAAGGCATATATAATCTTCTAAATTTTGGAAGAATAATAATCACGCATTGGACCCAGCATACATACTTAATCATGCCATTAATCTTGAATTCCAAGTGAATGATTCGATCATCAAGTGGTTCCCACACATCCTTTAGATTATTTCAGTGCTAAAGGATTGTATGATGATAATGATTGTTTTGTTTTTTTTTATAAATATTTTATTTATAAAATCATTTCCTGTATCAGTACATTAAAACAATTTTAAAACATAAGAAAAAAAATTAATATTTCTCTTAAAAATTCAAATTTTAGTCAATCTAATGAGCAATACCAAAAGGAGGCGTAGTCCCTTGAAAATCGATGGAAGTCTTCTTCAACACCACATGTGAAGATCGACCTTACACGCTTACAGTCGTCGGCGATTATCCGTTGCCCAGTAATGTCATAAATAAATAAGATTAAGTGTTAACTGTGATAACCAGTCAACGATCCTACGTACACCAGGTAATGTCGCTGTTCCATCGATTGGTGAAGTGTCTCAATTAGCATTTAATTTCTTTGCTGATAAGTTTTTAATTTGCTGTTGGAATGAAACATGTCAATACTTTTGCCCTAGAATTAAAGGTGTTAGTTTTATTTTTATATAAAAAAATAAAAATATGTTTTGATTTCTTTCAGTTTTGCCTGCTTGAATTTTACATTTATTTTCCCTCTACAAATAAAATTTTCTTTTTACCAAGTCCATATGCATTGATGTAACGCTTGAGGAAACATTAGACGAAGTGCTAAGAAAGCAATGGACAAAACATGGATAGATAAAGATGGGTAAAAACAATAAATAAATCTAAAAATGCAACAAAATAAAGTTTATAAATAAAGATAAAATATAGAGGTAAAAAGAAAACAGTAAATTTACAAAAACAAATTGTACAAATTAAATATAAAACTTTAAGATAAATAGAAATTGCTAAACGTAGAGCATGAAAGAAAAATTCGTATAAGATTTGGGAAAATCGAATTTACCTGAGAAATTATATGGTGTTCACGGAATAATAACACATAATTAATCTAATATTCGAGAAGCTTATTTGAATGTAACCAATGCTTAATTATAGCAAATACAACCTCTCAGTGTTCATAGCAAATACCCTTATTCACATCAACCGGAAAATGCTAACCTTTTTAGCATATTTATGGCTTCTATTTCACCTAAAACACCAACAACTCCACCATATTTCCAAGAATATGGAATTAATGGCATCGATGCGAGAACCAGTAGCAGCTGCAGCAAGGCCTGGTTCATAGCCATCCCTGCAGAAACGGAAGCAAGACAAGAAAAGCAAGCTTTAAAACACAGCTAGCACAAGTAAAACTACAGAAATATGAAACCCAAGAAAATAAAGAATTTGTTACCCACAGCATCCTCTCTAACAAACAATCCGGAGAGTCCCATCAAGTTCTTGACGTACATGGAGTAAAAATCATGCAACTAAATCTGTTTCTCTCTCTCTATATTCTTAGAGAAAGGAATCATGTAGCAGATTATTTAGCCAAACAAAGACTCCATAGAGAAATAAATTTAGTTGCATAGTTTTAGTTTTTATTAATTTTAAAGCTTAGTTTATGTTCTATCTTTATGGGTTAATAGAGCAATGTTTTGTCTAATCGTATTTCGTAAAGTACTTGATACTTCGATTTTTGTATAGCCATTATCATACTGGTTTTAATAAAGTTCTTGATTTTTATATAAAAACATAGTAATGTTTTTTAAGTGATTTAATTGACTATGCGCTTGTGTTTTTTGAGTAAGTCCAGTGTGTATGTGTGTCTTAAATGTGTTACGTGCATGCGTGTTTTGAGCAAGGGAATTAAGGCACCTCTCTCTCCATTATGAAACATACTTTCTTTCTAACATTTTCTACGAGGTAGGGTTTTTGCTTGCTCGGTCAACTCATGACTGGTCAAATGACTTGTGTGAAAATTGCTTGGATTCTTACAAATGACTTGACATGGGTTGAAGTTTGAAATACAATATGGTCTACAAACTGAATCACACGGGTTGGAAATTGCTTGGATTCTTACAAATGACTTGACATGGTTGAAGTTTGAATAACAAGCTGTATTTTAAATTCATGTGAAAGGACAAAAAAAAGAAAAGTAAAACCATATCCGCCAATTCTTCGGATTATATTATGATTAGACCTTGTTTTAGAATTGGTAATCGGAAAACCAACTCACCGATTCCTTTGATTGAGCGATGATTTTTAAAGAGTCCAACAATTGACAAATATAATTGAACCTTCAAACAAGCATGTTCCTGAAAAGTATTTCAATAATCCCACTAGTATTCCAGCTCATAAAAAAAAGAGAAAAAGAGGTTAAAATGCTCAGTTATGATCCTCATATTTATTTTGAAAATTAATGAACTCAGACCATATATTTTGTTTTAGGAAATTATTTGATTTTTTAAATGAATAACCTTACATATATCTTAGAACTTCCTAATTAACAAAGCTCATTTGCAATATTTGTGATTTACAAGTGGAGAGAGTTTAGTAGACAGTCCATCGATCTGGATTATAATCGAGACATGGCCATGAAGGCATTCCCCCCCCTATTCTATTTCCTTCCTTTTGTTAGGAGCTGGAATAACTGCGGGATTATTGAGTCACTTTCCAGGAACATGCTTGTTTGAAGGTTAAATGATATTTATCAATTGTTGGACTCTTTATAAACTATCTTCCTAAACATTCAGTCATCGATCAGCATTCCCTCAAAGAACTCAGCTGGTTGGTTTTTCTTTTACCAATTCTAAATCAAAGTCTGGTCGTAATATAATTCAAAGAATTGAAAATGGTTAATTGTTTACTCTTTTTCTTCTTCTAATTCCTTTCATAATTAACCTCGTATGAATTGGACATGTATACAGCGTATTATTCCAGGATCCGTAGCGTATTATATACTTCAACTCATGCCGAGTCATTCGTAAGAATCCATTCATTTTCCGCACAGTCAATTGACCAAAAACCATGTGATTCAGCAAGCAAAAATCCAGTCCCGTACGTACGTAAGACATGCACATGTTGTCTGTCTATAAATGTGACCATCAATTCTCTGCTCCAGTCCATTCTCTTCCATCCCTATTTTCTTAACTTTCATATACTTATTATCAGAATACTGCAACAAAGTCCTTGAGATCATTTTTTTTTATAAAAATGGCCTTCAATGGAAAGAGTCGTGTCACAATTTTTTTCACATTGTTCACCATTTTGTTGACTTTAAGCGCACTACAATGTGTTGCAGCCATGAGGCCATTGCATGGAGAGCAATCGTTGAAAAAACACTTCCCGCTTATTGAGTCCCTTCAACGGGGTCCAGTGCCTCCATCTGCTGGTTCCCCGTGCTCTCACAATCCGGGAGGAAGCGGCACCTGCAAATTGGATGAAATGAACTTTGTTGGCCGTGCCAATCGCCAACCGCCGCCTGCCTTTCCTAGCTCAGTTACTGAACAATCCAAGGCCTCTAACTAGTCCACTGTAGTAAGCCTGCAACCAGGTGGCGATAGGGTTTCATGCCCCTAATAAACCGAAAATGCGACTGGGACATTGTCTACGTATTATTAATCCTTTATCCTTATTTTATTCTTTCGTATGCCAATAAAGTACTCTTTCTTTCTTTCTGAGAAAAAAAAAACGTGTAAACAGCAGCTGTATAGCTTGTGTGCATAGAGCTGTTATACTTGCAAATGTCATGGTAAAGAATATGATTTATACATGTATCGAATCTATATATCAACAACAATATTTAAGAATCAACATGATTTTTTTTTTAAATTTGCTGGTCAGTGAAATATTCTTGCTCTTTAATAAATACTGGGTTGGTTTGGTGCAAAATTTCTCCAAGTCTATGGATTTATAAATACATAAGAGGGCACTTCGTTTTATATATACATAGTGCTTGGTATTTTATAGAAATAGTCGATCAATCATTTTTTTTTCTTTCTGGTTACAGATATTCAACATAGATATTTGCATTAATATTCAACATAGATATTTGCATTAAATTTCAGATGAAACTGTAACGATGACTATATATATATATATATCTATTTCATGTTGGATATACGCTCTACATGCACGTATTTATAATTAATATTATCATATAATAGCCATCGTATCATATATTTAAAATTTCTGTTTATTTTGGGTGACCATAACCTTATATATTAATTAAATTGATTTACTTAATCTGAGAGCTCAATCCATGATTTACTACCGATCTTTTAACTTTATCAATAAACTCTTTCATTCCCGGTTGGAAAAGGAGATTTATTCTATTTTATAGCGTTAAAGAAACGAATCTCTAAAAGTATTTGGACAAATAGCTGCATGTATATATGCACCCTTCATTTTCTTACCATTTCATTTAAAAGGAAAACAATGATTTTGGTTCAAAGAATTTGCATTATTTGTGATTACAAGTTGGCAATCTATCACCTTACATATATCTTAGAACTTCCTAATGAAGAAAGCTCATTTGCAATATTTGTGATTTACAAGTGGAGAGAGTTTAGTAGATAGACCATCGATTTGGATTTGTTAAACTTCACAACCCTTTGTTAGAGAATAATATAAATCATATTCTGGAGCCTCACCTATTAGCTTAAGTTTTTAGGTGAGATGATTCTTTAACATGGTATCAGAGCCTTGTTGACCCAACAGTCTCGAGTTTGAATCTCACCACCTCCATTCTATTTGATAAAAATCAAGCACAAGGTAGTGTGAGCCCGTGCAAGTTTCAAGCTCAAATGACTTTCTAATTAGCAAAGCTCATTTGCAATATTTGTGATTTAGAAGTGGAGAGAGTTTAGTAGACAGACCATCGATCTGGATTTGTTAAACTTCACAACCCTTTGGATTGCTTGTCTAGCCTTTGATAGGTTTGATCTTGCTTTATATATATATATATATATATATATATATATATATATATATATATATATGAATGTATGATGTATATATGGACTCTTTAAAAACTATTGAGGGGGAATTTTGGGAAATTAATTTAAGATTTATTGGTTTTAAACTTTTTTACACACTAATATTATAATTTTGACTCTTCGTCCTCTCATCAGCTTTCTGCATCTTTTACACTTTTCTTTTAATTTTAAAAGTTAATCATGTATAACTAAGGTTGTTAAAATTGTTTTTTTGGCATGACATGGAAATATAATATAAACTCGAATCGTTTAATAAGTAAAATACTTCCGTAAAAAAATTATAAAATCATAAGTAAAATATTTTTGAATACAATATAATACAATTATGTCTTTAAAATTTCATTAGTTAAAGTTAATATATGATTTAAAATAACTTAAAAATACAATACAAAACATTAGTATTCTCAACAATATTTAACTCCAAACACCGATGTTGCTACTACTAGCTCCAAATGCAATATTAATATTGTCAACAGTATTTAACTCCAAACTCCTTGAATTATATCATGAATACCCATTTCAACATCATTTAAAGAGCAACAATTGACACATCTCCAACAAAAGCAAAGCAAACATGCTTCCATCAGAAGCCGAGAGACCACAACCACCAAAAAGAAGCCCCATTAGTAGCAATAGGTTTGTAACCTTATCAGCAACAACCCAAGAGGAAACAGTGACAGTGGGTGGGGGAGTGAATTAATTCACTCACCCTTCATGCAAATATGCCGAAGACAAGGAATAGTAAAAATGGAGAATTGGAGTGCGATGAACGACATACTTGTTTATATTGTTGGGTAGAGGAGGTCAAGGTGGTTCTTTCTGTCCTGATGACGTCGTAAATGGTGGCCAGAGTGGGAATCAGAAGGTGACGGGTTTTGTTATTGTAGTTGGGGTTGCTCCTGTTGCTTTGCCAGAGGAAGTGGCTGGATTGCTGGCATGGAGGTGGAGCTATTGGTGAAGAGAGAGGGACACTAGGTTGGTTGGAGTTGCTGCCGGAGAAAGGAGAGAGAGAGGTGCTGACTTGCCTGGTTTTAGTGAGAGAGAGGCTGGGCTGATCGAGAGAGACAAAGGGAGAGAGAGCTAACGCCAAAGACGAGGGGGATGAAGAGGGATTGTCGCTGGTTCCTAATCTCGGGTGTCACCTTGTATAAATTCTCCTTCTCTCTATTGGATTATGCTCTATCTCCTCTATTACCTCTAAAACAAATCCTCTCTGTTTTTGAATTCCCCCTCTGTTCCTCTTTACGTAAAATCCTCTCTCCTTTACGTGAATTTTTCTACTCTCCTTCGTGAATTTTTCTGCTCTCCCCTCTGCTCGTAAAATCTTCTCTCCTCTTTTTTCTCCCCCTGTTTGTCGTGCATAGCTGCAATATTTATAGGCGCAGGAGGTAACTGTTGGGTTACCTCCTGTTGCAGCACGCCTGAAAGCATGGTTGTCGGCAGCGTGCAGGCGGCTTATCGGGGGTGGTGCAGGAGATTTGTCGGCAACGGGGCAGGCAATGGCGTGCGCTGTCTGTTGCTTTGGGAGGTGTAAGTGCAGTTTGGTCCCTTAATTTGTAATTGTTCTAATTGCACCCCCAATTGGATTTAAACTTATAATTTTATGCAATTATACCCTCGTCAGAATTTCAATATCATTCTTGATTTTGCGCTTATTTTTTTTATTTTGGTCCTTGATTTTTTATTTGTGCGATTTGACCCTCAATTGACCATTAGACTCTTAATTTGTCCATTTAGGCCCCTAACTTCGCATAATTGGCTTGAAAAAAATTCAATTCGGTCTCCAAATATTTCAATCTTATCAATTGAACCCGACTTAAGTTCAAGAACTTGATTTTTCATCGATTAAGCCCCTAATAAATTTAATTTGACCAATTTAAAGTATAATCAAGTCCTTGCACTTAATTAAATCCTTCGATTGGACCCTAAATTAATTCTCAAACATAATTACACTTTTAAATTGACCAACGATTAAATCAAACTAGCCCATAAAAATATAATTATATCTTTCGACTTAATTTTTACGCAGATTTATCCGACAATAAATTACTCTAGCCTTGAATCTGAATTTTCTTTCATTTCTGGGCACAAAAAAGGTACAATCGAGTTCTCAGAAACGTCCAAAATTTTTACCTTGATTTTTCTGCCGACACCAGCTCTTTTTATTTTATTTTTTGTTATTTTTAGATAGTTTTGGTGAATAACCCAAAATTGGGTTATGACAATATATTAGCAATCTCACTCGCCCATCTTCATTTGAGTCTTTTGGACACGATGAATACTGATCGGAGGAGGACTGCTTCTTTCCCTGTTCAATTCAAGGTCTTGTTAGGAGTGCTTACTACTGGAACAGAGGCCACCTTCTAGATAGTCTACTAAACTCTCTTAGCTTGTAAATCACAAAATACGCAGAGGAAATTTGTTAATTAGGAAGTTCTAGTAGGGTTATATATTCATTCTAAAAAATGAAATAATTTCCATCGTTATTCCAATATGGAAAAACATGTGAATATATAGTATAAATACATCCATGTTAAATTGAGACATGGCCATGAAGGCCCTCCTCCCCTTATTTTATTTCCTTTTTTGGGAGATGGAATACTTGTGGGATTATTGAATAAATTTCCAGGAACATGCTTGTTCGAAGGTTAAATGATATTTTATCAGTTGTTGGAGAGGGCTCCTTGTGAATTATCTTCCTTTCTCCCTCTGAAAATATAATCCAAAGAATTGGAAATGATTGATTCATTGTTTACTTTCTTTCTTTTTTATTATTATTCTTTTCATAATATACAATAAATTGCTTCATGGATTTGTAATCTCACATGCATGAATCGCCTGTTCATGGATCCGTGTGATATAGGTATTAGACCATGTTACATTTCAAACTTCAACCCGTGCCAACTCATTTGTAAGAAAACAAGCATTTTCCGCCTGAGTCAATTATTGACCGATTAACAGTTGACCGAGCAAGCAAAAATCATGCCTCGGACGTATGACATGGACATGTTTCATGTCTATATATACGAACATCAATTCTCTGCTCCAACCCATTCTCTCCCAGTCCCCATTTTTTTTTATAAATTTCATTCGCATTACCTGCAACAGAGTCCTTCAGTTCATTTATAAAAACAAAAAATGGCCTTCGACGGAAAGAGTCGTGTCGCGATTTTTCTCACATTGTTCAGCATTCTGTTCACTTTGAGCTCGCTACAGTGTGGTGCAGCCATGAGGCCATTGCATGGAGAGCGACTGTTGAAAAAACAGTTTCCACATCTCGAGTCCCTTCAACAAGGTCCAGTGCCGCCATCTGCGGGCTCCCCTTGCTCGCACATCCCAGGAGGAAGTGGCACCTGCAACTTGAATGAAATGAACTTCGTTGACCGTGCCAATCGCCAACCACCGCCTGCCTTTCCTAGCACAGTTACTGAACAATCCAAAGCCTCTAATTAATTAGTCCACCGTAGTAAGACTGCAACCAGGATCGATCTATCTATCTATCTAGAGAGAGAGAGAGAGAGAGAGAGAGAGAGAGAGAGAGAGAGAGAGAGAGAGAGAGAGGGTTTCATGCGCTAAGTAAACCGAAAAGTGTTAACAAATGTCATTGTGTTGAAATATTCTTGTTCTTTAATAAATACTGGGATGGATCTGGTGCAAAATTTCTCCGAGCCTGGGAGTTTTAAAATACTTAAGCACTTGCGCAATGGCTTGCCTGAAACAAGAATCTTATTGTTTCACCGAGTAACACTTTATTCATTCATTCATTCCAATGGGCTGGTATTTCAATGATTTTCTTTGCTGAGTAAAGCTAGAGGGATTCCAAAATTCCAATCGGCTGCCTTTCCTATATATGCGCTTATGTACTCCAGTCCAGAAGTGTCTACCACCCGTTGCAAGGCCGACAGAATGCCTTAAACACAATATAATTAATAAGATATCTCCTTTATTTCAACATAATGCCTTTTTTTTTTAAGAAAACCATTTAAATGTTTCAAAATTAATATAAATAAGTCATGTAGTCTATTGTCTATATGCCTCAGTTTCAGTAGACAACATTATACCAAATGTTAGATGCTCATAAATACACCCTGTCAAAGGAGAAGAACAAGCCCGGGCCGGGAAAAAAATACCAGTTAGTTATTCCTGCTGGACCATATAAATTCTAAGACTTCATGAATGTACGCATCCTCTAAACTATATAATATATGTATATATGCTCGCATCATTCTCGTAAGGGTACTTGTGAATTAAAAGAAGATGAGAAACCAAACGAGTGTGCAAAATCTTGCTTAAAAAAACAAACAAACAAAGAAAGTTCATCCTTTGTTGTGTTTCCTTTCCGATTAGGAATAATTAAGAAGGGTAGATTTATTAAGAATAAGTAGAGGAAGAGAACGGTGGCGTTTCAATCTTTATTTTGTTTGGATATGCAATAAAATGCATGAGTAGTGAAGTATAGGGAATGAGAGAGCGAAAAAAAATGTGATTAATCATTAAATTATATTAAAAAATAGCCTTAATTGGAGGGAAGCTGATAACTTTTTTCTTAACTTGAAGAGATTAGTATCATTCAAAAATCCCGACCTCTCTAAACCCTCCAATTAGAGTAGTAAGATTTTTTATGATATATTTTATGGTTCGAGCTTTGAGTGCTCTAAAACTCCTAACTCAATTTCTTCTATTAGTAATGAAAGCCAAATAAGAATAAAATCTTCTCTATCCATCCAAACACGGTATAAATGTTTTTAACTAAAACCTATTTTAAGAGTAAACTGTTAACCTAAGGGGATGGGTTTAAGAAGGTGTTAACCATTACAGGGGAACTTTGAAAAATTGTATTTATTTTTCTTTTAAAATTTATCCCTCAAACCTTTTCTTACACCTTGAAGAAAAACAAAGCAAACAACCAACAAGGCAAAAATCATTTCTGGACTTCAACCTACCAATCTATCTTTATTATGTAATGCAACAGTATTTATATACACAGTAGGAAGTTGAATAGAGGCAAGAATACAATGCCAAATAGAAGTCTAAAAACAAGATAGTAATTAATCCTAATCCTAAACAGACTTGGCAAGATACACAACAAGAGGTAGACAATAATCCTTTAATGATACGGAAGTAATCTTCACAGCATGCATGTCTGCAACTTTCTCGGAAGTAAGTAACTGCAGTTCTTTCAACACACCTAATATAATATATGTCATCATTATACATTATTTAATACTTCTCATCTATATTTAATTAAGAATTTAATGGATTTACAATTATATATAATTCCTTACACGCTAGCAAAATATTCTTGACACTTCATTCTCTCATGTCTTTCTTTACATCTTTTACACTTAACAAAATATTCTTACTTTTTAACGTTGAATCAAAATATGACCTGTTTTTTTTTATAAAGAAACCAAGTATAAGCTTAAGGATGCGGCCTCCAAGCTGCCTAAAAGTATGTATAATGCGTGTCTTGACCATTTGGCAACGCTTGTTCTTTGTTCAATTCAAAGTCTTTTTAGGAGTGCTTACTCCTACA
Organism: Salix arbutifolia; assembly: GCA_025169955.1. Classification (NCBI taxonomy): domain Eukaryota; kingdom Viridiplantae; phylum Streptophyta; class Magnoliopsida; order Malpighiales; family Salicaceae; genus Salix; species Salix arbutifolia. Next base: position 10,005,544 of record CM045909.1, read on the forward strand.
ATAGAGGCCACCTTCTAGATAGTCTACTAAACTCTCTCAGCTTGTAATCACAAAATCTGCGGATCAAATTTGTTAATCCATTGTTGGGTTTTTCATTTTTTTTTTTTAAATGAAATGATTTCCATTGTTATTCCAATATGGAGAAACTTGTGAGTATAATATAAATACATACATTTTAAAGTCTAGCTAAATGGTTTGAATGCATTCGTTTACGAGTAAGAAAAAAATGAGGATCATAACCGAGACATGGCCATGAAGTCATTCCCCCCCTTTTGTTCCACATTTTAAAGTCTAGCTAAATGGTTTGAATGCATTCGTTTACGAAGAAAAAAAAAATGAGGATCATAATCGAGACATGGTCATGAAGGCATTCTCCCCTTATTCTACTTCCTTCCTTTTGTTAGGAGCTGGAATAACTGTGGGATTATTGAGTCACTTTCCAGGAACATGCTTGTTTGAAGGTTAAATGATATTTATCAATTGGACTCTTTATAAACTATCTTCCTAAACATTCAGTCATCGATCAGCATTCCCTCAAAGAACTTAGCTAGTTGGTTTTTCTTTTACCAATTCTAAATCAAAGTCTGGTCGTAATATAATTCAAAGAATTGAAAATGGTTAATTGTTTACTCTCCTTTTTCTTCTAATTCCTTTCATAATTAACCTCGTATGAATTGGACATGTATACAGCGTATTATTCCAGGATCCCTACCGTATTATATTTCAAACTTCAACTCATGCCGAGTCATTTGTAAGAATCCATTCATTTCCGCACAGTCAATTGACCAAAAACCATGTGATTCAGCAAGAAAAAACCCAGCCCCGTACGTACGTAAGACATGCACATGTTGTCTGTCTATAAATGTGACCATCAATTCTCTGCTCCACTCCATTCTCTTCCATCCCTATTTTCTTAACTTTCATATACTTATTATCAGAATACTGCAACAAAGTCCTTGAGATCATTTTTTTTAAAAAAAATGGTCTTCAATGGAAAGAGTCGTGTCACAAATTTTTTCACATTGTTCACCATTTTGTTGACTTTAAGCGCACTACAATGTGTTGCCGCCATGAGGCCATTGCATGGAGAGCAATCGTTGAAAAAACACTTCCCGCTTATTGAGTCCCTTCAACGGGGTCCAGTGCAGCCATCTGCGGCTTCCCCGTGCTCTCACAATCCCGGAGGAAGTGGCACCTGCAACTTGAATGGAATGAACTTTGTTGGCCGTGCCAATCGCCAACCACCGCCTGCCTTTCCTAGCTCAGTTACTGAACAATCCAAGGCCTCTAACTAGTCCACTGTAGTAAGCCTGCAACCAGGTGGCGATAGGGTTTCATGCCCCTAATAAACCGAAAATGCGACTGGGACATTGTCTACGTATTATTAATCCTTTATCCTTATTTTATTCTTTCGTATGCCAATAAAGTACTCTTTCTTTCTTTCTGAGAAAAAAAAAACGTGTAAACAGCAGCTGTATAGCTTGTGTGCATAGAGCTGTTATACTTGCAAATGTCATGGTAAAGAATATGATTTATACATGTATCGAATCTATATATCAACAACAATATTTAAGAATCTGCCTGATTTTTTTCTCTATTTTTTTTTTAATTTTGCTGGTCAGTGAAATATTCTTGCTCTTTAATAAATAGTGGGCTGGTTTGGTGCAAAATTTCTCCAACTCTATGGATTTATAAATACATAAGATATTTACATTAAATTTTCCGATGAAAGTGTAATGATGACTAGGGGTGAGCATTTTTGGTTCGGTTTGGTTCAGTTTTTATCAAAAAAAGTAACCAAATCAAAAATTGTATTTTTTTTATAAAAAAAACCGAAACCAAACCTATTAAAATTGATCATTTTCGGTTCGGTTTGAGTTTTATGATTAAAAAACTGGAAAAACCAAATTTGGTTTATGGGTCATCTGTTGGGCTTTCTGATGGGCTTTTTTGTTGGGCTTACAATTAATATTAAGAAAGACTGCATCCCAAAGTATTTTAAATTGTTTTTTCCATTAAGTATTAGTGTTAATATTGTGTTTAATTTTTTTTGCCTTTCTAATACTATTATGTTGATATTGTTTTGTTTAATTGAGTATGAGTAACAATAATTTAAATTACACACGTAAATAAATTAAAATACACTATTACAATCCACAGTGTTTTGTCTCACAATCTACAGTGAATTTCTGATCTCTTTTAGTTTATTTTATAATAGTGCTTGATATTTTATAGAAATATTCGATCAATATTATCATATATTTAACATAGATATTTACATTAAATTTTCATATGAAACTGTAACGATGACTATATATATATATATATATATATATATTTCATGTTGCTGGATATACGCTCTACATGTACGTATTTATAATTAATATTATCATATAATAGCCATCGTATCATATATTTAAAATTTCTGTTTATTTTGGGTGACCATAACCTTATATATTAATTAAATTGATTTACTTAATCTGAGAGCTCAATCCATGATTTACTACCGATCTCTTAACTTTATCAATAAACTCTTTCATTCCCGGTTGGAAAAGGAGATTTGTTCTCATTTTATAGCGTTAAAGAAATGAATCTCTAAAAGAAATGAATCTCATTTTATAGCTGCATGTATATATGCATCCTTCATTTTCTTCCATTTAATTTAATTTCAATATTTAAGAAGAGCATAATTGATGTTGCTTAAACACAGGTTTTTTAATTCACCTTACATATATCTTAGAACTTCCTAATTAACAAAGCTCATTTGCAATATTTGTGATTTACAAGTGGAGAGAGTTTAGTAGATAGACCATCGATCTGGATTTGTTAAACTTCACAACCCTTTGTTAGAGAATAATATAAATCACATTCTGGGGCCTCACCTATTAGCTTAAGCTTTTAGGTGAGATGATTCTTTAACATGGTATTAGAGCCTTGTTGACCCAACAGTCTCGAGTTCGAATCTCACCACCTCCATTCTATTTGATAAAAATCAAGCACAAGGTAGTGTAAATCCGTGCAAGTTTCAAGCTCAAATGACTTTCGCTTGAGGGTGGGTGTTAGAGAATAATATAAATCATATTCTGGAGCCTCACCTATCAGCTTAAGCTTTTGGATGAGATAGTTTCTTAACACCCTTTGAATTGCTTGTCCAGCCTTTAATAGGTTTGATCTTGCTTTGTCTGTGTGTGTGTGTGTGTGTGTGTCTTTATGGATATGGACTCTTTAAAAACTATTGAGGGGGAATTTTGGGAAATTTAAGATTTATTGGTTTTAAACTTTTTTACATACTAATATTATAATTTTGACACTTTATCCTCTCATCAACTTTTTGCATCTTTTACACTTTTCTTTCAATTTTAAACGTTAATCACGTATAACCAAGGTTGTTAAAATTGTTTTTTTGACACGACACGGAAATACAATATAAACTCGAATCGTAAAATCGTAAGTAAAATATTTTGATAGAAAAATTGTAAAATGATAAGTAAAATATTTTTGAATACAATACAATTATGTCCATAAAATTTCATTAGTTAAGGTTCATACATGATTTAAAATAACTTAAAAATACAATACAAAACATTAGTATTCTCAACAATATTTAACTCCAAACACCGATATTGCTACTACTAGCTCCAATTCCAATATTAGTATTGTCAACAATATTTAATTCCAAACTCCTTGAATTATATCATGAATACCCATTTCAACATCATTTAAAGAGCAACAATCGACACATCTCCAACAAAAGCAAAGCAAACATGCTTCCATCAAAAGCCGAGAGACCACAACCACCAAAAAGAAGCCCCATCAGTAGCAATAGGTTTGTAACCTTAGCAGCAGCATCCCAAGAAGAAACAGTTGAACTTCACCAAATCCATTAAGAAAATCCCATAAAATCCAGCAAGCCTTTCATTCCATCATCATCATCAGATCCATTAGCATAAGAGAAACCAGCATAGGGGAGGCAAGAAGAACAATAGGAGGAGGAGTTTCTCATCAACTATCCAAAAGAAACCATGAGGAAGGAGCCTAGCCACTAATTATCAGCCACACCAGCAAAACCAAACTAGCAAACGACAACAAGAACTCCAGCATTGACACTAACCATCAGGACCCCTCAGCAAACAAACATCGACAGATCATCCAGGAGAGGAGCCTACACAAAGAAGATATAAACATTGACTACCGCATACCCAACATATACATGGAGACATGCATGCCAAAATACACATGAGGGAAAATATGCAGATAATCACGACGATAATTTTTTACGCGCTTCGCCATCCCCACTACAAAAAAAAGGCATGTTTGCAATGGAGCGATCCGTTGCAAATAACAAAGAAAGTCGTTGCTAATATTAATTAGCAACGTCTTTTCCAACGGATACAATCCGTTAGGAAAATGTCGATTCAAATTTAGCTTGCAACGGATTATCCGTTGCAAGTGCAACGGCAACGAATAATCCTACGTTGCAAATTGCAATGAATTTCCGTTGCAAATTCAAAATTTGCAAGGTAGAATTTGCAGTATTTTTTTTTAAATTTATTTATTATTTAATTAATTATGAAGTAATCAAACTTGTCCTTATTTTCAAAAGCAAAAGCAAGACCCTTTACAAATAATTTTCCAGGTTTTCCATAAAAAGATCGAAACCTAAATTTGGATGTTCTGCAGAGGCCAATGTGAAATCAAAACCTGTTGATCAGATTTGGACTGCAGATAGAGAAAATGAATCCTCTACCTGGTTGGACATTACTTTCCCTGAGGCCCTACTTGATTCAAACTGGCTTGAACATGATTCTGCTTGTGGAAAGGGCCAAGTCATCATGAATGATGCCATGGGAACCCTTCTCGGTGATGATTTGGGAAATGAGTACAAGTAGATGGTTGTTGGAGCATCTGTGAGTCACGGATGGGGAGAGAAAGGAAAGGAAGAAGAAAAGAAAAGTGAGAAGAAAGGAAAGTAAACGGGAGAGAAAGGAAAGGGAGAAGAAAAGGAAAGTAAACAGTAGAGAAAGGAAAGGGAGAAGAAAAGGAAAGGAAAGGGAGAAGAAAGGAAAGGAAACGGGAGAGAAAGGAAAGGAAAGTAATTTTATAAACAGGAGAGAAAGGAAAGTGAGAGATAAAGGAAAATAATTTTAACTTTCAAATTAAAGTTGCATTGCGATCGAGGAAGTAAAAATGGCACGTTTTAAAAAAGTGGATTGCAACAGAATTTCCGTTGCAAATCCATTGCAATATAATGTTGATTTGCAACGGACAATCCGTTGCCAATTAATTTTGTAACGGAATATCCGTTGCAATCCGCTTTTTTTTAATTCAGAATATGTTTTACAACGGAAAATCCGTTGCTAAACATATTCTGTTGCTAATCTACTCCCATTTTTGCAACGGATTTTTTTTGGTTGCAAAAATCCGTTGCAAACGACCTCTTTTTCTTGTAGTGCCCCCAGTTTGGGGAGAAAATAGCGCGTGGTGAAATGGGGGTTTGTTTTATAGTCGTAAAATTACGACTATAATTATTAGGAGTCGCCACCTAGTATTAAGGTTACTAGGAACCTATTGGTCTGCGAGAGTCTTGGGGTAAGGAGACTTGTTGTGCAAGGGGAAGCCGCATCACCCCCAGTGCACCTTACCTAAGGTAATTTGCATTGTTGTTTGATTGTTTTTCCTAAGTTTGATTTTTTTGTTGGTCTTTTCTAAAGTTCGACGTAGATCTCTCTTCGTGAGAGAATCTCTACATTGTTAGGAGTTGAAAGACTAACCAAAAGAAGAATTTTACATTGCATTTAAATTTTTCCCACGGGTGTACTTTACAATGTAATTTTACACCGTAGTAAAAGAAAATCCTTTTTTAGTATCTGCAAGTGTACTTTACAATGTAATTTTGCACCGAGATAGCTAAAACAAAAATAATTTTTAATTTTTTTATATTTTGGCCAAATTCCAACGAATAATCATAAACTAGTTACGATATCTAATTTTTGTTCAAAATATGTGAAAGATGCAACATATTTGTTTTTACGAAAAATATGCTTGGAAAACTTTGGAATTTGGCCATATGCACGAAAACAACACATTTTTTTATTTTTTTATAGAAAAAAAAATATTTTTTAAAATAAATAAATAATAAAAAAAAAATCCAAGCCGGGCCTGACCCAACAAATGGGCTGGGCGTTTAAGGTGTATAGTAAAGTGGTAGTCGGCCGACCACCATGAGTGGCTTACCTGCTATTGTTGTCAGGTAGAGAAGATCGAGGTGATTCTTCCTGTCGTGGTGGCGTCGAAATTGGCAGCCTGTAGTGGCCAGAAAGAGCTCTTGAAGTGTCAGGTCTGTGGCTGTCGTTCGCTGCTGCTCACTGGAAATGGAGAAGGAAGGCTGGGCTGTTGCAGGTGCTACCGGAGCTGAGGATGGTGGTGACAAGCGGTGTTGATGGTTGTCGGAGGAGGCGAGAAAGGTTGTTTTACGCAACTATTTTCTAGAGAGAGAAACGTCTACTGGAGGAGAGAGAGAAAAGAGAAGAGCGAGGAGCTGCGACGCTGCAACACGAGAAGAGAGAGTGCTACCGGAGTGACTCTATCGCCGTTGGAGAAGAAGAGCTGAAGGAGATGAAGGGGCAGCTCTCAGCACAACTTTTGTCTCTGCATGCGTTTGTTGTGCTCGTCCTCTGTTGGTTTTTTTTCTATTTTCAATTGTCTCTAGTGTCAAAATTTTCTCCCCGTTAACTATGGTTTTCTCTTCCCTCAACTTCAAAGTTTTTTTTTCTTGTCACTGTCTCTTCTCTATAATCCCACCCGTGACAGTCCCTCACTATCAAAGCTTCCCTACCTTTCCCCCCAGTTTTTCCCCTTTTCTGTCAATTCTCCTCCCCTATTTCTATGTAAATTTGCTCCTTTTTATAGCCAAACTGCAACATGGTGAGGCATGGAAAGGGTGTCAAGGAATGGTGATTAGGAATGGCATGTTATATGGTGGTAGGCATGGGCATGACATGGCTACATCATGACTCTGGTGATGGCCCTTTTTTTGAAAATTTGAAATAAATAAATTGCGATAAAAAAGAGTTTTCTTGATGGGAAAAACCAGGAAGAATGATGTTTTTAGCTTCAATTTTGGCTTTCGATTTCACTCAAAAAGTTTCGTCATCGAAAATTCCAATCGTCTCAATTTAAGCCAGATTAGGCTTCCAAACTTTATTTCTCATCAATTAAGCCCTTAATAAAATTACTTTGACTCATTTAAAGTATAATTAAGCCCTTGCACTTGATTAAATTCTTCAATTGGACTATCAATTAATTTCGAAGCATAATTACACTTTAAATTGGCCGACAATTAAATCAAATTGGCCCATAAAAATATAATTATATCTTTCGACTCAAGTTTTACGCAGATATATCCAATAATAAATTATTTTAGCCTTGAATTTGCATTTTTTTTCATTTATGGGAAAAAAGGGGTACAACCGGGTTTTCGAAAACGTCTAAAATTTCCACCTTAATTTTTCTGCCAACACCAGCCCATTTTATTTTATTTTTGTTATTTTTGGATAGATTTGGGGAATAACCCAGAAATTAGGTTTTGACACAGATAACAACAGATATCAACACCACTATTAAGGTTATGATTTGAGAGAAAACTTAGGCAAATGAGGGCAATAGGGGAGACGATGAGAGCCGAGAGGTCTGAGACTGAGATGAGAAGACAATAAGAAGAATTGGAGAAAATTAATTAACGTCCACAATGCATATGACAGGATCAGAGAATCATTCCAATTCGACCCGAGTTTACGAGTCTACCTGATTTTCCAATTCAGGACTGATTTTAGTGGATTCCGAGTTTCTGAACCAATTTTACAAGGTTTATATGTTTAACTCATAAAATTATATGATTTTACGAGTCGAAACGCGATTTTAACATCCATGCGTATAACCCTCTCTCTTTTTGCTAGAGAAGGAACCAAATAAAAGCTTAAAGATGTGGCCTCCAAGTTCCCTAAGAGACCGTCTTGACCATTTTGCTAGGTTAATTCGCCTGATCAACCTAATGATCGCGCTAGCATGCACCGGAAACTAGATGGTCTTCGGGTTTTTCCAGTCTCCAGACGTTGACCAACCTAATGGATATCGTGACATTAATTCAAGAAACACATTTTCTATTCAACATATATAAGCAATCTCACTCGCCCGTCTTCATTTGAATCTTTTGGACATGGTGAATACTAATCAGAGGAGGACTGCTTCTTTCCTTGTTCAATTCAAGCTCTTGTTAGGAGTGCTACCTATTGCAACAGAGGCCACCTTCTAGATAGTCTACTAAACTCTCTCAGCTTGTAAATCACAGAATTCACAGATGAAATTTGTTAATTAGGAAGTTCTAGTAGGGTTATATATTCATTTAAAAAAATGAAATAATTTCCATTGTTATTCCAATATGGAAAAACATGTGAATATATAATATAAATACATCCATGTTAAATTGATACATGGCTGTCATAACCCAATTTTAGGTAATTCCCCAAATATCCCCAAAAATAACAAAAATAAAATAGAAGGGGCTGGTATTGGTAGAAAAATCAAGGTGGAAATTTTGAACATTTTCGAGAGCTGGTCGTACCTCTTTTTTTGCCTAGAAATGAAGAAAAATGCAGATTCAAGGGTAAAATAATAAATCTGCGTAAAAATTAAGTCAAAAGACAATTATATTTTTATGGGACAATTTGATTTAATCGATGATCAATTTAAAGTGTAATTATGCTTAGGGTTTAATTGAGACCCAATTGAAGGATTTAATTTAGAGCAAGGGCTTAATTATACTTTAAATGGGTCAAAAAATGCTTAATTGATGAAAAATTAAGTTTGGAAGCCTAATCTGGGTTAAATTGTGAAGATCAGAATTTTTGGAGACAACTTTTTGGGTGAAATCGGAAGCCAAAATTGGAAAGAAAAACATTGTTTTCCTATAAAAAAAACTCTTTTTGTAACAAACTATTTTTGTCAGTCTATTTTATATTATTAAAAAAAAACTTACTAGCCAAGCATTTCTAGCGGCCATGCTATGCCATGCCGACAACCATGCTTGGTCGTACCCTGCAACCTACCACCATAACACCCCAGACATCACTCCCATACTGCAAGTTGCACAATTGAGCCTATAAAAAGGGGAGAAAATTTTACAAAAATAGAGGGAGGAAATTTTTGACTAGGGGCATGTCGTTAATATTGAAAAAACTGGAGGGATTGAACACAGGGGGACCATCATTAAACTGGTAGGAAAATTTTTATTGGGGGGAAGAACACAGAAATAACACACACGGGAATTAGCAAAAAAACAAAAAAGAGGAAGATGAACACAGCTGTAGCCACCATCATCTTTTTCATTGCCGGCGGGACACCAACACCAACACCAACAAGTCACCAGCACCGACGTCCCTCTCTCTGCTCCAGCACCAGCTCCAGACCACCACCAGCTCGATCATCTCCTTCGCCATGCAGCTGTCAGCCCTCTCTCTCTCCACCAGCACAGGCCAGCCCCCTCAATAGTGGGTGAGTTTTTGTCGTCGACCACCACTTGGTCTTCCTCCTCAGCTTCGGCAGCATCTGCAACAGCCTAGCCTTCCTTCTCTAGCTCCGGTGACACAGGAGTAGTAGAGACAGCAACGTGAACCAGCCACCTTTTATTGCCCCTACCGGCCACCATTTTCAACACCATCACCACAAGAAGAACCACCTCGGCCCCCTCTAACCGGCGACAGTAGCAGGTAAGCCTCTCGTTGTGGTCAACCGTCTACCTTGTTACTGTTCACGTAACACATGAACAGTGTTAATTCACTCACTGTTCACTATGTAAATGGTGCAGTTTTTTTTTTGTCTTGGGCTGGACTGCTCTTAGCCCAGCCCAAGACAACAGAGTTAGGCCTTTGGCCCATTTGGTTGGGTCAGGCCAAACCCGAAATTTTTTATTTTTTTAAAAAAATACAAAAAAAATTGTTGGTTTCATGCTTATGGCCAAATGTTAAGGTTTTCCAAGCATATTTTTTGTAAAAAACATATATGTTGCATCTTTCACATATTTTGAACGAAAATTGGATATCGTAACCAATTTATGATTATTCGGTGGAATTTGGCCAAAATATATTAAAAAAATATTTTGTTTTAGCTATCGAGGTGTAAATTATATTGTAAAGTATACCCGCGGATAGTAAAAAAAAGAGAAGTTTTTTTTATGTAGTACTGTAAAAATTTCTAATTTTAGAATGGTTAGGTTTTCAACTTCCAACGAGGGAGAGACTATCTCACGAATAGAGATCTACTTTGAATTTCAGAAAAGACCAACAAATAAAAAATGACTTAAGAAAAACAATCAAATAACAATGCGGCTTACTTTAGGTAGGGTGCACTGGGGGTGATGCGTCTTCCCCTTGCATAACAAGTTCCCTTACCTAAGACTCTCGCAGACCAATAGGTTCCTAGTAATCTTAATACTAAGTGGCGACTCCTAATAATTATAGTTGTAAATTTTTTACGACTATAAAACGACAAACACTCCTTTCACCGCGTGCCGCTATTTTTCTTACCAGAGGATGGCGGGGCGCGAAGCGCGAAATCATCGTCGCAACAATGGCCATGAAGGCATTCCTCCCCTTATTTTATTTCCTTTTTTGGGAGATGGAATACTTGTGGGATTATTGAATAAATTTCCAGGAACATGCTTGTTCGAAGGTTAAATGATATTTTATCAGTTGTTGGAGAGGGCTCCTTGTGAATTATCTTCCTTTCTCCCTCTGAAAATATAATCCAAAGAATTGGAAATGATTGATTCATTGTTTACTTTCTTTCCTTTTTTTATTATTCTTTTCATAATATACAATAAATTGCTTCATGGATTTTTAACCTCACATGCATGAATCGCCTGTTCATTGCTCCGTGTGATATAGGTATTAGACCATGTTACATTTCAAACTTCAACCCGTGCCAACTCATTTGTAAGAATCCAAGCATTTTCCGCCTGAGTCAATAATTTGACCGATTAACAGTTGACCGAGCAAGGAAAAATCATGCCTCGGACGTATGACATGGACATGTTTCATGTCTATATATACGAACATCCATTCTCTGCTCCAATCCATTCTCTCCCAGTCCCCATTTTTTTTTATAAATTTCATACGCATTACCTGCAACAGAGTCCTTCAGTTCATTTATAAAAACAAAAAATGGCCTTCGACGGAAAGAGTCGTGTCGCGATTTTTCTCACATTGTTCAGCATTCTGTTCACTTTGAGCTCGCTACAGTGTGGTGCAGCCATGAGGCCATTGCATGGAGAGCGACTGTTGAAAAAACAGTTTCCACATCTCGAGTCCCTTCAACAAGGTCCAGTGCCGCCATCTGCGGGCTCCCCTTGCTCGCACATCCCAGGAGGAAGTGGCACCTGCAACTTGAATGAAATGAACTTTGTTGGCCGTGCCAATCGCCAACCACCGCCGGCCTTTCCTAGCTCAGTCACTGTACAATCCAAAGCTTCTAACTAAGTCCACAGTAGTAAGACTGCAACCAGGATATATATATATATAGCGTTAGGGTTTCATGCCCTAAATATACCTAAAGTGTTAACAAATGTCATGGGTTGAAATATTCTTGTTCTTTAATAAATACTGGGATGGATCTGGTGCAAAATTTCTCCGAGCCTGGGAGTTTTAAAATACTTAAGCACTTGCGCAATCGCTTGCCTGAAACAAGAATCTTATTGTTTCACCGAGTAACACTTTATTCATTCATTCATTCATTCCAATGGGCTGGTGTTTCAATGATTTTCTTTGTTGAGTAAAGCTAGAAGGATTCCAAAATTCCAATCGGCTGCCTTTCCTATATATGCGCTTATGTACTCCAGTCCAGAAGTATCTACCAAACGTTGCAAGGCCGACAGAATGCCTTAAACACAATATAATTAATAAGATATTTCCTTTATTTCAACATGATGCCTTTTTTTTATAAAAAAAAACCATTTAAATGTTTCAAAATTAATATAAATAAGTCATGTAGTCTTCTATATATATGCCTCAGTTTCAGTAGACAACATTATATTTTTGGACGTGATCTTGAGCCTATCTATACTCTCCAGGATGAAAAATTGATCGAAACTTTTTCATGAAGGTTTATATCTGATGATTCCGAGACTGGGAGGCCAAGTCATATTATCTCGAAGCAGCTGGGTATACAAGTCAAACTATTTCAATTCCAAGGTAGAAATTGTCGATTTTTCTAGACAAACCTGCCGCAGAGGATGTGCAGTGCATCTTTGTCGTGGAACAAGACTCGGAATCCTGTTGATCATGATTTTTAATACTTCCAAGAATTTAAGAATCTTTTTTTCCCGCTTGGTTTTTTACAATATATTCTTATTGTATATTGGTAATTTGACAACTCTCCTTTTGATCATTCATTAAACGATAGTAATAGTTAATAAGTCTCGGTCACCTTGTCTGAATGCAGAGCTATAGGTGACCTTGCGATTATAATCTCATTAATTATCTCACCAGAACATCGATCCTATTCGGACAACTCCATTAAACAAAAAACTGGAATCTTAAAAACGTTTTTTGAGAAGAACACATCGAGGCCCAGACAACGATAATTTGAATAAGGCCCAAACAAACATGAGCCAGGCATATCTTTTAAGCAAGGGCTTCGACACTAGGCCCCTGATCATTCTAGGCCGAAGCTGACTTGAAACTCAAGCAAATCCAATCTCAAACGTAGATTCAGATGATAATTCGAAAGGATTTTTTATCATATATTTGAGGGTTCGAGCTTTGAATACTCTAAAACTCCCAACTTAATATCTTCTATTAGTAATTAGAGCCAAATAAGAATAAAATGTTTTCACCTCCCCTTTTCCTTCTTCTCTGTCCATCCAAACACGGTATTATTATTATTTATTATAAAGAAACCTTGGTATGTATAATGCGTGTCTTGACCATTTGGCAACGCTTATTCATTGTTCAATTCAAAGTCTTTTTAGGAGTGCTTACTACAACAATAGAGGCCACCCTCTAGATAGTCTACTAAACTCTCTCAGCTTGTAAATCACAAAATCTGCAAATGAAATTTGTTAATTAGGAAGTTCTAGTGTGTAGGGTTTTTCATTTTTTTTAAAAAATGAAATAATTTCCATTGTTATTCCAATATGGAAAAACATGTGAGTATAATATAAATACATACATTTTAAAGTCTAGCTAAATGGTTTGAATGCATTCGTTTACGAGTAAGAAAAAAATGAGGATTATAATCGAGACATTCCCAAGAAGGCATTCCCTCCTTATTCTATTTCCTTCCTTTTGTTAGGAGCTGGAATAACTGCGGGATTATTGAGTCACTTTCCAGGAACATGCTTGTTTGAAGGTTAAATGATATTTATCAATTGTTGGACTCTTTATAAACTATCTTCCTAAACATTCAGTCATCGATCAGCATTCCCTCAAAGAACTCAGCTGGTTGGTTTTTCTTTTACCAATTCTAAATCAAAGTCTGGTCGTAATATAATTCAAAGAATTGAAAATGGTTAATTGTTTGCTCTTTTTTTCCTTCTAATTCCTTTCATAACATACGGAAATTGTCCAAAACTTGTTTTATTCATTTCTAACCTCGTATGAATTGGACATGTATACAGCGTATTATTCCAGGATCCGTACCGTATTATATACTTCAACTCATGCCGAGTCATTCGTAAGAATCCATTCATTTTCCGCACAGTCAATTGACCAAAAACCATGTGATTCAGCAAGCAAAAATCCAGCCCCGTACGTAAGACATGCAATGTTGTCTGTCTATAAATGTGACCATCAAATCTCTGCTCCACCCATCCCTATTTTCTTAACTTTCATATACTTATTATCAGAAAACTGCAACAAAGTACTTGAGATCATTTTTTTTTTAAAAATGGCCTTCAATGGAAAGAGTCGTGTCACAATTTTTTTCACATTGTTCACCATTTTGTTGACTTTAAGCACACTACAATGTGTTGCCGCCATGAGGCCAATGCATGGAGAGCAATCGTTGAAAAAACACTTCCCGCTTATTGAGTCCCTTCAACGGGGTCCAGTGCCGCCATCTGCGGGTTCCCCGTGCTCTCACAATCCCGGAGGAAGTGGCACCTGCAACTTGAATGGAATGAACTTTGTTGGCCGTGCCAATCGCCAACCGCCGCCTGCCTTTCCTAGCTCAGTTACTGAACAATCCAAAGCCTCTAATTAACTAGTCCACATGCAGTAGTAAGACTGCAACCAGGTGTCGATAGGGTTTCATGCCCCAAATAAACCGAAAGTGCGGCTGGGACATTGTCTACTTATTATTAATACTGTATTTTGTTCTTTCGTATGCCAATAAAGTACTCTCTCTCTCTCTCTCTCTCTCTTAGAAAAAAAAACGTGTAAACAGCAGCTGTATAGCTTGTGTGCATATAGCTGTTATACCTACAAATGTCATTGCGAAGAATATGATTTATACATGTATCGAATCTATCAACAACAATATTTAAGAATCAACCTGATATTTTTAGTTTCCTCAAATTGAACATCTCTTGATATGTATAGCTTCTTTGAATGCGGGTGATAACATTTATAACCTTTTTTGGTTGACAAATATCTCAAGAAAATACACTTAGCAGCCCTTGGATCAAGCTTGTCACAATTTGAAGCTTGAATATGCACAAAACATGTGCAGCCAAACACCTTTAGATGTGATATGTCTGGTGATTTTTTCTGCAAAACCTCAAGTGGTGATTTAAAACACAACACTCGGCTAGGTAGCCGATTAATTATATATGCAGTAGATAATACTCATTGAGACCAAAATTTTTTGGGAGCGTGCATTTCTATCATTAAAGCTCGAGTTTTCTCCAAAAGATCTTTATTTTTGCGTTCAGTTACCCCATTTTGTTGGGGTGTACTAACACAACTAGACTAATGTAAAATGCCATGAGAAGCTAGATGTTGTGACATTTTTTGAGACATGTATTCGGTGCCATTATCATATCTAAAGATTTTAAGTTTTGTAGAAAATTGAGTCATGACTAGCATATGAAAATCCTTAAAAACATTAATAACTTCGCTTTTGAATTTTAGAAGGTATATCCAGGTCACACGAGAAAAATCATCAATAAAAGTAACAAAATACTTATAACCATCAAAGGATTCAATTGTTGGTCCCCAAACATCAGAATGTACAAGTTCAAACATCTTATCAGCTCTAGACAAAGAAGGTGAAAAAGGTAGTTTTGTGGATTTTGAAAGATGACATGTATCACAAGTGATTTTTCTAGCATCCAGACTAGGCACTAATTTTGCTAGGACTTTTTCGGAGAGATGAGCTAAACGTTGATGCCATAATACTTGATCCTGACCAAGGGAAGAAAGAGCAGATGCTTGAGGAAGCCTTTTAGAATTATTTGAAAAATAATACAGTCCTTGAAAAAAGAACCCTTCATCAATCGTCCTCTTGGTGACGCGGTCCTGAAAAAGAACTCGATGAGAATCAAATATTACACGACAATTTAGTGTTTGAGTGATTGTGCCAATAGGCAACAATTGTAAGGGAAAGGATGGAACATATAAGACTAAAGATTTTACTTTTTCAGAGAGCAATTTGATTTTTCCTTTACCCTTGACAGAGCATGTTTTCCATTTGCAACATAAACATGAGTTGGAGTAGGACAATTCTCCAAATGATGTAAGCTAGTCATTTTATTAGTTATGTGATCAAAGGCACCCAAATTAATGACCCAAAAATTATGCACAGTGCTAGCAACTAAAGCAATTTTAAGTGCAGTCAAAATACCTTTTAAATTCTCCTGTGACATAACAGAGTTTGCTAAAAAGCCAGCAAACTTACCAAGAAGAGCTGTTGAATCAGAATTGCTCGAGTCTGCCAAGTTAGTATCACCTTTCTCCTTAAGGATATGTAGCAAAATCACTGAGTAGAGCAACAGGGTTTGTAGAGAAATTTATGGTATCCCTTGAGGAAATTTTCTTAGTAGTGTGAGCGGCAATGTGAGCTCTATGTCCATAGCCCTTTTGAAGTCCCTTTTCTTTTTCAAAGTCAGGTTTTAATTCTGGATGAAGAGTCCAACATCGCCCGATGGTGTGTCCAAGATTATGACAGTAAGTGCATTTTAAATCTAGATGTTTTCATTTGTAAGGTTTGTTACTCTTCATCTGTCTGGAAACGGCGTATGCATGAGTTTCTGGCAAGACAATATTTGGTTCTAGATTCATGATCTTCCTGCGGGCCTCTTCTCGTTGTATTGTAGCACATACATTGGCAAGGGATGGAAGATCAGAGTTCATAAGGATTCTACTTCGAAGGTCTTCATATTATGGACCAAGGCTGGATAGCAGTTGGAATATCTTGTCTTCCTCATCATGTTTTTTTTAATATTGCAGCATCAATGGTGTGAGGGCGATATAATGCAAGTTCACTCCAGATACCTTTTAAAGTGCCAAGCAGCTGCACATACGTCTTGCCATCTTGTTGTAGGTTGGCAAGATCCTTTTTGATTTGAAAGACATGAGCTGCATTATTTTTATTTCCATACATTTCTTTTACAGACTCCCAAAGTTCCATTGATGATTCTGAATAGCTGAATATTTCAGCAATATTGTTCTCCATAGAATTGAGTAACCATGACATAACAAGCTGATCTTTGCACTGCCATGCATCGTAGCTTTTTGAAGATGGGTCTGGAGCTTTGATATGGCCATTAACATAGCCAAGTTTGGATCTTCCACCAAGAGCAATCATTACAGCTCTTGACCAAGGAAGATAATTTAGCTCATTCAACAATGTTGAGCCTAGACATTGGTTTGGATTATTTTGTTCTCCTTCTAAAGTGTTAGATGATTTATTGATGTCATCAACACCAATATGTTTAAAGGAGTCTTCCATTAAAAAATCGTAGCAAGAAGCAGAAGTAGATTTGCTTAATTATAACAAGAAACATGTGTGCTAAATTATAGCAAGAAACATGTTAATCGAAACCTGCTCTGATACCATGAAGAAAAACAAAGCAAACAACTAATAAGGCAAAAATCATTTCTAGACTTCAACCTACCAATCTATCTTTATGATGTAGGAAGTTGAATAGAGGCAAGAATACAATGCCAAATAGAAGTCTAAAAACAAGATAGTAATTAATCCTAATCCTAAACAGACTCAGCAAGATACACAACAAAAGGCAGACAATAATCCTTTAATGATACGGAAGTAATCTTCATAGCATGCATGTCTGCAACTTTCTCGAAAGTAAGTAACTGCAGTTCTTTCAACACACGTAATATAATATATGTCATCATTATACATTATTTAATACTTCTCATCTATATTTAATTAAGAATTTAATGGATTTACAATTATATATAATTCCTTACACGCTAACAAAATATTCTTGACACTTCATTCTCTCATTTCTTTCTTTACATCTTTTACACTTAACAAAATATTCTTACTTTTTAACGTTGAATCAAAATATGACCTGTTTTTTTTTTTTATAAAGAAATCAAGTACAAGCATAAGGATGCGGCCTCCAAGCTGCCTAAAAGTATGTATAATGCGTGTCTTGACCATTTGGCAACGCTTGTTCTTTGTTCAATTCAAAGTCTTTTTAGGAGTGCTTACTCCTACAATAGAGGCCACCTTCTAGATAGTCTACTAAACTCTCTCAGCTTGTAATCACAAAATCTGCGGATCAAATTTGTTAATCCATTGTTGGGTTTTTCATTTATTTTTTTAAATGAAATGATATCCATTGTTATTCCAATATGGAGAAACTTGTGAGTATAATATAAATACATACATTTTAAAGTCTAGCTAAATGGTTTGAATGCATTCGTTTACGAGTAAGAAAAAAATGACGATCATAATCGAGACATGGCCATGAAGTCATTCCCCCCTTATTCTATTTCCTTCCTTTTGTTAGGAGCTGGAATAACTGTGGGATTATTGAGTCACTTTCCAGGAACATGCTTGTTTGAAGGTTAAATGATATTTATCAATTGATGGACTCTTTATAAACTATCTTCCTAAACATTCAGTCATCGATCAGCATTCCCTCAAAGAACTTAGCTAGTTGGCTTTTCTTTTACCAATTCTAAATCAAAGTCTGGTCGTAATATAATTCAAAGAATTGAAAATGGTTAATTGTTTACTCTCTTTTTTCTTCTAATTCCTTTCATAATTAACCTCGTATGAATTGGACATGTATACAGCTTATTATTCCAGGATCCGTAATATTTCAAACTTCAACTCATGCCAAGTCATTCGTAAGAATCCATTCATTTTCCGCACAGTCAATTGACCAAAAACCATGTGATTCAGCAAGAAAAAACCCAGCCCCGTACGTACGTAAGACATGCACATGTTGTCTGTCTATAAATGTGACCATCAATTCTCTGCTCCACTCCATTCTCTTCCATCCCTATTTTCTTAACTTTCATATACTTATTATCAGAATACTGCAACAAAGTCCTTGAGATCATTTTTTTTAATTTAAAAAATGGCCTTCAATGGAAAGAGTCGTGTCACAATTTTTTTCACATTGTTCACCATTTTGTTGACTTTAAGCACACTACAATGTGTTGTCGCCATGAGGCCATTGCATGGAGAGCAATCGTTGAAAAAACACTTCCCGCTTATTGAGTCCCTTCAACGGGGTCCAGTGCCGCCATCTGCGGGTTCCCCGTGCTCTCACAATCCCGGAGGAAGTGGCAACTGCAACTTGAATGGAATGAACTTTGTTGGCCGTGCCAATCGCCAACCACCGCCTGCCTTTCCTAGCTCAGTTACTGAACAATCCAAGGCCTCTAACTAGTACACTGTAGTAAGCCTGCAACCAGGTGGCGATAGGGTTTCGTGCCCCTAATAAACCGAAAATGCGACTGGGACATTGTCTTCGTATTATTAATCCTTTATCCTTATTTTATTCTTTCGTATGCCAATAAAGTACTCTTTCTTTCTTTCTGAGAAAAAAGAAACGTGTAAACAGCAGCTGTATAGCTTGTGTGCATAGAGCTGTTACACTTGCAAATGTCATGGTAAAGAATATGATCTACACGTGTATCGAATCTATCAAATACAATATTTAAGAATCTGCCTGATTTTTTTCTCTTTTTTTTTTAATTTTGCTGGTCAGTGAAATATTCTTGCTCTTTAATAAATACTGGGCTGGTTCGGTGCAAAATTTCTCCAAGTCTATGTATTTTTAAATACATAAGATATTTACATTAAATTTTCAGATGAAACTGTGACGATGACTATATATTATACGCTCTACATGCACGTATTTACAATATTATCATATAATCTACTAAATGCAAACTAATAAAGTCAGAACATACATGTCTTATTAATCTCAGAGGCATATGCATGTATTTTTTCTTTTGATAGTAGCAGCAGCAACAACATATGTATATAAAGAATATAATATGAAGAGCTAATCAAGTTGTAATAATGATGGTGGCTGCTCTTGATTAAACAAAAGGCGCATGCTAAGGTGGATAGATATTTCCTTTATTTCAACATAAGGCCTTTTTTATAAAAAAAAAAACATTTAAATCAAAAAATGGTGAAGTATAGGGAATGAAATAATTAAAATTACTTAACAGAAACTGTTTACCCTTCGATTCTAATATGAAATGCGACAAACTAGAACTATAAGTTAAAATGCATGAGTAGTGAAGCATAGGGAATGAGAGAGCAAAAAAATGTGATTAATCATTAAATTATATATTAAAACTAGCCTTAATTGGAAGGAAGCTGATTACTTTTTTCTTAACTTGAAGAGATAGGTATCATTTAATAATCTTAACCTCCCTAAGCCCTCCAACTAGAGTAGTAAATTATTTTATCATATATTTGAGGGTTCGAGCTTTGAATGCTCTATAACTCCTAGCTTAATCTCTTCTATTAGTAATGAGATCCAAATAATGTTGTCACCTCCCTTTTCCCTTCTTCTCTATCCATCCAAACACGATATAAATGTTTTTTAACTCAAACCTATTTTAAGAGTATAGTGTTCATCTAAGGGGATGGGTTTAAGAAGGTTTTTTTTTAGATACGAGGAAACCTAAGTCCACAAAGTGGCATTGCCCCACAATAAGTGTACTTTGTGAGCTTAGATGAGCGAGTAAAACCCCAGTTATCCTAGGTTTTTGCAAAGAGTACATGCCTGACTCGAACTCGAGATTTGCTATGCAGATTGGAAGCTTTTTGTCATCATGCCATGTCCCCTGGGTTTAGGAAGGTGTTAACCATTATGTAGGAATTTTGGAAAATTGTATTTGTTTTTCTTTTAAAAATTATCCTTCAAACTTTTTCTTACACCTAGTATAATATACCAGCCACTTACCCATGCTTTGTCGTGACTGGAATCATTTTTTTTTTCAACGCAAAAAATATTAATTGTGTGAGATTTTTTATTATAATATAAATTTGGACAAAATAATAAATCCATGCATAATTCTTGTGGAGAGCGAGTTTCCTATAAAATATATAAATTTTAAATCGATTAAATTTATCTGAATTATTATCATCATTAAAAAAGTAAGAATATTCAGATTCCTAAATTATTGAATTCATTGTATTAAGATTAGTTTATTTTATAATCCAATTTAAATTAAACACAACAAATAAAATGTAAATTATGAAAATACTTGCAATAACCAAATAACAAAAATAAGTAGCTCATTTTCTATCTATAAAAAGAAGAAAACATCATTGAAAATCCATGTGTATGTTGTCATCATTATCATGACTATTGCAGTTAAAATTATTATCAATATTACTGTCCAGACAGCAAACAGAAATCATTAAATTGTGTCAAAAATAAAAAAAAAATAAAAAAATTTATAAAAACATAATAAAAAAAGATAATCACTAAAATTATCATTATATTATGCAAACAATGAAAATATAAAATCATCTGATCTGAAGAACAAATAAAAATAACCTAAAACAACAAATGATCACTAACATAAATTAAAGTTTCAAGACTAAACAAAAAATAAAACCCAAAAAATAAAACGACAAAAATTAAAAACAAAAATAAAAAGTATAGAAGCATAAATACGGGTTAAAAATAAACACTGTTAAAGAAGGACAAAAAAAACAAAATGGATCAATACCAAATAAAAAAAATCAAAGAATAAGGTTTGAAATGAAAAATAAAATATATAATTAAACCCAATTGAAGGGCAAAATTGAAACGAATAAAAACTTTGGGACAAAACAAAAAAAGAATTTTTTAAAAACAATTGTACTGTAATTGTGCTTAAAAATAAAAGAATAAGGATCGAAATGAAAAGTAATATATATAACTAATTTTAATTGGAGGAAAAAATTAAAACAAATTAAAACCTGCACATCAAAAAAATTAAACGAACAAAAAAACCACAAATCAAAAGAATAAGGACTAAAATAAAAATCAATGTCATAACCCAATTTTGGGTCGCTCCCCACATCTACCCTAAAATAGCAAAAATAAAATAAAAAGGGCCGGTGTCGGTAGGAAAATCAATGTGAAAATTTTGAACGTTTTCGAGGGCTCGATCGTATCTCTTTTGTGTCAAAAAATGAAGGAAAGTGAAGATCAAGGCTAAAGTATTTATTATTGGATAAATTTGCGTAAATATTAAGTCGAAAGATATAATTATATTTTTATGGACCAATTCGATTTAATCGTTAGCCAATATAAAAGTGTAATTGTGTTATAGAATTAATTTAGGGTCCAATTGAAGGATTTAATTAAGTGCAAGGACTTAATTTAACTTTAAATTGGTCAAATTAATTTTATTAAGGGTTTAATCAATAAAAAATCAAGTTCTTGAATTTAATTCGGGTTTAATTGATGAGATTGGAATTTTTGGAGAACAAATTGAATTTTTTTCAAACCAATTATGCAAAATCAGGGGCCAAATTGAACGAATTGAGAGTCCAATAGTCAACTGAGGGTTAAATCATGCAAATTAGAAATCAAGGATCAAAATAAAAAAGGCACGCAAAGCTAAGGATGCTCTCAAAATTCTGACGGGGATACAATTGCACTAAATTAAAAGCTTAAAGCTAATTGGAGATGCAATTAAAATAATTGCAAATTTTGGGACCACATCGTAATTTCACTTCCCAAAATCAAATTTGAAGTGCCTATACTGTTCCGACACCTGAATAATGCAGGGCACACCTCTACAACCCTCTGCAAAGTACAGAGGCAACAACCTCATTCAATGTGCATGAGGGTTGCCTCTGTCCCCTATAAATTGCACCATTCGCAGACACCAAAGGAGGGGAAGACAAACAAGAAAAAAGAGAGAGAAAAAGAGAGCAGAGTATTGGAGCATAGAGGAGAAAAAAACATAGTAGAGGAGATTTGAAATTTGACAGTTCAGAGATGAAAATGCAGTAAAAATTTGTAGAACAAAATCATACACGCAGCAGCAGCCACTCATCTCCTTCCCTAGCTGCGGCGTGAGCTCTCTCTCTCTCTCTCTCCTTCGTCTCTCTCAAAAGCCCAGTCCCTCTCTCTTTAAAAAAAACAGCATCCACCGTCAGCCATTCTCTCCTCCAGCAGCAACTCCAGCCAGTCCAGCCCCTCTCTCTCTCTTCACCAGCAACTCCATCTCCGTGCCAGCAGCCCAGCCACCTCCTCCAGTGAAGCAACAGGAGCAGCCCCAGTGATAGCAAGCAAAACCAGCCAGCTTCCGACGCCTCCTTCGGCCACCACAGGCCACCATTTCCGACGCCACCACGATAGGAAAAATCACCTCGACCTCTTCTACCAAATTGTATTAACAGGTGCGTCGTTCATCACACTCCAAAAATCTCTCATTTACTGTTGATGGCCATCTTCATGTACAAGGTAGTGAATTAATTGACTCCCCCGTGCCACTGTTCTGCATTATACAGAACAATGGCCTAACTAGATCGAGGATGAGGCCCAGTCAGGCCATAAAATGGGTGGGTCATTAGGCCCACCAGGGGCTGGCAGTCCAGCCCCAAATGATGGGCCTCTCAGCCCATCAGGGCTGGCCTGCTGGCCCACAAAATATATATAAAAAATAAAAATACAAAATTTGCATAACAAATAATTTTTTAAAAAGACAAAAAATGTGTTGTTTTCGTGCATACAGCTAGTGCACTAACATATCTTGAACATTCATTTCCAAAAACATATATTCCGAGTTTAAATAAAAAATGTGTTTTAGCATGGATTTTGTAAACACAAAAATCGTTTTCTCGCATTTTTTTGATTTACAACATGTTTCTAAAATCCAGAGGGTATTGGCCAATATTCCAAAAATATCAAAATCTAATTTTTTGAGGATTCACGTTATTTACTGTTAATATTTGGATAAAGAAATCCTAAAAGAGTTAATATCCAAAATATTGGCAGGGATAATTCATTATTATTCACTATTGATATTTGGGTAAAGAAATCCTAAAGGGGTTAATATCCAAAATATTAACGGGGATAATTTGTTGTTATTCACCGTAAATATTTAGATAAAGAAACCTTAAAGTGGTAAATATCCAAAATATTTTTACAGGAATAATACGTCATCATCATTTAACCAATATTTTTTTCTTTGAAAGATCAACACCATAGCAAATCATAAGGCAAACCAAAACATAAAGCAGCTTACCTTAGAGAGGGTGTACTAGGGGTGCTTTACGCAACCAGTCTCTTGCCTTAAAATCTCTAAAAGACAAGTTTAGGTTTCCTAGTAACCATAATACTAGGTGGTGACTCTTTTTTTCACAAAAATAAAGACAAAACCCCGACATGAATACCCCGACTCGCGGGGAGAGTCGTCGCGACGTCACGCTCTCTCGGAGGGAAATTCAAAAATGCAAGAAAATAATTTTTTTGTGTTTATGAAATCAATGCTAAAACATATTTTTTCTCTAAAATCTGAAATGATATTTTTTTTAGAAAAGGAATGTTCAAAATATGTTGGCGTATTGACCGTATGCACGAAAACAACATATTTTTTTGTCTTTTTAAAAAAATATTTTTTATACAAATTTTGTATATATATATATATATATATATATATATATATTGTGGGCCAGCTGCCTAGCCTTGATGGGCCGAGAGGCCCATCATTTGGGGTTGGACTGCCAGCTCCATGTGGGCCTAACAGCCCAGCCAGCCCATTATTTAACACTTCTCATCTATATTTAATGGATTTACAATGATATATAATTCTTTACACGCTAACAAAATATTCTTGACACTTCATTCTCTCATTTCTTTACTTTTTTTACACTTAATTTTTACTTTTTAACGTTGAATCAAATATAACCTGTTTTTTTCTTAAGACACCGAGTACAAGCTTAAGGTTGCGGCCTCCAAGTTGCCCAAAAGATAGTGTCCTAGGTGTGTATAATGTACGTATGCGTGACTTGACCATTTGGCAACGCTTGTTCTATGTTCAATTCAAAGTTTTTTTAGCAGTGCTTATTCCAATATGGAAAAGCTTGTGAATATAATTTATAAATACATACATTTTAAAGTCTAGCTAAATGGTTTGAATGCATTCGTTTACGAATAAGAAAAAAATGAGGATCATAATCGAGACTTGGCCATGAAGGCATCCCCCCCCCCCCCCCCCCCCCCCCCCCCCCCTCCCAGTTTACTTCCTTCCTTCTGTTTGGAGCTGGAATACCTGTGGGATTATTGAGTCACTTTCCAGGAACATGCTTGTTTGAAAGTTAAATGATATTTATCAATTGTTGGACTCTTTATAAACTATCTTCCTAAACATTCAGTCATCGATCGGCATTCCTTCAAAGAACTCAGCTGGTTGGTTTTTCTATTACCAATTCTAAATCAAAGTCTGGTCGTAATATAATTCAAAGAATTGAAAATGGTTAATTGTTTGCTCTTTTTTTCCTTCTAATTCCTTTCATAACATACGGAAATTGTCCAAAACTTGTTTTATTCATTTCTAACCTCGTATGAATTGGACATGTATACAGCGTATTATTCCAGGATCCGTACCGTATTATATACTTCAACTCATGCCGAGTCATTCGTAAGAATCCATTCATTTTCCGCACAGTCAATTGACCAAAAACCATGTGATTCAGTAAGCAAAAACCCAGCCCCGTACACACGTCGGACATGCACATGCTGTCTGTCTATAAATGTGACCATCAAATCTCTGCTCCACTCCATTCTCATCCATCCCTATTTTCTTAGCTTTCATATACTTTTTATCAGAATACAGCAACAAAGTCCTTGAGATCATTTTAAAAAAAAAAATGGCCTTCAATGGAAAGAGTCGTGTTACAATTTTTTTCACATTGTTCACCATTTTGTTGACTTTAAGCGCACTACAATGTGTTGCAGCCATGAGGCCATTGCATGGAGAGCAATCGTTGAAAAAACACTTCCCGCTTATTGAGTCCCTTCAACGGGGTCCAGTGCCGCCATCTGCGGGTTCCCCGTGCTCTCACAATCCCGGAGGAAGTGGCACCTGCAACTTGAATGGAATGAACTTTGTTGGCCGTGCCAATCGCCAGCCGCCGCCTGCCTTTCCTAGCTCAGTTACTGAACAATCCAAAGCCTCTAATTAACTAGTCCACATGCAGTAGTAAGACTGCAACCACGTGGCGATAGAGTTTCATGCCCCAAATAAACCGAAAGTGCGGCTGGGACATTGTCTACTTATTATTAATCCTGTATTTTGTTCTTTCGTATGCCAATAAAGTACTCTCTCTCTCTCTCTTTCTTTCTTTCTTAGAAAAAAAAACGTGTAAACAGCAGCTGTATAGCTTGTGTGCATAGAGCTGTTATACCTACAAATGTCATTGCTAAGAATATGATTTATGCATGTATCGAATCTATCTACAACAATATTTAAGAATCAACCTGATTTTTTTCTTCTCTTTTTTTTTCATAAATAGTGGGCTGGTTTGGTGCAAAATTTCTCCAAGTCTATGTATTTTTAAATACATAAGATATTTACATTAAATTTTCAGATGAAACCGTGACGATGATTATATATTTCATGCTGATGGATATACGCTCTACATGCACGTATTTACAATATTATCATATAATCTACTAAATGCACACTAATAAAGTCAGAACATACATGTCTTTTTAATCTCAGAGCTGATTATGTTTTTATAATGATGGTGGCTGTTCTTGATTAAACAAAAGGCGCATGCTAAGGTAAATTAAGTTTTTGCCGGTCTTTTATTTGAAAACATAATAGCCATCGTATCATATATATTAGAAATGTTTGCTTATTTTGGGTGACCATAACCTTATATCATAATTAAATTGATTTACTTAATCTGAGAGCTCAATCCATGATTTACTACCGATCTTTTAACTTTATCAATAAACTCTTTCATTCCCGGTTGGAAAAGGAGATTTATTCTCATTTTATAGCGTTAAAGAAAGGAATCTCTAAAAGTATTTGGTCAAATAGCTGCATGTATATATGCATCCTTCATTTTCTTCCATTTAATTTAATTTCAATATTTAAGAAGAGCATAATTGATTTTGCTTAAACACAGGTTTTTTAATTCGGGCTAATAAAAATATCCCTTGGTTACAGTCTTACAACGACAATAGCCCTTTAATTTCTTGAACGTGAAGCCTGAAAGTTTATTGCCTTTTCGAGGAGTATATATGCTCGGACTTATGGTCATCTTCCAAAGCATTATAAATGGAGGTTTACCCACCTTGTTTTTCATCAAAAGAAGATGGTTAAAATCAACATATGGTGGTACGTAGTGCTTCATTAAAAATAAGAGTAAACTATAATTCATGCCCTGTGTTTTCCTATGATTTATTAATTAGTAAGTTAACCTTTCTAGTTTTAAAAATTATCTTCCCTA
The DNA here is from genome assembly GCA_025169955.1 of Salix arbutifolia. Lineage (NCBI taxonomy): Eukaryota > Viridiplantae > Streptophyta > Magnoliopsida > Malpighiales > Salicaceae > Salix > Salix arbutifolia. The sequence continues at coordinate 10,032,445 of CM045909.1, forward strand.
AGAAGCATGCCGTGATGACAAATGACTTTTGATCTCCCTACCAGGTTTCCAGTTCGAGTCAGAGTGTGCATCCCTTGTAAGAGTCTAGGACAGTCGGAGTTTTACTCGTTTACCTAAACCCACAAAGTACGCTTTTCGGAAGGTGAGGTTTTCTCGTATAAAAAAAAAGTTTTAAAAATTATAATTGAGTTTTTTTTACCAGATTTGAATGTTAAGTCTTTTTCAAATTTTGTATATGTATTTTTAGTTTTGTTAGGTGAGGTTGAAGATTTTTCATTAAAAATGATGGGCGTTTTAGAGAAAAGGAATATAATTAGATTGTTATGAAGAGCTGATAGAAGGACCAGATTGTAAAATAAAATATGAAAAATATAGGGAGTTTTAAACAAAAGGAATTAACTAATTATTTTGAGATTGTTTATTAACGAGCTTTAAAAAATAAAATAAAAATATAAAGGGAAAACAATGACTTTGGTTCATAGAATTTGCATTTGCTAAGATAAATAGATACATTAATAGAAAAATAAAATTTCAAAACAATTATATTTTTTTAGTTTAATAACAATGATAAATAAAACACTCTTGAAACTTGTGTTTATTCTTTTTTTTTAAAAGGAATGCCCACTAATTTACCCCCTATTTGGCATCGCGTTCCAAAAGTGTTTTTGAAAAAATTAATTTTTTTATTTTTTATTTTAAATTAATTTTCATGTGCTGATATCAAAAATAATTTTTTAAAAATAAAAATAAAATCATTTTGATATATTTATAAATGAAAAACACTTTCAACAATTCATTCCTATTTCAACAAGTAACTTGAAATTAATTAAAGAAAGAAAATAAGTAAGCCGCCATCCCAAATGGCTGGCTAAGTACTAATTTTCAAACTATATACGGATCAGGATAGCAAAAAATAAATAAATAAATTAGTAAACGTTTTACTGTTTAAGTACTGTATATTATTACAATACTACTATATAGTCTTCTTAAAATTTGACCTACGTCCAGTCAAAGACTAGCTTCATTAAGAACACTGGTAGAGCATGCTGAATTTGAAGCTAGCTTATTCTCCTTCTCTTCCATTTTCCAACCTCAATTTCAATACGCAATTTTTAGTTAATCCAAGCCATCTTTTGAGTCAGCGTCCACTAGAGGAGCTGTGTAGAGGCACCATGGCTTGGTCTACAAGCGCATTATTACTCTGGCCGGAAGGCAGAGAGCCTCGGTGATTGGACTGTTCGTATACTTCTAAAGTCTATCTTTCCTTTGAAACAGTGACAGAGGAGCACAATTCATGGAGAAATTCGATACGTTCTGGTTGTTTTGACTCGAAATTTCAGGTTGGTGATGGATGGTTTGGCCTCTGAGCCATTAGTGATACATGTCCATGGGAGAAACCGAGAAGAACGATAAAGCCGCACTGTTCTAAAGTGTAGAGATGGTATTGCAAGTCATCAATCCATTTATTAGAAGAAGAAAAATAAAAAAAGATTTACAAAGTTTCGAGATCCATTATCCAGAGAATGTTATTTTCCAAACATTTACAATTTCCTCCACAAAAAATAGAGAAAAAAATATAAGAATTCCGTGTGTATACAATTACACAAATAAAAGAATGGACGAGCCCATGATGATACGAGTGTTTCAGGACTTGTGATGTGGTCTGGCTTCGCTGATCCTTTCAAACAACTTCGACAGGTACAAATTACAAAGACATCCTGAGCTTCAGGTTTTAAATTTCTGAGTCCAGGGAATCAAGATCAAATATATAGGAGAGCTTCAGCTTTGACTCGTAGCCACCCCAAACGGGACAGCGAGACGTGGGAAAGCAGAATCAGGAGGCAAACCGTGGCCGGCATAGTGCATTTCGTTGACTAGTGGACAACTTTCTCCGTCGCCACCAGGAATGTTGGTGCATCCTGAGGCCTTCGAAGGGGGGATAGTGCCCCTCTGAAGAGACTGCAATGAAAGGTCTCCGGTCAGATCTTCAGGCAATATCCTGCTAGCTGTGTATGGCTGAACATGTGAAGAAAACAGCAGTAGAACTGCCAAAACAATGTTTAGAATGCTCATGATTTCTGGATGACAATGTCCAAACAAGGATGAAGAATTTGGTGGAGTGATGAGGGGTATTTATACTGATAAACGTAGGAACTGTTTCATTTGTTGAAAGATTTTGGTTGTTGACTACCAGGTTTTTGCCTACATAAAAAACTATCAAAGAATTAAACTGGTCTTCAACAAGAAGAGGAGGTTCTCTTGAACTTGGATACCAAGTTTTAGTCTCCGTTTTCTACCTCCCTGTATGCGTGAACATTTCTTTTATTTTGCTGAGATAAGTTTCCTGTCAAATTTATGGTGCGAGTTCTGACGAGGCCAGATTTCTTAAAAAGGAAATTTCTTGGAACTGCAATTGCTTTGACCTTGTGGCTGTCAATGCTGAGGCACATGGTTTCATGAAAATTTTCTAGTATACGATCGTCGTACGCGTCTTACAATTAAAGGCTTTATCTTTATTATCCCAGTGGATTAAAAAGTATACAAAGTTCAAACGTTTCATCCTCGATGCTGAGTTGCTCACAACCAAAAACATGGTCAGCGATTTTGTCAATCCTTTTCATGGCCTAAAACCCAGATGGAATCAATCTCTACATGACCGTGAAATTTTAATACGCAACCCCTCCTAAATCCCCCGATAAACCATAACTCGAATCCCACTCTTAACCATCAGATGCGACTTAATTCATGATTGTGGTTTAGATAAGAGTTGATCCTGTGTTGTGGTTTCTCATTGGATAATTAATGTGGTCTGTAAAGTTAGGTTACATTCCATCAGATGCTCATTTCAACCATTAATCAAACCCAGAAGATATATCGAAGCCTCATTATAACTAAAAAGCTGGAGGCAGAGAAGGCAGGAACACTCTTTACAAAATGTTTTCTTATGAAAAGATTACAACCTCACTCCAATTCTGAGACCCAGTACATTATTACAACGGGGCAGCCCCTCACCAGCTTGCGTGACATTCTTTCAATGTCCATTTGAAGGGCGAAATACTGTGAAGCCATTGACACCGCATGCCATATTTGAATACTCTGGGTTAAAGAACGGGGAACTATCACCATCAGCATTCCTCATGCTCATCAGGGAAATATCAGAACCAGAAATCTGCCACTGGTTTGGAATCAACCCATCAATATGCCCATTTGCATAAGGCAGCGGGCTAGCTTGTGGAATAAATTCCCTTAACGTCTCAAAATGGCTTCCAGAAGAGCTATAGCTCCTCTGAAACCCACCATCACGGTAACTCCTGGTACGCTCAAATCTGCATGAACTGCTAGTTGAAGAACCCATATCACTCGATACACTCATGTCACTTGGAAAAGAGAACTGCCGATTCAATAGGTGTGGGCCATTGCTATGGAAGACTCTGCTTACCTCAGATGCATTCCCAACAGCATGTTCCTCATCAAGCAAATCATTGATAATATCAAGATGTGGGAACTCATCTGTCACCCCACCTTGGGTCTGAGACCCAGATGTACAGGCTGAGAACTCACTGGAGTAGTGCTCCTGTGGTCTGCTGCATACAGTATTATACAAGCCAATGTTTTTCATGCCATTTACCAAGGAAGAAGGGTCACTGCTCATGCTTCTACTAGCATCTCTTTGAGAGCTCTCCATCCATTGGCGTCCATTCTGCAAGACATCCTTAGTAACCATACCAAGAGGAAAGCCAGATTGGAGAGAGTTTGGGTCTACCCTATCAGAGTTCAAAGGTGGCAAGAACATTGGTGCAGATACCAAAGTAGATGGCTGCACATGTGCTGGTGATAGGTTCACTCCTGTACCTGGAGAGCTGGTATGACTGAAACCAGATGAACTAGAGCCAACAGAATTACCAATTATGGCATTTCGATAGGACTGGGGAACATGACTATGAGTAGCTGTTGAAGGATCGGGACCTAGCTGGCCAGCTGCACTAACTGAACGAGCCAGTAAAGGAGTTGTTTGGACAAGGGAAACGGGAGCAGCAGTTGGCCTGGGAGCGGGCACCAAAGGAGCACTGGAGGGCCTTGACATGGCAGGCACTTGTTGCGGAGTTGGTTTGTCAGACTGTTTTGCAGTTGACACATTCTGGGTCTCAGGTTTGGGAATACCAGTATTTTGAGGGGGGTTAACTGAAGTGGCAGCTTTATCAGTCTGCTGTGAGCAATTTGAAGATGCTTTCTTAACTAAACCAAGATCCTTGGTAGTTGAACTCTTGCTTTCTGACTTCAGTAGTACAGTAGATGGGACATTTTTAGGAGGGCTTCTGGGAGAAGATAGCACAGCTGCTGTCTTTTCTTTAGGTCTTTCAACATCAACCAGGTCTTTTTTACTCGTCTGCTTTTGCATGGAAACAACTTTTTCTTCCTATTTCATGGAAAAGAAATATTCATGAAGGCATATCCAAGTACCACAGATTATATGTATCCATGAAAATAAAACAGCATTCGGAAATAGAAAAGCAAAAACTCAAATTGAGAAGAAATGGGGGGGGTATAAATTCAAATGGCAGCCTTCAAGAGTCTCCTTTCAACTTTATTGGAATTAAAAAAATGAAAGGAAAATAAAGAGAAGAGTTTCATAGCAAAGACAGCTAAAAACTCCTTTGTGTTGATTAATTCCTAAATTCTAAAGAACATATTCTATGCACCTAATGAAAAAATAATTCCTCTCCCCAATAGAGGAAGAGAGAAACAAAGATTAAAAAACACAAGAAAAAAAAAATAGGAAGATGAAAATGGAAGGGAAACAATTTAAAAACATTTATGCTGTAGGAATGAGGATGCTAAATAAGACAGCAGAGAAGAGCCTTCACACCCAAGAAGCTGACACAACCAATACATGTAGCCAACCAGACCATTAGGCATCAAAAAGGAGGCGGCTATAAAAGAGTTGCAGCACGCAAAAATTGAAATTGAACATTTGATTCTTATTATATTGTTCTACCCTTCTTGATAATTTAAACTCATTAAAAGAGTAGAAATTTGAGATCATGGGAAAAGATCAGCAACTTCACCTTTTCTGTCTTAATTACATGTTGTTCAAGCCTCATCATCCTATCTCGCAAATCATGAACAACAGCCTCAAGCTCACAATCACCAGCCTTGCTACTTTTTGTTATATCGCCAAGATCACCACTATCTGATGCAGGCTCAGAAGGCTGATTATCCATTTCAGTTGCCCAACTCCCATCACGTGCCATCTTACCCCGCTGATTCTTCCCTCTACATATATGAAATGCAAAGTAAATGCCACATAATCTAGTCCTGTAAAAAAGGATACGTAGGCCACTTGTTACCACTTTACCTGCCAGGTGAGTTTTCAAATTGATAGTTTGAGTAAGAGTTCGCCTTGCAGCAGCCATTCATTACTACCGAAGGGACTGAATCTGTAGAGCACGTCGAGGAACTATCATCCAATGCATATGTGCTCCTTTTTTCAGTTGTTCCATTTGGCACAGATGACAAGCCACTAACTCCACTGCTACTGGCTTCGGTGGGAGGATGAACTTCTGAGGTGTCAGTATCCCAATTGACAGGACTTACATCTCTGTCTTCTGAATCAGGGTGGAGCACTTCGGCAACACCATCCACTGAATCAGACATGTCAGATACATCTTCCAGAACCTCAGGTTTTTCCACCGCAGGCTGCACCTCCTCCACAACATACTCTTTTTTCTCATTACTAATATTCATCTCTTGGTGATTGTCTACCACGGCCACACTAGACCTATCATCTCTCCCTTTATCCTTCCCTTTGCGATTATTCCGTTTTTGTTTAGCCTGTCATTTATTAAGCATCAGCATTCAAACAAACCAACCTTGACAAGGGAAGGTTGGGGTTTCTTTTGTTTTGGGGGCGGGGGGGGATAGTACTTGAAAGATTTTTTCATAAAAGAAAATTTGGCCACTGCAACACGCATTTTAGATGAGTCTGTAATAGGAAATTTTGAAATTAAAGTTGCAGGATCCCAATTACATCATGAAAAACTAATTTCCTTCTCCAATCTGCCACTACCTAAATTCAATAAGGGAGCTAGGACACTGCTAAACTAGATTCTTATGAAGAAAAACAAGTCACCTGTTTTTTCTTTGATTTCTTTTCCTTTTCAGTTGCTCCTCGTTTAGCCTTCTGCTCACTCTCTGCAAGCCATGCTGCCTCTTCTTCACGAATTAGCTCTTCTTGCCTCTTCAAAGCAACAGCCTCCTGGTAGGAAACTTCAATTTTATGGCTACAAGTGAAGGAGGCAAAAAAATGAGGCCACACATGGAAAACATCAAGTAATATACTTGTCATGCCACAAAGAAACAGAAAATAGCTAGGGTATGATGAGCAATACTCAATATGCCAACATATTGCATTGGTGATTACAAATTGGTATTTAATTTCTTTTTTTATCAATATTTGCAAAGAATTTTACACTTGATAATATGGAGCAGATGATAACATAAAATAATAAAAAAACTGCTCCAAGAAAAAATAAAAAGATTACAAAAATATTAAGATTTTAGCAAAGATGTTTGGACTTCTAATAGACCAAATGGTAGTCTAGACTTAAAATAAAGGACTTCTAAAAACAGTAGAAGACTCCAGATAATTGATCAGGTGAACGAAAAAGGTGCACGCAGCAGAAATATGGTTCTAGTGAGGTCTGGAACGGAAGAAATCTCAGCAGTATGAAGAACTAACACCATTTTAAAAACAAAAACATATTTAATATCAAATATAAGTATATTACTTAAAAATATGAGCGAGGACAAATATTTCCACCGTCCTACGGCCCAATTCTGTTAGACGCCTTTCATCACGCTCAATGGAATCCTTGTTGAAGTCCTCTCCAGAACTTCCATCCTGAATACGAATGCAAAACTTTTGTGAGAGATCAGAAACTTCATTAGTCACAATCATGAGGCATAAAGGTTAGCTATCAACAACATCAAGCAAGGGAAAACAACCAGCATTTCAAGCTCTTCTGAATCTAATCCAGTGTGCATAACAAAATCAACAAGTATATGATATCACCACCACCCCATCACTCCCATCATCATCAACATAAAGCCATTGCCATCATTTCCCCACTCTAATGCCATCACCACCAGTCTGAAACCATTGTAGGTAGAAGATAATGTAAACCTTAATCTTTTATTCTTATTCTGTAAGTGAGCTATTCCAGAAAACAAAATGTTACTGGAGAGATGCAAGCTAACTAATTGCCGAAAACTATTTGCATACAGTTTTCCAACTTATGGTTGAAGCTTAAACACAATAAGCTACACCCAATGCCACCAATAAGATTATCTAAGATACAAAACACATGAGGCAATTTATTGAATAGCCTAAGTCACCATTCAAATGTTTAAGTACTCTGAAGAGACCTTAAAAGCAATGACAATACAGACCTATGGTTGAAGCTTACACACAATAAGCTACACCCAATGCAACCAATAAAGATTCTCTAGGATACAAAACACATGGACCAATTTATTGAATAGCCAAAGTCCCCATTCAAATGTTTAAGTACTCTGAAGAGACCTTAAAGGCAATGGCAATGCAGTCCAGCACTCATTTAAAAACAAGCTACAAAAATGATTAAACTGCGTAAAAGTCCACAGTAATTTTCATACTGACTACCTATAAGCATAACAGAATTCAGAAAAGATTCAAAATTTAGAAAATGGTATCCAGTAACCCAGCCAACCTTTGTACGGTTCTGAGGACCCTTCTCATCTTTTGGAGGCAATGGTTCAATGGCAGCCCTTTCAAGTAGTAGCAGCACATCATCCACCAACACAAACATATTTTTTTCAACACAGACAATTGGAGCTGGCATTTCTTCAGTATCCAACAACTTTGCTCTCCCTTTCTTGCTCTTAGATTGGCCTTCAAGAGCCTTCAGTCCACTATACAAGGAATCCATTACCAATGTAGATGTGACTTCCTTCTCTATAAAGAAATGCTTGACAACTACTTTCAGAATTACATCTGTTTTGTCCCTAGACATGCGGCGCCGGGTGTTTTGATCCATTCCCAACCAAAAAGCACAAAAGCTGCAACAGTTGCAAACACTCTGCTATCACCACATTAAACTATACTGACCAGAAATATGAGGAAAATATGCCATAATTGCCACCAAAAGGATAGCACAGAAAGGAAAACTGTTAATTAAGGCCACAAATCAATAGTATGATGCGATCTTGTAGGACTGCCAAAACCCCACAATTTTCATAATATAGCATGTTGTCAAGTTTGGACTATTGGCAACCATTTTATTCAAATGCATTAAGTAACAAACATTTTCAAAGAGATACAATACCTTGACCACCTATTTTTGTCTTCTATTAACTTCACAAGTTTGCCCCGTCTCTCTTCCACAAAACGCCGACAAATCTGCTCTACATTTGTCAAGTATACCCTAACAAGTTCTCTCCTATACAGGCAATCGAGGCAACGAAAAGGCCGATCTGCTTTCTCCCTACAGATGAAAAGGAATGTCTCAGAATGGGTAATCAGAAATATGAGAAACACCTACAGCACAATCAGTAAAAGACATAATTAATGTAAACCAATAACTTATCAGACACCTGATGACTTGCACTTGAGCATTTATAATAAGAGTGTCAGCAGCATCTAAAAACCCATCTGACACTTTAGATAATTCCATAAATTTCTTCCATCCCCAATCATGCTCTTTCTTCCAGAACCGATGTAATGTATCTGCAAATTTTGCTTTTAGTTAATAGTAAATCAATGATTCCGTTACCAACTCTAGCCAATATTATCAACTAACCAGAATATTTTGATTTTTTTGTATCTTTATTGACCACGGCAATCGTAAACTGGGCAAAATGACTCCAACCTGGTTAACAAATAAAAGAAAATTACACAACTACAACCACAAAGAGAGCAAAAAAACAAAGAAAGACCAGTAACTATAACCACAATTTCAATTCGGTAGCACCAAACCTGGAAGAAGTTTATCATGGTTGGCAACACAGAGAAATAACGAAAGATGATTGCAAACATCACAACCTTGGGGATATATTAAAATGTACCTGTCACCATAAGCAAAAGGATTAAACCAATACTGACATGGAAACTTTCCGCATCACACTGATTTGCTGCAGGTCAACAGCATCAATGCAACAAAACTTGAGAAAAACTACAGAATTGAAATGTTCATTAAAATTTATGCTCCATAATGTGAAAGTTGTCCTATTTAAAATAAGAAAGTGGATTATAAATTAGGCAATGGGATAATTTTACTTGTTCTTGATTAAAGCGCATGATGATTTATTTTACTTGGTTCTTTATGACAAAGAAGGAAAAACAAAATTCAAAATATCACCAACTATCTACACCAAACATATAGTGAACCAATAAACTCCTTTTGTTCACTTCAAGACAAAACTTATAGCAGAAGTGTGTATTAAAAACATTGCATTTACCTCTGGATAACAGTCTTACCAGATAACTAACTTGGTTACGTGCAATAGAGCACATAAGTCATCTCATGGACATCTCTCTACCATAAGCACAGGTTAAGAAAAATGATTATGCATGAGGGAGTTACATAACAAATTTAAATAATGGCAGCAACTAAAAAGTGAATGTCTGTGTATAGAAAAAAACCCTAATGATGCAACTATACAATCGATTTTAATAAGATACATGCACAAGTATCTTGTTGTGTCACATATTTTAGACTTGTAGAATGAGAATTAATGAAGCCTGTGAATTGAGGGGGAAAATCACAATTGTTACCTCCTTTGTGGAACCCTACTCTGATTGAAGAGATAAATAAAGGGACCGATGTTTGATCCCACAACTCAAGTATAATGGTTCATGTTCCAAAGCAGAGCACGGTGAAATATTTATGGTTCTAAAAATGCACAAATTAAGAAGCTTGCTTCCAAAATAAGCTTGTAGTCACATTAAATTTGTTATTCATGTGTGTGGGTGTATGCAAGCATGAAGTTAGAAAAACTAAATTTCTACTCATAATGTAGGTATAAAGAGTAAACAAAAAATACATATATTGTTGAAATATGTACATGTATGCAGATGATGCACATAAAAAATGACAACGGAGAATGAAACTGTTAGAGTAAGCAAAAAAAATACTGAAAAAACAATATACAAAGCCCCATACCATTTGTAACCGCCAACTTCAAATGCATCACTTCTAAGTTCTCTTTTATTAATCTGTGAAAATTTCTCTATCTTCCATGTATATTTTCCATATAACTCAGAAGGTTTTGGCCCTATAATGGAACACAATCAGTTAGCAAAGAGAAGATAAGGTATAATAAATTATATAGAGAACCAGTGAATACCTCCATCATCGTCGTCATCAGTGTCCCAATAAGGTGGTGAAGTTGATGGGGTTCCATTTTCCACCTGCTCAGAGGATCGCCATTCCGCCAAAGCTTCACCTGACTGGCAACGCTGCCCACTTGAAATCCCGTCCGCAGTCCTTCCAACTCCAGCTTCCTCACTCACAATCCCCGCCATTTCCCACTCCAAAACTCCTCCCCGACAATCCTTTAACTCCCCTCACTGCATACATGAAAACCAATAAGAAAAAACAGAAATGTAGCCTTTAAACAGAATTGTTTTTGCCAACAATAGACACCTCAGTTAAATTTTCATAACTACAAACATTAAAAAGACTGCTCGTTGTAGTTAAACATATCATCAAAATATGTGCAAAAAACATACTGAGGTTCTTGAAAACTCTTAAGAAGCATAAAATTAAAAAAATATATGTAATGAATATTAAATTCTGCATCAAAATCGGGGCCTCATGAAATACAAACCTACACTCATTCGATATATGTTTAGCAAAATATTTACAATTCCCAAACCAACACTAAAAGATTATTTAGCTTATTTTTTAATTTCCATACAATATGAAAAAAAAAATCACATTCATAACAACGAAGTATTTTTTTTCTTTTTAAATCAAATTTCATCGTCGATTTTATTGGAATTCAACCAAAACCCAGTATTAATGATCTTCGACCTCAAAAACTTGTCATCAAGAAATTCAATCAGCGATAAACCCTTTTCTCTTTCGGTCAAAAATCAAGCAACTGCAGCTCAATAAAAATAGGAGATTATGAAACCAACCAGATGAATAAAAGTAAAACTATCCCAGAAAAACAAATTGCATAAAACACACGCAAATTAAGAGAACTTTGAATCTGGTGCCAGAAAATAATTATCGAATTTAAGATTCCCAAATAAACCCCGATCAAAAAAAGAAGGTGAAAACCCGGATGAATATGGAGAATTGAAAACAACATCGTATAGATCGATGTAGATACAAACCTGAGCTTTGACAAATGGGGTTCTAGGCAAAGCTATATGAGATTCTAGAGAGAGAGAGAAGAGCAGCAAAAGAAAGAAGGAAGAAACCAAAGGCGGAGCCCGTAAAAGAAATTGTCTTTTTCTAAGTCGCTAATACTGCTATTTACTGTTATATATATATATATAAAAAAAAAATTGTTTTTGTTTTTTCTTATTTGGGTACTGTATACTGTAGGTGAGCTGTGATGAGGAGGTTTTTGGGTTTGGATTTTGCCTTTTGCACTTTCTCTTTTTTTGATATATTTGGTATTGTTTTTATTTTTGTAGTTGAGGTTTTAAAAAAATAGTTTCATGAAAAGTATTTTAGCTGCAGTTCAAAATAAGTTTTAAAGTGTTTGGTTAAAACTCTTTTTGAGTTTGAGATTAATGAAAAGCAGTTTCATATGTTTGGTTACCAAGCTTTTCATATTGCTTTCAACTTGTGAAATTACTTTAAAAATATATTTTTTATATTAATATAAATATATTATGTAAATATTATTTATATTTTAATTAATTTATATTATTTTAATATTAAAAATATATTTTTTGTAAGAAAATATAATAAATAATTATTATACCCCTACCCCACCCCAGCCTAGCGCCCCGCCCCCCTCCCCACACAAAAAAAAAGAAGGACGCATGAAAAGCTGTTAATAGTTGCTTTTCATGCGTCCGGGTTTTAATGATTTTTAGGGTGGGGTCTACATCCAAAAATCAGCTCAAATCACCATTACCAAACACTCAAACTCTCATCTTTTTTTAAACCTCCGGTGCAACCTCAATCCCAAACACCCTCTTTGTCTCTCTTCAAAAAAAGATAATAAAAAATAGTCAAATGCGATAAATATAGAAATTAACGAAATTAAAAAAAAATGAAGAGGGTGGTGTCATGGGTGATAGGTAAATATTTTATATGTGTATTTTTGTGGCTTGAAAAAACTTAAGAAGTTGATAAATGCTTGTATTAAATTTAATATATTTAAGTTTAGCATTTAGTTAAATCCAAGATAATATGAGTTTGATAATTTATTAGACCCGACACACATGGTTTCACCGATCAACTAGACCTAAAATAACATGAGTTTAGGTTCAACAATCATATGAATCTAATGTTAATAACATGGTTCTACTAGTATGTTAGACCCAACATTATTGGGTTCGACAATCGGTTGAACTCAAGGCAATGTGGACCTAACAAAATACCAAACTCAATGTATTTTGGTCAACTATTAGCTAAAATCAATAATAGCATGAGTTTGGCATTATGTCATACTCAATACACTCGGGTTCAACAATTAATTAAACCCGAAACAACATGGGTCTAGCAAAAATACCAAATTCATTACATTTTAATTTAGTAATCAGTTAAACCTATTATAACATAGATCTAGTAGTATGTCAGATTTTATACATTTGAGTTCAACAATTAGCCGAACCCAAGACAATATGGGTCTGGTAAATTTATTAGGCCCAATACATTTGGGTTTAGTATATTGGTGAACCTAGATCAATGTGGGCTTGGACAAATATCATACTTAATATGTTTGGGTTCAATAATTAGTTAAACTCAATATAACATGAGTCTAGTAATATGGCAAACCCGACATACTTTGATTTAACAAGATATTGAATTCAAGGCAACATGGATTTGACAAAATACAACCTAATATGTTTGCGTTTAATTATCATCTAAACCTAATGTTACTTGAATTTGAAATTATGTCAGATTCTAGACGATTAATTAAATTGAAGGTGTTACAGATTATAATAATCGTCATACCTTTTTCTTTTATCTAAAGTGTTATGTCTAATTTGAGGCTTTTTTAAATTATTTATTGTTTTTCTTATAAAGTTACTCACTTTATCATTAGAGGTTCTTTAAGTTTATCATATTAGGATCATTGTTGTAGGTGCTTATGTTTTTATCATTAATTTGGTGCTTTATAATCTAATAATAAGAAAATTGTATTCTTAAACACCTTGATTAACCACTATCCAATATTAAATAATTTAATGCTTGAATATTTTGTATTTTAGGATATTATCATTGGGTAAAAAAGTTGATGAACAAGTACGAAAAAGCATAACATAAGGGAATGAAGTTTTTTTAAAGTGATGAATAAAATTAAAATTTAATTATTGCCTTGACAAAAATAATTTATGGGTTGTGTTTGTACTTCTAAGTATTGTGTTGTTTGGGCTTGGGTTTCAGTGGTAATGTTAAAAGTGATGGACTTTAAAGATGTTCTAGACTATAGATTAATAAAACTTTTGAGAATAATTAATTGAGTTTGAAGATGTTAGGTTTGAAATGTCCATTGAAGTTTGGGTTTAATCAACTTGTAGTTATGACTTATGACTTTGTGCTTTATGATTATAGTTAAATAAGAAGTTTTTTTTATTTTCAATAGGTAGATTCTTATAATTAGTTAAATATTAAATATATTATTAAGATTGTTTATAAGAGAAACTTACTCTCAATCCATTAATTTTTTTTAGTTAATATTTGTACTAAAATGTTAAACATATCGTTTTTTCCACAAATATAAAAATCCCCCACAACATCATTGTCCTTTAATACGCATTATATGTGTTTCATTGTCTTTTTACAATTAATATGATTAGAAGCTAAATGGATTATGATGATGTTTCAAAATGCGTAATGCTTAGGGATTGTTTTTTTAGCTGTTTAATTATAGGTTAATCACAAGTTCTATTATGATAATTTATTTTTATTTTCTTATTAAACTTTTAGCTTGTTGTAAAAAGCATGTGACCTAAAAATAGTCTTATTTGGTAGGACTTAGGGATCTTTAGATGACAAAGTTGATAACCTTTAATCAAATGGTTACAATAAAAAAAAAAGCATTTATTCTTAAAAACAAAAATATTTGTTCTTGGTTTTGATATGATAAGTTCTTTTAAATTAAAAAAATAATTGTTGAGAATATAAATTTTGAGCCATTTACCTATGTAGTTATAGGGATATTTATACTCTTGAAACCTTGTAAGAAAACAACTTTTAAAGGTTTAAAAGTATTTTTTTTACCTTTATATCACATATTAATGACAAATATTATTGACATTAACATCTATATAGTATGAGATATCTGTAACATGAATATTAACATGGGACATAATACAATATCCCTGACATTAACATTGATAGAGGATGAGAGATTAATATCTCTAACAATAATATATATCTTAAAAGTCATTAAGAATAAGAAAATAAAGTCTTATAGCCCAACATGAGGCATGTTGATCTCTCGGTTTTTAGCTTTTTTATGTCTGGCACACTGTCAAGCCCACAATCAATAGGTAGGGAGTGAGCTAGAGCCCCATCAATTTGGGTGTAACACATAATTGAACTTAAGGGTGTCGAGTTTGGCAGCACGTCACTCATGCTAATTGGACTTGACATGCAATCAAATTAGGGTAATAGGTTGAGAAAGTCTTAAACACATGTCTAGTTGGGTCTAGTATGCAGTTTAAGTTAAGGATGATGGGTCTAGATCTTGTTAGATCCATGTCAAGCTTCACGGTATCAAGCATACTAGCTCACTAAATCAAATACCAAAAACACAAATAATATATTTCAATATAATTTGGCCAATTACCTGTCATTTTTTTCTACACCATACTACATTTTGTATTTTGTGTTTAAAAATTCTTTTATTTATAGAAAAAGAATAAAAATAAAAATAAAAATGTGCACTGAGTGCAGCATATACTAATCGATTAGTGCATGGTGCATTAAATATCATAGTTTTTGAATATAAGAAGGTATGATGGGTCAACCTGGGACTAGGATAACTCGAGGCCAAAATCAAGTTGGGATTAAGAAAAAATAATGAAGGGCAAAAACTCGTATGGTCCCAATTAAAAATCCGAGTTGAGTTAGTGATTCGGTTGACCCGGTAAAAAATCTAGTTGTAACCCGTTAACTATTTATTTATTTATTTAACAAAACACAATATTATTTTGATTTGTAAAAAAATAGGATCAACCTGACATGACCCCATCAAAACCCATAACCTGAGTTGGTCAACCACTAAGCTGAGTTTAAAAACTCCACTAAATATTGCATTATTATGATTATAAAGGTGGAAAAATAATTGTTGATCATTAAGAGGTTTTCTCTAATAAAATTCCCAAGCTTAACATTGCATAAAATGAAGGATTGTTTTTATAGAAAAGGAGATTCAATACTCATTTCATCATGCTCTCTCTCACAACAACAATACAAAACACAAGACATCGTGAAAAACTCATTCCTTCACTTGACATCTTCCCTAGTATTTTTAGTTGATAAGAATTACACTATAAACCTATTTGGTCCAAACCATGACAACAACACCTGTGAATAAAAAGAAGAATTAACCAAGACCATAGATAAAACAAACAAATTGAGAAAAGAAGAAAAAATAAAATTTATTATTGTTTATGTTGATTCTCTCATTTACAAGTAGTGGTGTCAATGATCACCAACATATGGAGAAAGAAAAAAAGGATTCGCTCTAGTTCCACCTGAGTTTCATATTTTAACAATGGTGGTACACGAATCTACGAGCTGCTAGGCAGTGGCAAGTTACTTTTCATCTTTACTTCTCAAACGAGAATCCAAAGCATCATCTATACGAAGTTTTAAGGATTAACACATGATGAAAATGTGATGCGAGATCCTTGAAGTTTTTTAATACCACTCGTTTCACTTGATCCAGCTCAATTAGAGGCTTTACAATAATTAATCATGAGGTTACTTGCCCACGGCTGCGTTGAATTTTTTTTATATAAGAAACTGATTAATTTTATATATGTTATAATTGATTATTTTAATATTTAATTAGTAAAATTCTAATATATTAAATTTGTTAAAAAATAATTTTTTTGCCTAAAATGAACAAATAAAAACCAAAATTAAAAGTATACATATATAAACATGGATAAAAATAGAAACTATTTAGAAATATATCTAAAAAATAAAGGAATTGAAATTAAGAATTAAAAGTATATGGGCCGAAATGAAAACAAAATATATAAATAATTTAAATGAAAGGATTAAATTAAAAAAATTAAAAGTGTTGTAAGGAAAAAATAAATAACAATTTTATTTCTTGATTCAGTTTCGATCCCATTATTTGTTCAGTAATTTTGGTATACTTTTAAATAATTTGTTTGTATTTATGTATTTATACTCTTAATTTTGACTTTTAGTTTTTATTAGAATTTATTTTTGTATTAAATATAGTTTTTGTTAAAAAAGAGGGTAAGTTCACCTTTGATGGTGTGAAATGAAAGTAAAACTCTCTCTTATACATGTATAGTTAATCTTCAGTTGTTAGTTATTTGTTATATTTTTTAAGATGTTCATATTAAATAAATATTAAAATATATAATTATTTTTAAGAAAAAAAACCTTAAAAATATTTTTTCTCATTTTTTAAATGCATTATTTATAATAAAATGAATATATTAAAAAACTAAATAATTGAAAGTCTTGTAGATTGATTGTTTCGCTTTAATGTATAACATTATTAAAAAATCAAGAACCATTAATATTTTTTGACATATTATAAAATTTGGTTTTGTCTGCAGCGAAGCACAGACAAGTGACTCATATATTTTATTTTTGTAGATAATTTGACCAAAAAAATTCACTTGTTTTGTCTGTGTGCAGCTTCATATATTTTTTATTCATGTAATATTAGATTTGAAATATCATACATAAAAAAGTTACATAAGTCATTTTTCACAAAAAAGATCATCGATTAATGCATTATCTTGATTATTATTCTTATTGTTATTATCATGATTGTTAAATTGTCACAATTATTATAACTGTTATATAAATAACAAAAAATAAGGTCTTATAATATATATAAAAAATTAAACTGACTGTTCTTTATAAATCTCACATGAATTTAATCTCAGTTTTCTAAAATACTTTTAATATAATAATATAAAGAAGAAATATGAAAAAAAAAATTGGTGAGTTTTAGCAATTGTATTTTTGCTATCTGTCAAATAAATTATTCATCAAATAGTTAGAACATGCCCAATGTCGCACCCCAAAAAAAATGGTCACGGCGTCGTGACGACCCTTCCCCGTGTACGGGGAAATATCATGTATCGGGGGATTATCTATTTTCTTGAAAAAGGGGAGTCGCCACCTAGTATTAACGGTTACTAGGAAACCTAAAACTGGTCTTTCAGAGATTCTAGAGTAAGGGACTGGTTGCGTAAAGGGAAGGTTTTAGCACCCCTAGTACGCCTTACCTAAGGTAAGCTGCTTGACGTTTGACTTGTTTATAAATTGCTATGGCTTTGAGCTTTCAAAACATATGTTAATTAAATGGCAAAGGGGATATTACTCCGCCGAATATTTTGGATATTAACCCCTTAGGATTTATTTACCCAAATACCGACAGTGAATAATAGCATATTATTCCCGCCGAATATTTTGGATATTAACCCCTTTAGGACTTCTTTATCCAAATACCGACAATGAATAATAGCATATCATTCCCGCCGAATATTTTGGATATTAACCCCTTAGGATTTATTTACCCAAATACCAACAGTAAATAATAGCATATCATTCCTGCCGAATATTTTGGATATTAACTCCTTTAGGATTTATTTATCCAAATACCGACAGTGAATAATAAATTCCCAAAAATAAAATTTTAAATTTTTTGACATATTGGCCAATACCCTTTGGATTTTACAAACATGTTGTAAAATCTCAAAATGCAAGAAATGATTTTTTCTATGAGAAATCCATGCTAAAACTCATTTTTCTCTAAAACCCAAGATAATATATTTTTTTTTTCCGAAGAAAATAATTTTTAAAATATGTTAGTGTATTGGCCGTATGCAAGAAAACAATACATTTTTTTCTTTAATAAAAATATTTTTTTGGAAAATTTGTATTTTTTTTATATGTTCTTTATTTTTTATTTTTCGGTGGGCTGGCTGTCAGCCCACCTAAATTCGGGCTGGGCTGACAGCCCAGCCCACCTTGCCTCCAGGCTGGGCTGCTAGCCCAGATGGCTGGCAGCCCAGACCCATCTGGGCTGGGCTTCCAACCCAGACGCTGGAAGCCCCTCAGGGCCAGGCCGGGCACAAGGCCCGGCCCGCCAAGCCCACGCGGGGAGTGAATTAATTCACTCCCCGCATGCAACACAGGGACGATGAACAGTGATTTACCAAATTTCGAGTGTGATGAAAGGCTTACCTGTTAACACCTTTGGGTAGAGGATTCCGAGGTGGTTCTTTTGGTCGTGGTGGCGTCGGAGATGGTGGCCTGTGGTGGCCGGAATGGCGTCGGAAGTGACGGGTCTGTATGGCTGTCGTCGGGGCTGCTCTGTTTTCTTCACCGGAGAAGGTGGCTGGGATGCTGGGGTTGAAAGGTGGCTTCTGGTGATGACGAGGTAGTTCTTGGTGGCTGAAGGTGGTGGCCGGAGTTGCTGAGCCGAGAGGGAGAGAGTGACAGATGTTCCTCTGTTTTTTTTAGAGAGAGACCAACGGGACCGAGAGAGAAGAGATTGCACCGAGAGTGAAGATGCTGGGATTTGCAGGAAGGAGATTGATGAATGATTCTGAAATTTCTCTCTTTCTCTGCGTGTTTTCACAATGTTTCTCACATAAATCTCCTTCTCTGTGCTCTTTTTTTTTCTCCTTCGTTTTTTCTCTCCCCTCTCTTACTTGCCTGCGCAAAACTGTTCTATATAACAGAGGAGACCCGAGCTTTTAAGGAAAATAAATCAGAGGAGAATCAGGGAGTAATGGAGACAAATTAGCAGGAAGACCACGATTGATTAGAAAAAAAATAAAATTAAATTCTGATCTGCTTTGGAGGTGAAACGGGAAGAGAATCAACATTTATGGGAAGAAAATTTGAGTTGCTGTGATCACCGTGAATTGGGAAGAAAATCAGGTTGAAAAAAGGGAAGAAAAATTTTATTGATCTGCTGTGATCAATATGGCGCGCCTGAAAATTCAATGCACGCCAGTGCATGCGGATTTCGAAAAAAATTTTAGGAAGGAAAAAAAAAAAATATGATTTGGTCCTTTAAAAAAAAAATCTTTAAAACTTGATTTTATGCAATTATCCCATAAAAAATTCAATCTCAACCTTAGCTTTGCGCGATCTCCTTAATCTGGTTCTTGGCTCCTGATTTTCGCGATTTAACCCTCAATCGACCATTAAACTCTCAATTTGCTCAATTTTGCCCTTGTACAAAAATCTATTTTTCAGAAAAATAAATGAGTCAAAAATTGGGTAGCAACACCCAACAAACAATTACTATGTCGCAAGTAACAAATAATATATCTTTAGTCAATTTGATCAATTACGGTTTTGCTATCTAACAATTAAATTATTATCCAAGTAGTTAAAACAAAACCGTCAATCAAATTGTTTGTTGCGTTAAACAAATCACTCATTTGTGCAAAAAATTATTGATTGTCAGTTTACTATTTACTAATAACATCATTCATGAAACAAGTAAAACATACACAACAATCAATCAATATGTTACATGGAGCACGCGACTCATTTTCATAAAATTTTATTGATTTCAATTGTACAATCTATCGATTAAATAATTAGCAAAATATTTTTAGCAGTAACAACATTTAATCATTTTTAGACGGAAAAACAAATTCCTGTTTTTTTCCACTTATACATTTTTTTTGGTTTTTTTATAAACGGAATGTCCAGACCAGCTTACGCGCACCATGATTTTTTTCCCCACGTATATATTTTTTTATAACCGAGGTGTCCGGGGCAGCTTACACGCGCCATGAATAATCCCCTAACCCATTTTTTTTAACATTTTTTTTGTTTTTTTCTTTCACTTATAATTTTTTTATAACTGAGGTATCCGGACTAGCTTACATGCACCACGACTATTATTTTATAAAATAGCTAAAGGAGATCACAATTTCAAACAGTAATGAACATATTTTTATTAAAAATATTAACAAAAAACAATTACCCTAAAAAAATGACAAATATTATTACATTTAAAAATATTATTTGACTTGAAGAATAAATAGAAATTTTTCAAAAGGGAAAAAATACTAAATATCATTTTTCAAATAATCATCAACATAAATTAAAATTTAAACATTAAATTTAAAAAAACAACCTTAATAACAGAGAAAACCATAAAAATTTAAAATAAAAACCAAGAGGATGTATATATAAGTATGGACAAAAATAACAAACATTTCAGAAATATATATATATATATATATATATATCCCTTTCTATACATATTGGGATTACCAGCAAGCCTAGTTCAACACCTTCCTCATACAAAACTCTGGTCATTGTCATTCATGGCTCTTCTATTTCAACACTTCCATCAACACCACAAATATTCTCTTATGGTTCAGCCAATGGTGGGATTACTTTGGGTGTATTCCCTCATGATATCGAGCCTATTAGAATCTGAGTAGGAATAGTACCGAAAGAGAGAAAACCTAGTGAGAAGAGAGAAGATTAGTGAATTGGTAATAGTGAGAAAATGATGAATGGATCTCTTGACTATGCGACGTAGAGGTGTAAGTCCCGCTTAGCGATGAACAGTGACAGGGCAATAAGTCCTCATTAACTGCTGCTTGAGATCTAGTCTAAGTTTTTAAACTCTCTGCCTTTAACAATCTAGTTTATTTCTTTTCTTACAATGGATTTGAATTTCTTTAGATTTATTTCTGTTTCAGCTTCTTCTACCTCTGAATCCTCAGAAAGCAGGAGGATTATCCAAAGCGAAGAAATTACAATTGAAGATTTTACAAAGCATTTAGATGATTGGAAAATTCCAAGCATTTCTCAAAGTCAGATTTACAAAAAATCCAAATATGATATTTTCAAAACGGATTTTACAATCAAAACTGAAGAAAGAGACATTCAGCTTACAAAGCCCTTTGAAACCATCCAACTCCTCACCCAAAAATCCCTACAAAAACACCTGGATCGAAACTACAAATACATTCATATCGGTTGTGTCCAAGTCGGTATCAAACCTCTTACAAAAGAAGGTCTAAACACCTCCATTCTTGTTGTCTTACGAGATGTAAGATTTACAAACTTTGAAGACTTACTCCTGAGTTCCATTGAATCAAGTTTGTGCAGTGGTCTAATATCATTTGATTGCTATCCAAACTTGACAGTCTTCCTCAAAGACAGAAACATCTTACAAAGTATGCAACTACAAATCAAAACCCATAACTATCACATGCTTGAAGGCTCAATCCCACTGACCCTCATCTTTAAGATCCACTACAAAGCAATGTTCTCAGTCTTTACATCCAAACACTTACACCATTCAAACAAAGGAGCAACGCTCCTCTTACAAATAGATCTATGCAAAGCAAACACCGTTGTCCCTAAAGCCATCCAATGGAAAGACATAACTCTTCCAGAAGAATGGATTCTTGAAGGAGCAACAATACCACAACCCATACAACGACCACAACCAAATGTCCAAATAAGAGATGTAACCTAGTATGCCGATGGCAAGGTCAAACTTTCCTTCCACCGACATTCTACAAGCTCTAGGTTTACAGAAGAGTCTTCCTCTTCCAGTACCATAGATCTGGGTAGGATATCCAAGATTTCTTCTGTGATCCACATACCATACCATACAAACCCACCTAGACACTCTACATCAGACATACCTTCTACAAACTTACAACAAGCAGACTACACTACAAATATACCCAAACTAGTTTACATCCAAACTGAAGACGAACAATCCTTACCAGGATCTTCAACAAGTATAACCTCCTCAGCCATACCAAACAACATCCAAAATGAGCTATTGGTTCTTACTTCAGAGAATTTTGTTCTTGACAAATCATTTTTCAAAGCAGATTTCTTTAGCCCTCAGAACTCTAAAAAAAGAAATTGGTTTTTCAAAACTTTTACTTCCGAAAGGAGTAAAATACAAACTGAATTTTATGCATACATTACATTACATCAATCTAACATGTTATTTTTTGATTGGTTCGAATTCCATTATGCATCTGTTCATAACATTGCATATCCATTCACATCTATCAAACATACATGTCCAGTTACAAACAGGTCCAAAGCTTCTACATGGAACCTCTCCAGCGGACAGACAGTTGAATCTGACCATCCACCTCTGAGAAACCTCTAGTTAGAACACCAAAACCAACCTGTTGAAGCAACACCTTACAAAATACCCAGTGATGATACCCTTACAAACACCAAACATATCATCAACCAAAACAACTTCACCAATACAAACCTTGGTACCTTGAGTAGACAGCTCATGCGTGTTGAGAAACACCTACAACGAGCCAGTACTAGCACAGCTGGCACCACAGCTACAAAACCTTCAGTTGATCTTAAACTGAAGAACCCAGTCTTTAAACCTTTCCAAGTTACAAAGACAAGCCTTTTACATATCAGAGAAAATCAAACAGATTTCCTGAAACAAATTACATCACAACTACAAAATGTCGACGGTCCATCCTTAATCGTTCAAGATACACCACAAGTATCCGCATCTGAAACCAATGTGAATACTTTACAAAACATTCTTGAGCAAACTTATGATGAAGATGCTTTTCAAAGTTCTCAGCCTGAAATCAACAGATTAACATGGCAACCACCAAAAACATCACTAGCTCCAGATATTACCATATCTTCCAAGCCAAACATCCTCAACCAACACAAATACAATGCGTCATCCCTCTATGAGTGGAACATAGATGGAATGTCAGAGTACAACATCCTGAATACTCTGCAACAGATGACTATGGCAGCCAATGCCTACAAAACTCAGACAGGCACTCTTGACAGAGCAATTGCTGAACTCTTTATTGCTGGTTTTTCTGGCCAATTAAAAGAATTGTGGGATTATCATCTCACTGAAGCAGACCATCTTCATATCCTGAATTCCATCCAGCAATATGAAGATAAAACACCTGTCCTTGACTCATTCGGAAATACCGTCCAAGATGCAGTCTCATGCCTCATCCTTACAATCTCCTTACATTTCATCGGAGATCCATCGCACTTGAAAGACAAAAATGTTGAGCTTTTGTCCAACCTTCGATGCAAAAAGCTTAGTGACTTTCAGTGGTACAAGAACACCTTCATGACCCGCGTCATGTTAAGGGAAGATTCAAATCAACCATTCTGGAAAGAAAAGTTCCTTGCAGGTTTGCCTATTCTCTTAGGAGAAAAGGTCAGAAACAAAATCAAGGACACTTTTTCTACAAAGCTCATTTCTTATGACCAACTTACATACGGTGAACTCGTTAGCTTCACTCAGAAAGAAGGACTTAAGATCTGCCAGGATCTTAAATTACAAAAGCATTTGAAGTGGGAAATGAAACAAACCAAACAAGAGTTAGATTCATTCTATCACCAGTTCAACATTTTCACCTCCAAACCATCCTGCAGTGGAAATTGTTCAAAGCCCAGATCCAACCCTGGATCCAAACCACCCTACAAAAGATCATCCCACAAATACCGCAAACACTACCACTCCAAACGTCACTCCAAAGAACCTGAACAAACCTACTACAAAACCTTACAAAAAATTCACCAAGCAGTCCAAAAAGCCTTTTCAGACAAAAACCAAAAACTTTGACTAGAAAAATGCTATCTGCTACAAATGTAACCAAAAGGGACACACTTCCTGTTTTTGTTCTGTACAGAAAAGGTTACATGAATTACAAATTGATGAAGACACCATCAATATGATACAAAATCTGTATCTCGAAGCCACAGATACAGAACCTTATTCGTCAGACATCTCTGAGGAAGAATTCCAAGTTGATGAGTTAACTACATCCAGTGCTACCTCTGATACTTCAAAGTCGAATGAAGTCAATGTCCTAACCCAGGACCAAGAATTCATTCTTAAGGCCATCAAGCGCCTTGATGATCCCCAACTACAAAGAGTTTACTTGGAAAGATTGTTGAAAGAATTCAATAAACCTGAGCAACCTCCAGTAAACCCTACAAATCGTACTGTGTTGCCTTCAACCGGTACCAATACTTATGATCTCACAAAGATCTTAAGTACAAAGAAAACCAAACCCTCTATCACAATCCCAGAGTTACATTCTGAGATCAAAGCCCTTAAAACTGAACTTCAAACCCTAAAACAAGCCCAGCAAAAAGATTTTGTCATTCTACAAAACCTTCTGTCCAAAATCGAGAACCAACAAGACACTAATTCCGACCCAGAAGACACCGACCCAGATTTACATGCATTACATGATACAAACATTGATCAAATAGATACTGCATTTTTAGATGTGCTATCCCAGATCTCATCCAAAAAATACATTATCAAAATATCACTAGTTTTTCAGATGATTTCAAACTTGATACTATTGCCTTATTTGACACAGGTGCAGATTTATTAAAGAAGGCATAGTTCCAAAGCATTTTTTACAAAATACAATTGAAAAATTGTCAGCTGCAAATAATTCTAAGTTACATATTGCAGGAAAAATACAGGCTTCTGTGTTAAACAATGGCATTTCAGTTACATCATTTTTTATTGTTACAAAGGATATAAATCATACCATCATTCTAGGTACTCCATTCATTGATCTACTTACTCCGTACAAAGCACGTCATGACTGCATAACATCTAGGATTAATGGTATTAAACTTAAATTTCCATTCTTAGAATAATCTAAGATTAGGAATTTAAATTTAATCAAAGCATGTTCCATACATACATACCATATCAATGCTCTCATACATGGAAAAACATATTATTTACATGATTTGCAAAACCATGTTTCAACCTGTCGCATCGACAAACAACTGCAAGATTCCTCTTTGAAGAAAAAGATTGCAGATTTCCAAAGTAAGATTGAACAAGAACTTTGTTCAGACTTACCAACTGCTTTCTGGAAAAGAAAACATGTTGTTGATCTTCCATATGAAGATACTTTTTCAGAAAAGAAAATACCTACAAAAGCCAAACTTATTCAAATGAATGCTGAGTTAGAACAACATTGTAGACAAGAGATTCACGATCTTGAGTCCAAAGGTCTAATTACAAAGTCCAGATCACCATGGTCATGTGCCGCATTTTATGTGAATAAAAACTCTGAGATTGAGAGAGGCACGCCAAGACTAGTGATCAATTACAAACCCCTGAACTCCGTCCTCAAGTGGATCAGTATCCAATTCCAAACAAAAAAGATTTATTGCAAAAATTACATTCTGCATTTATCTTTTCAAAGTTTGATATGAAGTCTGGTTTCTGGCAAATCCAGATTGACCCAAAGGACCGATACAAAACTGCATTTACTGTTCCTTTCGGCCAGTACGAATGGAATGTCATGCCTTTTGGCTTGAAGAATGCACCATTTGAATTCCAAAGAATTATGAATGACATTTTCAATCCACACTCTGCATTTTGCATTGTCTATATTGATGATGTTCTCATATTTTCCCATTTCATTGAACAACACTTCAAACATTTACATACATTTTTTCATATTGCTAAACAAAATGGTTTAATAATTTCTAAATCAAAGATTTTTCTATTTCAAACCCGTGTTCGTTTCCTAGGACATTACATATCCCAGGGTACTATAACACCAATAGAAAGATCTTTAGAGCTTACAACCAAATTTCCTGATAAGATTACCGACAAAACCCAATTACAAAGGTTTTTAGGAAGTCTTAATTACATACTAGATTTTTACCCCAGCCTCATTAGGATTACGAAACCTTTACATGATAGGTTGAGAAAAAAATTCAATTCCTTAGTCTGATCTACATACAAGCATTGTTAAACAGATCAAAGCCCAAGTCCAAACAATTCCATTGCTCCATCTAGCAGACCCATTAGTACCCAAGATTGTCGAAACAGATGCTTCCAACATAGGATACGGTGGGATTCTCAAGCAAAGACAAAACTCCAAAGAGCATATCATTCAATTTACATCTACACATTGGAATGATTGTCAAAAGAATTATTCTACTGTCAAAAAGGATTCTTTTAATCGTTTTATGTATTACAAAGTTTCAAAGTGATTTATTAAATCAAAAATTTCTTTTATGTATCAATTGCAAATCCGCAAAAGAAGTTTTACAAAAAGATGTTCAAAATCTTGCATCCAAACAGATCTTTGCCAGATAGCAAGCAATCTTGTCCATTTTTGATTTTGACATTGCCTATATAAAGGGAGAGAAGAACTCACTTCCAGACTACCTAACTAGAGAGTTCCTACAACACAAACCCCCACATCCTCTTCCCAATGCCTCCTAAATCATAGAAAGATAAGGGGAAAGCCCCTGCTACAAAACCTTCAAAGACCACAAAGAACCCAGTTCTTTCATCTCCAAAGCTTTTGGTAGATGCCATCAAAGACATCAAACATACAAAGTCCTGGTATGACAAAGTAACCCAGGAAGAAGATGACTATTCGTCTAAAAAATTACATAGTCAAGAGTCCATAGAAATTCTTTTAAAATTGTCAGAAAACCCAGGTCTTCTTTTGGCAATGCAAAAAGCTTACAAAGAAGCCTCAGGTGACTCCCAGTCACTCTCATGTAGTATCTCTAAATCCATTTCAAAGCCACAGGCAAGTCCTTCAACTCAAAAACCCCTTCTTGCTTTACAAAACAACATTGTTATTTCTTCCAACTTTACAAAACCAAAATCTCAGTATTTTGAAAAATTGAATTTTCAAAATATATGGACTGTTGAAGATGGTTTTCCAAATCATGATGTCCATCTGACAGTTTCAAAGATTTTTCCAAAGAATTTTCATTTTAAATCATGGGATAATTCCAAGTCCCGTCTTTATTATGAACTCATTTTACAAGTCATAGGATCCGCTACATTCAAACACTTCCAAAAACATCATTCCCATACCGATCCTGCATACTCTACCTGTACCATACAAAATATCATCCACCCTACAAAATGGAGTAAAAACCTCTATACTCCAATCCCTTTTACCCCAGAAATACAAATACAATATCCTCT
The DNA here is from genome assembly GCA_025169955.1 of Salix arbutifolia. Classification (NCBI taxonomy): domain Eukaryota; kingdom Viridiplantae; phylum Streptophyta; class Magnoliopsida; order Malpighiales; family Salicaceae; genus Salix; species Salix arbutifolia. Next base: position 10,059,862 of record CM045909.1, read on the forward strand.
CCTCCTTTCCTATACATATTGGGATTACCAGCAAGCCTGGTTCAACACCTTCCTCATACAAAACTCTGGCCATAGTCATTCATGGCTCTTCTATTTCAACACTTCCATCAACACCACAAATATTCCCTTATGGTTCAGCCAATGGTGGGATTACTTTGGGTGTATTCCAAAACTTCTTCCAGAACATCCATCTGTTGAAGAAGGTTACAAATTCTACAAAGACGGTTAACAGCCAATTCCCTCTGAAAGACGATTCAGGCCAATTACCCTTTTTTGTGCCAAGTTCTTTCTGCCCTGAGTATGTTCGTGGTACTATGACTATAATGTACAAAATGGATCATCAATATTGGTCCGAAAATTGAAAGTGAAATGGTGGGATGCATTCAAAAAGAACACCAATGTTCCTTGCCTGCAGTAGAGTCATGGTTTAAATCACAAAGACTCCTCCCAGCCGTTCATCAAAGCAAGCAGTCCTTATTTTTAGCCCAAAGAGCTAAAACTACTGCTCTACTAGCCTCTGCACAGACTCATGAAGAATATCTCCAGATCTTGCAGAGTCTAACTTCAAAGAAAGATGACGAGTCAGTCTCATCAAACTCCAGCTCATCCGGGTCCATTTCTTCTTCTGTCATTTCCTTGGGAAACGATAATGAAGATGATTGTTTTGGCATCCTGCCACCAATCAAGCACTGACCAGCAAAATTCATCGGCACAAGAAGACAAAACCCGTGGCCCCCGCCACTTACATCCTTGTCCCCTACTTGTGCTACCTTCCAAAGACTGGCCCCCGCCACTGACATTATTACAAAAGATTGTCCTCACTACCATCCAAAGAAGGAAGGCTCCTCCACTTCCAAAAAAGTTCCTACCTCCTCTTCTAGGAAATTTCCTACAAGAGGACAAAGAAGCTCTCGGCCCCACTCCTAGGGAATCCAAGGCTACTCTCCAAAACTCCTTCTATATAAGGAGCATTCGTTTTCTTTCAGAGGCAGAATAATTTAGCGGGAGAATACAAATTCATTGTATTGTATTAAATTGTCTCAATCCCTGTAAACACTATCCTGTAACCCAAATTTCCAAAGCACTTGTATCTTTGTTCTAAGTAATCAAATTTTCAAGTTTCATTTACAAATTTCGAATTTTTATTTACTAATTTTGAATTTACATTTACATTAATATAAGTATGCTCTATGTCTGATCAAGGATCCTGACATTTCTAGTCTTGCCTTGTTCTTACGCATCAGAAATTCATACTATTCTTCATTCATATTTCCTTAGGCTAGTTTAATTCCGCACCCTCAAGCCGACTCATAATTCCTATATATATATAGGAATTAAAATAAAACCAAAGATTAAAAGAATAAGGTCCGAAATGAAAAACAAATGTATATTCAATTTCATTTAAAGGACAAAAATTGAATCAAATCTAAACTTTGATACCAAAAAAATTCAAGAATTTCAAACCAAATCGGAAATTAAAAGTCTGAGGACCGAAATGAAACTCAAATGTATAATGAATTTCCATTGAAGAATAAAATTGAAAGAAATCACAACTTTGATACTAAATATATTAAGCATATAACACAAACTCGGAAATTAAAAGACCGAGTACCAAAATGAAATTACAGTATCTAATCAATTTTCATTGAAGGAAAAAATTGAAACAAAACAAAACTTCTATAACAGATATCAGGACCACAAAACACAATCAAAAGATCAGGGGCTGAAATGAAAATATAAACAACACCGGGGACTGCCAAGCACTTTTGCCGGCAGGAGATAGAAAAGGGAGAACAAATGTTCAATCGCCAACGAGAGCAGTTCCGGCCACTTTTGGAGGCAACATGCTTCACCATAAGGTGGAGGACATGGTGTATCCGGTGACACGGAGGATGCAAATTTTTCACCGCCCGGAGTAGACGTCATGCGCCTCTCGATGGGGGCGTGAGCCTGAAATTCGACAGTTCGTTCCCCGAACGCGTCTGATGCAGGTGGCAGGAAATTGTTTTTTAAAAGTGGTCAATGGCCGAATAACCCCTAAACCTAATTCTTTAATTTTGTTTTTTATGGGGATAAATCAGTATTAACACACCATAAATACTGTTCACCCTAGATTAAAATATAATTAAAGAAAGTGTCAATTACCAACTAACCCCTACTGCCAATTCAACATTTTTGTTTTTTATGGGGGCAGATCAGTAGTTACCACTTAATAGTATTGTTCATTGAAAGCGTGTAAAGATCAGTTAACCACTGCAATCAAAATGTGTTTTTTTGTCTTATTAGAAGATAGAATAACTATTTTACTATGCACAAGAGTATAAAAAATCAAAATTACCCTTGATACCAAGGTAAAAACTGAGGCACACTGAGAGATAACATTGTCATTTCACTGTTTCAATCAACAATAATTTTAGTCTATGTGTACAGTAAAACACCATGCTAATTTAGCTTTCTTTTAATGTCATCGAGCAATTTTGGAAAAGTTATGCATTAAAAAACCTTTGTGCCCTGATTTTGCGGAGCAAATTCAAATCCGTGGATCATTTTCCAGGCCAGGCCAGTAATACCAATCTCACGTATAAATGGTAACGAATATTCAGAATCAAGTTTTTATTATATCTATATTTTATTGATAAGAAATTTAAATATTTATATTTTGCTCATTAAGATTTAAATATATGTATATATATATATTTATTGAATAATAAAATAATAAGATTATAAATGTCATGTAAACATGCATGTATATTGTATCAATATTGTTAATTTTAAGTATGTTATATGAGCATGCTATAAACTGTAATTTAAATTCTTACGAGCATGTATTCCAACTAACGTAAAATAATATATTTATAATATTTATTTTAATCATCACATAATTTAATAAAAAAGCCCCGCAATGGCAACGCGTGCATGTTGGCGTTTTTATTTTCTAAGGCAATGATTCTCAGTTGCTGCCAGTTACCCCGGGGCGGGGAGTTTCTATTTTTGGACGCCTTTTTATTTCATCTATCGCATCGAGCCTCCTCCTCTCCGTTTTCTCAATCGCATTCTCTCTTACCAATCCCTAATCAACGCGCAACTGCCAAGTTTCTACAGTACAGGCACGCACCCGATTTTTTTGTTGGTATTATCAATGTTATTAGTTTCTCAATTGTTTTTGCTGTTCGACACTTGAAAACGAAAGTGAAAGGATTTGAGTTTTGGTTCCGACGTGAAATCATTCTTTCGTTTCCTTTTTTTTGTTTTCTGGGTTTACTGGCTTTGTTTTTAAAATCGAACTGAACCAATGATTTATTAGGTTTAAGATATTATTTTTTGTTAATGATAATAACAACAATTTGTTAACACAGCAATGCATGTTTACTTTGTAAATTCCTTTTTTTTTCTTTTTCTGTGGCCATCCCTCTTCAATGAGTGTAAGATATATTTTTTCCTGATAGTTAATGAGTTATTAAGATTTTTCTTTTCTTTCTTTTTTTCCCAGTTCATGTCACTTTTTAACTAAATATCTCATGTTTGGATGCTGCTTGCCACTAGGTCTCTAGATGTCATGTAATGTTAGAATGTTAGATATTTTTCTGAAAAAATTGACAGTCCCAATTAAATGATACTGGGTTCAGCGAATGTCTTTTGACAAAATTGAAAAATCATCTTTATGCATCTTTGTGGTTGTGGATTGTTTTTTATTAACGTTGTGTCCGGCCAGCTTGAAATTTAACAGATTTTGAAGTTAACGACCATTTAAGTCTCTGACTATCATATTAACAATCGTAGACTCATTTAATCCCAAGTTTTTACCACCGCCACCTGCTTGATGGTTCGTGGTTGTGGATTGTTGATTAGATTGTTCTTGGCTTCTAACTACCGGGAGAGAAGTGACTTCAAGTGAATGAAAGGGTGTTTCCACTACCTTTCTACTGTATATGTAGGGATTTGTTTGTTTTAGAATTCCAGCTCATGGCTGAAGGGTTTTGTGTGTCACAAACTCAAGGGTTTCTTAACCTCTAATTAGAATGAACGAAGAATAGTTGATTGCGATAGATTTCTTTTTAAGCGTGAATGAAGTGCTTCTGTACATGTATTGTTGATATACTTTTTCTACGCCTTCATCTGGTCCACGATCACTTTCTTAGAAATCTCAATTTCTGTAGCTATACAATTTGATGGACAATCATGGATGAAAATGACCTTCCTTTTAAAGTGGGTCAGCTTGCAGAGGCAAGATCTTTTGCTCAAGGTTACCGTGGTGCATGGTTCCGTTGCAAGGTATGAACAAAGGTTTGCAGCCACAGACTACGTTTCTGAGTTATTTAAAGGCAACCAATTCTTGCTGGTTGACATTAAGAAACAGAAAGAGCAACACATGATTGTGACATCTTCTTAGCCATGTTTATTTAGATGAGATGTATAAACTTTGTGATGTTCTGCTAAAACCTTTCCTTTGACTTTGACATTGGATGTTTCCAGTTTGTTGAAGAAATTGAAGTTAATTGTTAAACTGCTGATTTTGTTTTGTTTTCCTTCTTTTATTTGAGACTTTGAGATGCTTTCACTACTTGGAAGCATTATCTCACTAACTGTGAATGCCTGATATATAAATGCAAGTTAAATCTTTCATGTGGAAAAGTTTAAAACTATGTCTTGTGATCAAAGCTAGGTGGGGTTCTAAAAGCCAAACTGCTCCCTACTTTCTGTCAGCTGCAAAGTAAGAAGATGAAGTGCTCTTCACATCAGAGCATTCTTCTCTTCTATGCTTTCAACACGCAAGGAATAACTACTGAGAATCAAACAATATCGCATTATGTTAGCCAACAGAGATATTATATGACAATTCTAGTTGGGTAATCTTGTTAAGATGAACTTTTTCCAGTTATCTGCCATAACTGTGTGTGATGAACCTATTATCTAGCAGGAGGATGTTAGAATTGAATATTTTGAAGTAATAGTACATGCTTGAGTTGGCTACTGGCATCTGTTCAGAGATACATTTTGTTTCACAGTTTATTTGTGAAGCCTGTTTCTGCAAGTCTTTTTTGTTGTGTTGGACTTTGAATACGTTTTTATTTCACAAATTCCTGCTTTTCAAATTTTGTTCTTTCCATCAGATAATAGATATTGCCCGGAGAGATTCTGGGATGCTGTATGCGTTGCAATATTATGACTTTCCAGATGAAAGTGAGTTATCTCTCTTATGGCATGCTCTCATACTGTTGTGATAATCTTCCTCTACACTTTGCATGTCAGTATATTGACTGACTGATTAGTGATTCCTGTTTTCATGACAAATCTAGTGACTCTTTCAAATGCTTTCCTAGAAAAATAAAAGGGCAAGCAAACCTTAGTTATTGTAGAATCTTATCCGTCTGACATCACTGTAAATATGTCCAATGTAATTGTGGAATCAAATGCTATAAATATGCTTGTTGGATTTGCTCTTGCTGGTCTGCTCCAATTTATGTTAGCCTTAACAATTATTTTGTTCATGAATGTAGAACTAAATTGGACAAAGCTATATCAATATCCAAAGCCTAGACTTAAGAATACGGAGAGGCAACTGATGGTGCGCCCTTGCTTTCCTTCTGTCTATCGTGAAAACAAATTGTCTGAAATCAAGACCATCTCAGAAGTGGTAGTCGTTGTGAATGATGTTTGGAAGGTGGGAGATTTTGTAGATTGGTGGACTGATGGTTGTTATTGGTCTGGAAGACTAACTAAAGCACTAGGAAATGAAAAATATCTGGTAAGTTTGTTCTATCTGGTTTTGATTCACAAGTTGCTCTGATGACACTTTCTTATGGATCATTTGAACATGTTGCGCTCTTAAGTTTTCTTGCTGTTATTACATTGATTACTATATTTAATCTTGCTGTTTTCATATTTCACACACTGAAAATGCTTTGTAGTCATTTAGAGCTTATTTAGGATTATAATTTTATGCTTTGTCTTGTTATTTTACAAGAGACCTTATTTTTTTGTGCCACCAGTTAGAATTGCAGATAACTTAGGTACTAATCTTTCTGAGCTAGTATTAGTTTACCTCTCTATTACTCTTTGTAGTTCATGATAGGTCCATTTGGATTTCAAAAGCGCAAGGTTTGTGATGATAGCTCTTAAAAATTAAACAACATATGCCTTAAAATAACACATTTAGCAATAAAAAGTGACTGTACAAGCACCAAAAAATGTAAAATTTCGTGAAAATGTCAGTGCTTGCTTTCTAATTGCTTTATGAACTAAAATGTACAGATGGAGTTTTTTCTTGAGAAGCACTTCATTATATTTCGATGACTTATCATCTCTTTATTGCTATGTCCCTGTCTAGGATCAATTGATTATGCTGAGAACATGAAACAAATGCTTGCTATTGAAAGAGAGACTGGAGAAGCTTTAGGATGGAATTAGTACGATTCTTATCTATGTGGTTAAGTTAGATTTGGAGTATGATTCATATCTATTTGGTTAGGTTAGGTTTGGAGTCAGGATGTTAGGGATTGATTTGTGTTTGATATGGTGGAGACAGAACAAAATTTTTTTTTTCTCTATGTTTGAGACAGGTCAAATACTGTAAATGACTTTTTTACCCATTTATGTTTTTTTTCTCATGCATATTATGTTTGGTATGCGGTTTAGAGATTTTTTTCATTATAATATCTATAAATATTTATACTCTCTCCACTCAAAAGGAATTTTTTCCCACTATTTATACATATTTAAAAATATAAATTCTTTGAAAAAATTATAATATTTTAAAGTAAAAATATAAAAGAGATAAAAAATTTAGAAAACTTCTACAAAATTTACTGAACATTTTATAGTATGTATTCTGGTTCTGAAATCAAAATGGTAAATTCAATGGAGGAAAATATAATATTTTTTAAACGAAAGTTTTTGAAAAAAAATGTTATGAAAAAAAATTGAAATGGGCCTGGAGTTGAGCTCAATTGTAGCTAGGCGGGCCTTGATCCAGGTCTGGTCCGTAAGGAAAACATGCATATGGATGATGTGCTGTCATACCATATCTTTAACCTTGACAAAGCTTTTGACCGATCATGTTGGATTCCGACAGAGGCTGATGAGAACTTATAAAATCCTTATTTCACATAATTTTCCATGCAAAAAATTAATAAACACCTATTTCCTTTAAACAAAAATTTAACCTCAAAACCCTTTTTGAAATAATAAATCAACCCAAAATCTGATTTGAAAGTTTTTTGATTGAAAAAATTCATATCCACGCATTTCAACTTGAAGATGGAATCAAGAAATTTTGGTATTTATAGATTTGAGGTGATGAGTGCTTTCATTGTTTGTGTTATTGGCTGGAAATAACAGCCATATTGTGCTTCAACAGAATTTTCTTTTCCCTCCCTCCTATTCTTGTCTCTCTTATTTCTCTTATCTTATTATTTTTGGGTGATTTTGGCTATATGTTCTTAACTTTTTATGTTTAAGAAAATCCATTAGTTAGAAATGGTTCATATGAAATTAATGATTAATATCTGTCCTCGCAAGGAGGTATAAGAAATTCTCATTTCTGTACCACGGTGACAAAAATGGTTTTCATCAACATTTTCATGAATCAAACTTGTTTTCTATCTTGCATCTATCCATTCCATCATGTACTCTGAACCACATGTTGTCCTTATTCTCATTATGGAGAATTTAGTGTGAGAGGAACAGCTAGAGGGTTGCACAATTCAAGGGCATGATGAGTTGCATCTCAAACAGTTGCAAATTTTCGTTGCAGTCCTTCTAACATCACCTTTTATGAAATTTTCCTAGAGTTTCTCTTAATTTTGAGCTTTATACTTGCTATTGAGTTGCTGTCAACATATTTTGCTAACTTCCCTGTCTATCCAGAAATGCTTGTATTTGTAGATTGATATGTTTCCACCTCCTGTTGGTGAATTTTACTAACTTCCCTGTCTATCCAAAAATGCTTGTACTTGTAGATTGATTTGTTTCCACCTCCTGCTGGTGAAGGGTCGTCTTATGAAGCTTCCTCCAAGGATTTCCGCCCATCCTTAAGTTGGTCTCTGGACAATGGTTGGATAGTGCCAATTCCTTCGGTAAATCCCTTGTACTCTTTTATTTTCTTATTAATAGCCCTATATTTTAGCGCTAAATGTTTTTAAAGGTTATATATTTGACTGTGGTAGTGGAACTCTGAAACCCATGTAACACCAATAAATGCTTAGTTTACATGAGTAAACATATATTGTGAGAGAGAAGGAATATTGATGTGTTTCTAGGCATGGTAGTATTTGCTCCCTTACATTATGTGACCCAAGTGGCTGTTTATATGTCTTGTTGTTCACCCTTTGATGGAATGTGATAAAATGACATGAGCAAGCATTGTTAAATCACATCAACCAGAAGGTTCGACAACTGTAGAACACAATGTGGAATTGAATCTGGTGTTATCACTTATCACTGATGAATGAGTGGGTTCGTGTTTGACAGAGATAGTACAGCATTAGATCCTGTTTTATGAAATTCTTTTGTTTTTTCTATTTCCCTATTTTGGGGGTGGAGGAGATCGACTTTGTTTTACTGATTGGTAAACATTAGCATTCTTCTTGCGGGTTAACTTTTGTGGGACATTGAGGTTGAAATGGTGAAGCTCATGGGTGTTGCAATGGTGAAGCTCCTAGGTGCAGGAGAACTCACAATAAGTAATAAAGTCAACAAAAGAAGACAACAATAAAAGGTTGTGTGGAATTTATTTTCTCTGTAGAAAATACTAATAAAAATTTAGGGAGACATCCAAATCACATTTATGGAGTCATTTGAGGAATTACTAAACATTACGATTCCTATAGTTCAAATACTCTTGTTATTTCTTGAAGAATGTCCCTCCTACTTATCTGAGTGTGTGGAAGTACTCTTTGACTTTTTCCATAATATCTGTGTGCAGTCTGAAATTGTGCTTTGCAATGTGATAGTGGCTGTTATGGGAACACTTCGTGCTTCCTTTTTATATCAATGGTGAAATTGGGTACAACCAACCTCTGTAGGTTAGAATCAATGGTGTAATTGGGTATCGAGTAACCTCTGTAGGTTAGAATCAATGGTGTAATTGGGTATCGAGTACCTCTGTAGGTTGGAACACTAAAAGTTCTGCAAGCTATCTTTGTGTACTAGGAGTTTTATTATATGTAGACAATGATTGTTTTTGCCCCCTTTGAGCTGTAGTGTTTGATCCCATATGTAATTTGAATCATATATGATCATGCTGATAATTTTGGAGTCAATTTGTGTATGTTTTGGTAATTATCTATGCTCAATAATTTTGGCATTCTCAACTCTAATTCTCTTCCCTAGCTTTTATTCATGATTGCGATGATTATATGTTCAGGATCTTCTGTCAGCCATTTTGCTTTATGTAGGTTGGAGTGCAATTTCTATCTTATTATATGTTGAACGCTCTGTCATACCTTCTTTTCATGTTAGTTTGGTTTTTTTATGCTACAAATGACTAATTCATATTTCAATGCCTTGTTTGTTACAGGTGATTGACAATCATCATCCATGTGCTCGGTTGATCAAACCTCTGACCCAAGGTCATTTTTGGTTTAAAGTTTGAGAAACTTTTTCCATATTGCATTCAAAATCTATTCTGTCTTTTTTATTTGCTGGCTTTAGGCTGATCCCAAAGTTGATAAGTTCACCAAAATTGACTTGAAAAATTAGTGATAATGATGATATATTATTGCGCTGATTATTTGCTAATATGAATCTTTTATATTTGCTATCCAATTTTGGGTTCTTAGGATACCAAATTTGAATGACCTGGTTTATAGCTGCTAAAACTTTGAGAAGATTTTAGGATTGTGAAAGTAGGAGACAGGTGGAAGATTTGGTCAATGAATTAACTGGACGTGGAAAGGTGATGAGAGTTGCATAACATGTTTTGGTGTTATTCTGATTTTATCGCCTCTTCATCTTAGATTTAGGCTTCTATTATTAGTTATGATTTTTTAAGTAATGACCTGTTCAGTATCAACTGTGCTTAGTTGCACTATTGAGTTTATTTTTTCAAGTGAATAATTTTAATAATTAAAATAGGTTCTTAGGATTATACTTGCTTGACATGGGAAGCATGATGGTTGCAGGGAGTTCCACTAACTTAGCAATCCAAGCAGCTGATAAAGGGAGAAAGGACCCTGAAGTTACAGTTAGAGCATCGAGCGAGCTGAATGCTTTGTTTTCTTCCCATATTGCAACTAGCAGATCCAAACTCATAGGAAAAGGGCCGTTTTCTTCCCAAATTGCAACTAGCAGATCTGAACTCATGGGAAAAGGGCCTTTGAACCCTGCTGCATCTAATGAAACACACACACCAGGAAGAAATACAGGCTTAGATGAAACAAATGGTGGAGCTACTAAATCTAGTTGCTCAGATAGTCAATCAAGTCCACATGTTAGAGGTGCATTGGCTGAAGTGGCCGAAGCAGCAGCTGATAAAGGGAGAAAGGACCCTGAAGCTACAGTTAGAGCATCGAGCAAGCTGAATGCTTCGTTTGCTTCCCATATTGCAACTAGCAGATCCAAACTCATGGGAAAAGGGCCGTTTTCTTCCCATATTGCAACTAGCAGATCTGAGCTCATGGGAAAAGGGCCTTTGAACCCTGCTGCATCTAATGAAACACGCACACCAGGAAGAAATACAGGCTTAGATGAAACAAAAGGTGGAGCTACTAAATCTAGTTGCTCAGATAGTCAATCAAGTCCACATGTTAGAGGTGCATTGGCTGAAGTGGCCGAAGCAGCAGCTGATAAAGGGAGAAAGGACCCTGAAGCTACAGTTAGAGCGTCGAGCGAGCTGAATGCTTCAATTTCTTCCCATATTGCAACTAGCAGATCCAAACTCATGGGAAAAGGGCCGTTTTCTTCCCATATTGCAACTAGCAGATCTGAGCTCATGGGAAAAGGGCCTTTGAACCCTGCTGCATCTATTGAAACACGCACACCAGGAAGAAATATAGGCTTAGATGAAACAAATGGTGGAGCTACTAAATCTAGTTGCTCAGATAGTCAATCAAGTCCACATGTTAGAGGTGCATTGGCTGAAGTGGCCAAAGCAGCAGCTGATAAAGGGAGAAAGGACCCTGAAGCTACAGTTAGAGCATCGAGCGAGCTGAATGCTTCAATTTCTTCCCATATTGCAACTAGCAGATCCAAACTCATGGGAAAAGGGCCTTTTTCTTCCCATATTGCAACTAGCAGATCTGAGCTCATGGGAAAAGGGCCTTTGAACCCTGCTGCATCTAATGAAACACGCACACCACGAAGAAATACAGGCTTAGATGAAACAAATGGTGGAGCTACTAAATCTAGTTGCTCAGATAGTCAATCAAGTCCACATGTTAGAGGTGCATTGGCTGAAGTGGCCGAAGCAGCAGCTGATAAAGGGAGAAAGGACCCTGAAGCTACAGTTAGAGCATCGAGCGAGCTGAATGCTTCGTTTTCTTTCCATATTGCAACTAGCAGATCCAAACTCATGGGAAAAGGGCCGTTTTCTTCCCATATTGCAACTAGCAGATCTGAGCTCATGGGAAAAGGGCCTTTGAACCCTGCTGCATGCAATGAAACACGTGCACCAGGAAGAAATACAGGCTTAGATGAAACAAATGGTGGAGCTACTAAATCTAGTTGCTCAGATAGTCAATCAAGTCCACATGTTAGAGGTGCATTGGCTGAAGTGGCCAAAGCAGCAGCTGAGAAAGGGAGAAAGGACCCTGAAGCTACAGTTAGAGCATCGAGCAAGCTGAATGCTTCGTTTTCTTCCCATATTGCAACTAGCAGATCCAAACTCATGGGAAAAGGGCCGTTTTCTTCCCATATTGCAACTAGCAGATCTGAGCTCATGGGAAAAGGGCCTTTGAACCCTGCTGCATCTAATGAAACACGCACACCAGGAAGAAATACAGGCTTAGATGAAACAAAAGGTGGAGCTACTAAATCTAGTTGCTCAGATAATCAATCAAGTCCACATGTTAGAGGTGCATTGGCTGAAGTGGCCGAAGCAGCAGCTGATAAAGGGAGAAAGGACCCTGAAGCTACAGTTAGAGCATCGAGCGAGCTGAATGCTTCGTTTTCTTTCCATATTGCAACTAGCAGATCTGAACTCATGGGAAAAGGGCCGTCGAACCCTGCGGCATCTAACGAGACCCGTACACCAGGAAGAAATACAGGCTTAGATGAAACAAATGGTGGAGCTACTAAATCTAGTTGCTCAGATAGTCAGTCAAGTCCACATGTTAGAGGTGCATCAGCTGAAGTGGCAGAAGATAATGGTGGGAAGGACAGTGACAATAATGATCCCCCCCTGAAGAAGATGAAAACTGATGGAGGTATATATTTGGATTCCACATGCTCAGATACGATAGAAGCTGCTATTCTGGACCTGGAGGTGCTTGTAAACCGGATAAAATGGATGAAGGATGCCTTAAAGTTTGGGCTGCCTTTGTCAAATACTGCAACACCGTCATGGAAGTTTTTGGAACACCGAGGACCTTCCAGACCAAAGTGATTGCATTTTAGAAGCGAGCTTAGCTGATCAACTGCTATCAGTTGAAAAACTGAGGAGGTGCATTCATTAGTACAGATAAATCTGTAAACTTGCGTCCTCTAAAACTTCAATATCACCACAATTTTGCCTCTCAAAATCTAGAATCTTACCACATTGTTATTTTGTTGTGTGATTAAAGGGCCATGCCCTAAAAAATGGAAATCACAAGGGTCTCATTTGGGATGAGACCACCCACTGGAGGTTGCACAAAGTATGGAGTCCAAGCTCAAAACCATGACCCATGTTAGAACATGGCATGTGTCCAATCTCTTGCCAAATACCCACGAATTTCATTCATTAAAGGATATACTCCATCACATGCCCTCACCAATAAATCTATCTAAACAGTGTATACAATAACTCTTATGTGTTTGGGGTTTTTTTTCTTATGTAAAATGCTTTTTGAAAAAAAAAATTGTTTGAAAATGTATTAAATGATTTTTTCCCAGATTCTTTTTTATTTCTAACACCGGCACATCAAAATCATAAAAAACACAATCCTAGTCGGTTATACAAAGGAGCTAATTAAATCAACATTTACATGGACGCTATGCCTTGCATGGTCCTATATAATGGCATCCTCCTCTACCCTTCCATCACACTTAACTAGTCCAAAGCTATATATCTTCAGTCAAGATGGTTCAAACCACCATGACATACTCGACTGTATTCACACTAGCTTTAGGGTTCATGTTGGTTGCCTCAAGTCTAGGGGCAGCTCCTGCAACACCATTTTCCGGTCGAAACCTGCAGAAATTCAAGATTGCTTGGCAACTATCAAGACGCGCGCAGATATTTGAATTTCTGCAGGGTTGGTTGGCCCTGAATGCTGCAATGCCTTGGCTGTAATTGATGACAAGTGCAAGCGTAAAGGATTTAGTTTTGATCCCTTCTTGCCTGCATCGTGGATCAGGAAACGCCGTGCTTCAATATTATTTGCTCCGATTCATCCACCAATCGTGCCATCTTCTGCTTAATAGCATGTCAAGGATTCCTGTGAAGGCACCATGTCCTGCATCAAGTTCAATAAGTTTTGTAACAGATTGCAAATGTACCTCTAGAGTCCACACTCTATGGTGGATCATTCTGCCCAGCATTAATCTGAAATTCAGACGCTGGATATTTAATTTAATTAATAAATACATAAAAACAGCTTCCAAGAATATCAGTGTAAGCAGATGAAATAGACCATTGAAAACTAAGGAGAATGTTGATTCAGGGCTGAATGCACAAGAAGAGGTGAAAGAGTTTGCTACCGATGGGAAAATCGAGATGGTGGAAGATGAGGAGATAGAAGTGGATTTTGGAGATCGGTGTAAATACACAACCAAGGGGAATGATTCTTTGGAGAGTGATGGCAGGAGTCAATGCCAGTGATAATTTGGAGAAGTTGACATTCATTGGAGGAATGGTTTGATTTCATGGAGCTGGACTTACCGAAGCAGATAATTGAGGTTACACAGGAAGTAACTGAGGGAATGAGAAGTGAGGCAGAGCGAGATGGAGAGTATATGATAGAGCAGAAGTAGGGACTGGGGGCAGGAAAAGGTAGCTGCTACTGGTCTACTCTCTCTGTTGATGGTCATATTCTCGATACATGATCGAGTAGTGCTGTACACGATGGAAAAAACAGGATCCTAGATCTTGTGAGGTCCTGAATAACCAGGAATTTTGGTTTCTATGGAGAATTACTCTGGTCTACTCTCTCTGAAGATGATCATATTCTCGATACATGATCGAGCAGTGTTGTACACGATGGAAGAAACAGGATCCTAGATCTTGTGAGGTCTTGAATAACCAGGACTTTTGGTTTCTACGGAGAACCAGCAGCAGACAAGACAACAGTCGTCGTCTCCCTCATTCTTTGTTTGTTCGTGTTCCTTGGAAGCATTTTCCAACCTCCGAAGGGGAAAGAAAGGGCCTGTTCTTATTGCTCCTCTTTACATTTCAGATGAAGACAGATTGAGGTTACGGCGATCCGATCCAATACGCAGATGGGAATTTAAACCCAGAAAAAACCCGGGTGAAATCTGTGTGAATATGCCCAGACTAGATCCTGTAGCGCTGTCAGGTGGTTTCTTCTTACAATCTCCATCTCTTGTTAAACACATTTGACTTTTTAAATGCTTACAGTACACTGCTCAGGGCCGTTAGGAATATGATAGATGTTGTTTTTAACAATAATTTTTATTTATAAATAAATGTATTACAAAATGATATGAAAATATTTAAAATAAAAAATATATTTTTAATTTTTTTCAAAAATATTTTTAAAATGCAATTTAAACACTTGTTCCAACAAAAACATTTCTCTTTGAAAAAATAATTACTAAACCAACAAAATTTTAGTCAATCATATATGATAACAGTTTAAGAGTCTATTTGATATTATTTTTTAAAATATTTTTTATTAAAAAATATATTAAAATAATATTTTTTATTTTTAAAAAATTATTTTTCACATCAGTATATGAAAATGGTTTAAAAATACTATTTTTTTTTTTAATTTCAAGTTCAAAAAATAAAATTTTTTAATTTTTTTAGAAATACTTTTGAAAAACAGTGTCAAACCACCCCATAATCGTCAATATGTACATTTATTGCTTGCTTTTTTTTTTATTCAACAATAATTTTAATTATAATTTCATCCAAACACATTTTAATTCAACTAGCAACAATTAAAAAAAAAATTTCAAACAATAATTTAATGATCCAAATGAATTAATGCATCCCTGAAGCAGATAGTTAGAGGAGGCCCAAGGCTTCCCTGTCGCTCCCTCTTTAGACCCTCCCATGAGCTTTAAAAGCAGTCCTCCATTCACATGTATCTTCTCACTCTTGTTTCATAAAAGATCAATCACCGCTTTCAAGAAATCTCACAAGAAAACCGCTGCAGAATACCTACTTCCTTCCCTTTTCCTTATCTTCACGAACATAAACCCTACTTCTCTGGAAGATTCAAGACAGAAGGAGGACTGTTCTCAGGACAGATTAATGCCACAGAGGGAGCTCTCATCTTCTCCAACTTAACCCCCTGCGACTCCATACCCAATTCAAGAAACCAAAAACAAATAATCTCGAGAGACCTGTTCAAGATCGAGCCATAGCCAGTTTCATGGCTCACTTGCAAGACCAGATATCCAAATACCAAAGGGTTCAATACCCACTTGACTCGAACGCATACAAAATCTTGGACGAGATTGGTGTCGGCGTTAGTGCCACAGTTTACAAAGCAATATGCGTCCCCATGAACTCGACTCTTGTTGCAATAAAATGCATTGATCTTGATCAATCTCGATCCGATCTTGATAGTCTCAGACGTGAAACCAAGACCATGTCACTTCTTTCACACCCTAACATTCTTGAATCCCACTGTTCTTTCACTGTTGATCGCCATCTTTGGATGGTTATGCCTTTCATGTCTGCTGGTTCTCTCCAATCTATAATCTCTTCTTCTTTCCCTGATGGCCTGCCAGAACCATGCATAGCTGTAGTTCTCAAGGAGATTCTAAACGCATTGTCTTATCTTCATGATCAAGGTCATTTACACAGAGATGTCAAGGCTGGCAACATCCTTATAGACTCAAATGGGAAAGTAAAGCTCGCAGATTTTGGCGTATCAGCCTCCATTTACGAGTTGAACACCCTTGAAAGGTCATCCTCATTGTCTTCCTCGTCAAGAATGAGGTTAACTGATCTTGCAGGGACGCCATATTGGATGGCACCAGAGGTTATACACTCCCATACAGGTTATAATCTCAAAGCTGATATATGGTCGTTTGGTATCACTGCATTGGAATTAGCCCACGGTCGCCCTCCTTTGTCTCACCTTCCTCCTTCAAAGTCTTTGATCATGAAGATAACAAAGAGGTTTCGGTTCTCTGATTGCCATGATGAGAATCACAATAAAAATCGCAGGAACAAGAAGTTCTCTAAGGCTTTTAAAGATATGGTTGCTTCTTGTCTTGACCAGGACCCTTCAAAGAGACCTTCTGCTACGAAGCTTTTGAAGAATTCTATTTTTAAAAACTGCAAAGGAATGGATTATTTTGTCAAAAATGTTTTGAATGGGTTGCCTAGTGTTGAAGAAAGATTCAAAGAATACAAGGTTTTAAGTAGGATATCAAGCCAAAGTAGTACTGATGTTGAAGAAGAAGAGGGTGGGGATGTTGATGTTGACAATGTGATTCAGCATGTGAAGACTAGAAGGATTAGTGGGTGGAACTTCAACGAGGAAGGATTCGAGCTTGACCCGGTATTCCCTGCCGACTCAAATAATGATTCAGCTGTGAAACAGGTTCGCTTTGGAGGAGAATCCATCATTCAAGATATGAAAATTGAGGTCAGCGAATCATACGGGTCAGGTGATCTAGTTGACTCGGCCAAGTCATCAACCCTGAATTCACCAGCTCCAGTTGAAGAAGAGGCGAGACAAGTGGGGGATCATATTGGCGTAAATACGAGTGGCGTGGGAGGAATTGTTGAGAGTTTAAATCAAGCGACAATGTTAGAGGGTCTAGTGGCATTAAAGAGGAGTTTGGAGGAGCAGAGAAGGCATGTCGCAATTATAATCGGTCTGTTGGGAGGGGAGACCAATGGAGAAGTGCAAATGATTGAGAATCTGAAGGAGGAGCTGGACATTGAGAAGCAGAAGAACCTGAAGCTGGAGATGGAAATGGAGGTTCTTAAGATTGCGATTTCCGGTGCATCTGCTGCTGCTTCATTTCCTAATTGAGAGTTTTTCATTGAAATATTGACTTTTGGGGGGAGATGGGATTTTGGCATCTCAAGCTTCTGATTTCTTGTGTATATAATGTTTGATCTCATAGGATTCGTAAAATGGAAAAAACCAAGCTTTGAAATAACACTCGCATCTGTGTGATCCAAAACGCTCCGGTTTATTTGAAAACTGGACCCTTGCTAATTGAAACTCTGTTGGGTTTTTCTTATTCTAGCTCTCCGATAAGGAGATGATGTTTTCCAGAAATTGCTGTTGGTCTTTGCAAATTGTGAGCGGCGGTGGCTGTACGAAAATGCTGTTGGGTTTTCTGCATGCAGAGCCCTTGTTCCGTGGAGGTGGCTGAGCAGCCCTTGGGCTGACTTCACCCAGATAACACTGACCGTGGTAATGGGAAGTAACTACCAGGATGGGCTAAGCCCAACAGTGACATTTATTAAAGCATGAAGAAGCCCAACGGTAATTCTTCATGCTCCTACACAATCCCTTTTGCCCCCCGCAACCCCCTCTTCTACTGTTTATATTTTTTTATTTAAAAATATATTAAATTAATCTTTTTAATTTTTAAAAATAATTTTTAATATCAAGGTATTAAAAAGATATAAAAATATATTAAAAAAATATCATAATTATTTTTTAAAAAAATTCAAAGCAGAGCTGGACTTTGAAATGAAAGCTTACAAGACCATGATACTAATTGACTATTTAAGAGTATGTTTGAGGTTATTTTTAAAAAAACATTTGTTTAGAAATGTATTAAAATTATGTTATTTTATTTTTAAAAAATTATTTTTGACATCAACATATAAAAATAATTTAAAAACACCAAAAACATTTAATTTAAAGTAAAAAATAAAATAAAATATAGTATAATTTTTTTCAAAAATACGTAGAATACCAAAAGCAGCACGCACACACATGAGCCAGAAGCTTATGTGTTTTTGTTAAAACCCTGAAATACAAAATCATTTATGAACATAAAATGAAAAATATTAGTGCGAAGAGGCCGATTTGGGCTTGAGCTCATGAAGCCTTATTATTAAACAAAGAGGCCTAAACTTACCCGCCGGCAGAAGGCCCCTACAATATAGCTAGCAATTTCTAACCTCAACTGCCAGTCTAAACTTTTTGAGCAGGTGTGTGTCCTCTCCATATATGCTTCTTCTCCAGGAGATGAACATGGCAAGTAATCTTTCAAATCTTGCCCCGATTTTTAGGTCAATGAAGATGTCCACTGCACGTAGCTAGACACTGAACTTCAGCGGCTGAAGAGACAGCCAGCGAGTGGAACGTACTTTCATTTCGATTCCTTGATGGAAACAGCAACAAAATTAAACACAGAGTATTTACTGTCAAATATCGGGCTCGTCTTTCTTCTCCTGCTTTTTTGTCGATGACAAACTTGGAAAGTAAACCATTAGAGCAGGCTCGTGTTTTCAAAACCTCTATGGCGTAGCTCTCGAGTCTCTGTCTTTAAGTATGAGTGGAGAATACGGCACCGGGTTACACTGCGGGAAAACCCTGCAATTTCGGCTGCTGAACCTCGTAAAATCACGACTCTATTTAGCACATGCAGTATGGGCTCACCTCACTAGCCACTAGTTTTTTTAAGGAAGATGAGCTAAATGTGGCACGATCTTTATGTACATATGGGTTCTCCGAAAAAGCTCCACCTCTTTTTCCCTTGAAAATGGCAGGGAAATCTCGGTGCACTGAGATAACCTCTTTCAAGTACATGGAGTTGTGTAAATCAGAGCTTTCTGGAATGAAAATAGTACTGGAAAGCTTGCGGTACTCATTAGTTGAAGTCTCAACTGAGATAGGTTTTTAACACATACTGATCTTCTTTGATTACGGCCAATGAATATGCAGAAGATAAACAAGATCCAAGAAATCCAATGAAGAGAAAGAATAGGGAAATAAACAAAACACAAAGAAAGGAGGTTTGGATCGAAAATTGCATATATTCAGCAATGATGCTCTTGTTGGAATCAAGCTCCCCTCCTTTTGTGATCATTTCGGCGATATATTTCTTCAAGATAAATTTTAATTTACCTCCTGAAGTTTACGAGGAGCTTCAATTTCACCTAAAGAATTTGGTTTGTTTCAATTAACCTCCACTATTTTTGTTATATATTCAATTTCACTTGCCTTCCGTCCATTTCTTCTTCTTTTTGTCAGTGATAGTAACGAAAAATGAGGCCTAAATTGCAATTTCGTACCTAAAGTTTATGGATTGCCTATTAAAAAATACTCGAACTTGAAAACCATCATTTTAAAAGGATTCTTTTTTTCCCATAAAAAATATCAACCGGGACTTTGACAGTACGAAGAAGAAGGTTAAGTTAGAAACAAATAAGATAAAAATAAAATAAAATAAAATTACCAGCACTATCAATCACCATTGAAGTTATCTCTTCTACACACTCTCACTAGCATATCATATTATCATTATCATTATTATTATTATTATTATTATTATTATTATTATTATTAAATAGGCTGTACAAACTTGAAGCACCAAAAAATGGCGACAAAAGAGAAAGCAAATGCACGAGAAAATTCTGATACAAGAAGAGCAGCATCCAATTAAGTTCTACCCGCCAGCAGCATCCTTTCTGTCATCAAACGGCATGAATCAAGGCAAAGCTTGAAGACTGAAGAAAAAGATAGTCTTGTGTTTCATAGAGTGATAATTGAAGTTGATAGAGTTCGAGGATCTCTCAAGAAGCTAAATCTCCCAAGTTTTATCGTATTTGTTTTACTAGAAAAGTTCTTTTAGCTGAGTGATTTTCGTTTTCATATTTTAATTTCAACACATTTAAGTTCTTTTATTTTGTAAATACTTTTTGGATGATAGTGAGATATTTCATTCATTTTATAGATTAAATTCAAATTCACACACTTTTTTCCAGTTATTATTACTCACGAACAAAGATGAGTGGGAGGAATTGAACCAACTATTTAAATTTATGGGGATTATTTGAAATAAATCAAAAAATTTAAGATGACATTAAAATTTACCTTATATTTTACTCTGCATCTTAAAAATCGTAGCCTCTAAAAGCGAAACTTTGCACTGGGGCTCTTAGTATTATTTTAACAAATTATACAAGAGATTGCGGATAAATAACTGTTTGAAATTATTGTTGAAGTTGTTTTTTAAAGTATTTTTTTATTTATAAATTATACAAGAGATTGCAGATAAACCAAGAGAGTTTTTTTCATAGTAATATAATTTTATTATCTTGCTAACCACTGATTTCCTGTTTAATATTTCGTTTAAAAGTATTTTTAATTTTTTTTAAAATAATTAATTTTATTTTAAATTAAAATTTGTTGATGTTTTTATATATATTTTTTATATATTAATATCAAAAATTATTTAAAAAAATTATTTTAATATATTTTTAAATAAAAAATACTTTAAAAAATAACATCAACTATACTTTCAATTAATCGCTAACCACTACCACTTACCCGTAGAACATTTAACTAATGCTTTTGGATTATAGGACCTTAAGTATAAAAAAATATGAACTATAGACATTTCACCTAAAATAAAGTGTGATGAGAAATTTCCCGTATGATTAACAATGTTATGAGAGAGAGAAAAACAAATTGGTGAACTGACCGACAGAAAGAAAATGCAAGAAATTTTACAGCGCGTATTTTCGACAAGAAGAATAAAGCCCTGTTTAGCATAGTGTTTTATAAATATTTTAGAAAAGTTTGGAATTTTTTTATATAAAAAAAAATAGTATTTTTAGATTATTTTTTTATATCAAAAATAATTTTTAAAAACTAAAAAAAAATATTATTTTAATAAATTTTTAAACAAAAATATTTTTAAAAACTATTTCAAACAAAACTATAATCAGTAATTTTAGGACGCATCAATTGCTAGGTTACGTTTCTCAAGCGTTTTTTTTTTTTTTTTTTTTATCTCATGTTTAGGTTTTTTAAAACAAGAAAAATCAATTTCTGGTTTACAAAATACACGTCGTTGTTTTTTTGTTAGAGCATCTTAGAGAACTAAATCTCTAAAATGATTTTTTTAATAGTATAAATATAATTTTTTTTTTGTTTATATCTACTTCAATAATAAAAATCATTTAGAAGAGTCATTTTTTATATATCATTTTAAATATAATGCTTTATTTTGTATATAATTTAATTAGATAATTAATTATACAATTAATAGGAGTGAGTTATATAATTAAATAATTGCTTTTAAAAAACTCTCCAACAATATAATTTTTAATTTTTAATTATATTTATATAAAAAAAATTAAAGTAAAAAACTCGCAACATTTTAAATTTGAAATTGAAAAATATTGAAAAATCCACCAAAATTTCAATTTTTTTTTAAAAGAAGCCGCCAAAATTAAATTCGCCAAAATTAAATTTAAAATAAAAACTCACAATATTATTATAATTAACACGAGCAAAAAAAAATACAACTTGTTTCCCGTGAACAAAAATACAACATTAGTTTTCACCCACGGAGCAAAAAAAAAACTAACAAGTTGGCGTTTCATCTCATGTAGCAGTATTATTTCGAGTGAACAATATTATGGTTTTCTATTTGAGTTGCTACAAATAGCATCTCTTGTAGAGAAAAACTCTTTTGGCTATCAAAATAGTTTTAAGCAGAGAAAAAAAGTGTGACAAACATTTAAAAATATATTTTTTTATTTTTTCTCTTCTAATAACATATACGTTGGAGTTGCTGGCTGTAAAAGGGAATACTGTTCATATCATCTGTCACGGATGCTGAGCGTACCGGCGCACGGAGGAGGAGAATTAATACTTTGATTGTTAAGTACGTTAATACTTTGATTGTTAAGTACGTAGTGTCAGGAGTGATGGAATTAGAAATATGCATGATAGCCTGTAGTTAGACTACATTAATTACATGTCACTATTCAATTGGTACACGCTTCACCGCGGGTTGATTGATTTATTTGAAATCTTACAATCTAACTCGTTGTTTAACTTCAATTTTTACCTCAATTATGGAATATAGCTTGGATGAAGTTGATTTATTTCATGGATTTAAATGTAATTTTAATAATAAGTGAAAAAAATGGTTTCAATTTAAAAAAAAAATTAAAATGATATTTAAAAACAATTATCGAGACAATAAATAAATATCTCAATCTCATTACTTAAGCAACTAATGTCATGGACTATTTTTAAAATTATATTTATAATTTATTTCTTAATCAATTCAATATTAAAAGATAAAATAAAATAAAATTATTAAAAAACAATTAAAGGGCCAACAAAAAAAAACATATTCGCCCAATAAGTGAACTCGTCAAACCTATGAACCATGCAACCCAAGCTAGCACCCCAAACCTGTGAATCAAGTTATTGACTCTAAGGGAATTATAATTTATTTTTTTATTCAATGTATGATAATAAAAATAGAGAATCACAAAATCAAATAAACAAAGGAAACAAGTCAAGTTTAGTAGAAGAGAGATAAAAGACACCACAACAAATCTATTTTCAGTCTATAATTTTTTCTCTTAAGAAACAATAGAAAAAATTGAGAGACAAATATAGATCAAGATATTTAATATTGTAATATAAGTAATTTACATGGTTGTGTTTAATGAATTTGTTTATTCAAAACAAATTGAAATAGAAATCAACAAACACATAAGATTTCTTGGATAGAATAAAAAAAAATACTGCATATATTAAAAATACCATAATAAATAAATATTTTTCAATATAATTAAAAAAATTAGTCACTATTTAAAAGAGGATAAATAAAAAAAGGACAAATAAAATAAAAAATATTTTCAGAAACATATAAAAAAAATGCTAAAAAAAACTAAGAAAAACAAAGAATGAGGTAACACCTAGAGCCTGGACCACGCGTTGGTCTTATTTTTTAAATTTTTTACTATTGTTATATCTATAATAATAATAATAATAATAATAAACAATGATGGGGGTAGATTATAAATACCGTACCTAGTAGCCTAGCAGGAGCATTGAAAAACAGAATTATTACGTGCTACTCGCTATTGTTATCATTATCATAATGTTGCCACTTGCCAGGGTCCATTTAGGTGGTGATTAAAAAAAAACTACTAATTAAACTTGTTTGACCTTGGGTTAATTTCAATCACATTGGTTAGCGAACAAGGCCCCTCTCTATCTTCGTAGCTATTTCCATGTATTCTAAAAACTAACCAATTATATCCCGACAAGTCATCGAGCATATTGAGCTGTGCCATCTACACATTACGCTTCGGTTTTCATTGCACAAAAATTAGGGTACTGTGTACTTTAGCAAAATTCAAATAGAGAAGTGAAAAAGAATCCAATAATTCATGCTTGATTTAGCATAAAGGTAATTACCTGGCAGGCCGGGGTTTTAGTAAGCAGTGAACAAAACATGTGGATCACTTTGCAGGGGATCATGAGTAACCAGCTCCAATGGGATCTGCAGCTTTTGGTTGGGAATTTGATGTGCTCTTTGCTTCAAATTCATTAATCACTCCCTCGCTAACCCCAAACCCAACTCTATATATATCATCACCATATAGTGTGTGCGTAATTTGGTCAGTTTTGTTTCTCTCTCTTTCTTCTGTACTGTTTTAGAGAGACGGATTTGATTTTTACTTTCGTTATTTGCTTTTATAGAATGATATGATTTGAGCCAGACTGTTGTTGTTTTTTCTTTCTATCTTGATCATAGGTCTCTCTTAACCGTAAAGAACTCATGGAGAGGAACAGTTTGAGTAGCGACATGAGTGGTCCTAGTCTTGGAAGTAGAGCGAGCAACAACAATGAGAAGAAGAAGAAGAAGAAGAAGCTTGGGGATTCATGGAGCTTTAGCAGCTGCCAAAGCTATGGACATGATGATTATCCTGATGGGCTTTCTTGGCCTCCAAGATCGTACACGTGTAGCTTCTGCAAAAGGGAATTCAAATCTGCTCAAGCTCTTGGAGGTCACATGAATGTTCATAGGAGAGACAGAGCCAGGTTGAGACTGTCACCTCCAAGGGATGACCAGTGTCCTATTCTGACCCTTAACCTGTACCCTAACCGTAGTTTCTGTACTCCATTCAATCGCACAATCCCATCTTTGGTTTCTCCTCCTCTCACTGCACTATCTTCACCATCTTTAGTTTCCGAAGTCAAGAAATGGACCATTGGTGGTAACCCCCTCGTACCTTCAAGCCCCGACCTTTCCGATATAACCACGAACGGGAGCAGGGAGTCCTTTGAAGACTCCGATGGTTTCACACGACAAGATGGATTCAAGATCTGGAATAAGGCTGAGATTGCGAGGTTAGATTTGGAGATTGGTCTTCTCAGTGACTCCAAGGATGATTTGGATTTGGAACTTCGACTGGGATCTCTTAATTAGGTGGCATGGGCAGCCTCATCTGCGCAAACTAACACGTTAAATCTAGGAAGCTTGCAACACGTTAAATCGTGGAAGCTAGTAGTTGCACCAGTTTGTGAGATGTGTTTTATAAGATCTCTTTATGTTTAGCTGTTAATCCTCCAAAGTTAAGGAGATGTCAATTTCAAAAGCTAATTAGAACTCGTATTTCTTTTACTTTTGATTTTCACATATTATATGTACTGTTATCAAGTCTCTTTTTGTCTAATCATGTCAGTAATTGTGTTATCTAGATTTTCTGTCAGCATGTTATATAGTCTAGCTAGTATAACTCTTGTCGATCTTCTATATAATAGCGCATATATATATTTAGCTTCAGTTTAGACTGTGATATCTCCCATTTCCTTAGAGAGAGAGAGAGAGAGAGAGAGAGACTATATATATATATATACCGTGATATCATTCTAAATAGAAGAGATCGAGACCGATCATGCAGTTTAGGATTCTTGAAAAAAGATAATCTGGAAGAAGAAGAAAGAGTAGAGGTGGATGGGAATACAGAAACATAGGAGGTCTGCCTGCTCTACCACCAGATTTCTGAGCGGTTTAAGCCACCAAACAAAATTAAAGCGAGGGATGTGTAGCAAATTAATAACACGTAAGGTGGTGAAAAAACGTTATTAATTGTATTTTATATATGAATGTTTGAGAGTATGATAGATATTATTTTTTAAAATATTTTTATTTAAAAATAAATTAAGATAATATATTTTATAGTTTTTAATATCACGGCATCAATAAAAAATACTAAAAAAGATTGATATTTTTTTAATAAAAAATATGGCCGTACAAGAATTCCACTCAATTTTATATATTACTAGAAGTGAGATTGCATGATGTTGCATGAACAATGGCAAAAAAGAAGAAGCACAAACTATCTGGTGAGGTTAGAGATTAGTTTTTGCTGTAGATTAGAGAGTGCTTTTATTTCTGATCAACTAAAAACAGTAAGAATTGAAGTTTGTGCTGAAATTATTTTGTAAGAGGATGGGGTTTGCCAAGTCAAATCATTGACTGTTGAATCAAAACAACTTTTATAATCCTTTTGAAAAGTATTTTTTATTTTTTATTTAAAAATTAATTTTTTTTACTGTTTTTAGTTTTTATATGTTATATCAAAAATAATTTTTTAAAAAATAAAAAATATCATTATAATATATTTTTAAATAAAAAAAATTTTCAAAATTAAATTCGATAACTAAATCAAATCAGACTCGAAAAATAAGCCGCCGATCATTGTTCCTTTTGCCTTCCATCATAATCTAGAGATAATAAAGCAGCTCCGCCTCGACGACAGTCGACGGAAAGATTCCGATCCTATAATAAATCTCTGTTGAATATACATGGGCGTAGGTTATGAGCACCGCCGAGCTTTTGTCCGGAGCTTAGAAACCATAGCAAGACGATGGAGACTGACTTATTTTTCAACTTTTTGAGAAGTCTTTTTCGATGCAGGTAGCAGATGCACTGTTCTTTCAATCATGATGGCAGACCTCGGAACCAAGTCCCAACACATACTTCATAAGTGTAAACTGTGCAAAGGCCATCATGCCATTTGATCTTTTCTTTCTTCATGTGCATTGAAGAAACACGAGAGCAAAAAGTCTAGGAATAAATTAGCCAACTACCGATTTGGTTGGTTTTATTTATTTCTTGTTTAGGATTACTGTATATTTTACCTTATATATATATATCAACACATATAAATCATTGAAAATGTATTGAATTAATATTTTTATTTTAAATATATTTTTTAAATGCACCTAAATATCGGTAGAAATACAATGCCAAACCACCTTAAGGATCCAGGTTTTAACCTTCAGTTTACAAGAGCAAAACCCGTCTATTCTTGATATGTACGTACTTTCAAGATATCATCAAAGAAAAATCTTGTATCGGTGAAGACAGACAATGTAGCTGTCGTGCAAATTCATTTAGACTAAATGCAGAAAGAAAATCATTCGATTTTTACATTCACAATTCTACTTTTGTGCTGGAGTTGATTTTTTGTAATCGGTAGTTTCACAATTGACCAAACTATGATCGTTGATATAGCCTCCTCCTCCTCTCTCTCTCTCTCTCTCTAGGAACCATACTTTTCAACAAAAAAAAAATAATTGTGTGAGATTTTTTTTATTATAATATAAATTTAATAAAAATAATAAATCCGTGCATAATTCTTGTGAAGTCCAAGTTTTTTTACTAAATATATGAATTTTAAATCGATATAAATTTATCTGTTTAGTAAGTTTCAACGAAATCACTAACATAAAATTATTATCATCATTAAAAAAAATAAAAAGATGAGGAAACCTGAATTATTGAATTCACTTAATTAGAATTAATTTATTTTATAATCCAATTTAAATTAAACACAATAAACAAAATATAAATTGTGAAAATACCTGCAATGATCAAATAAAAAAGATAAGTAGTTAATTTTCTATCTACAAAAAGAAAAAAAGCATCATTGAAAATCCACGCATACCTTACCATCATTATCATCACTATAATAGTTAAAATTATTATCAATATTATTTCCCAAACAATTAAAATCATTACATTGCCCAAAAAAATATATAAAAAAACAAAATATTTTTACAACAAAACATTAAAAAAAATCACTAAAATTATTATTATTATTATTATTATTATTATTGTGCAAACAATGAAATCATATAATCATTTGCCCCGAAAAAAAAATAAAAATAATAGAAAACATAAAAAAAGGGAAAAAAAGAAGAAATATTAATCTTAAAATGATCACTAATATAAATTAAAATTTCATGATTGAATCGAATAAAAATAAAATCTCAATAAAAAATAAAACGAAAAAAATTAAAAACAAAAACTAAAAGCATAAGTGCATAAATATGAGTAAAAGTTAAACATTGTCCAAGAAGGACAAAAAAAAAACAAAAGGAATTAATACCATATTAAAAATTCAAAGAATAAGAATCGAAATAAAAAATAAAATATATAATTAATTCCAATTGAAAGACAAAATTGAAACAAATAAAAATCTTGGGACCGAAACAATTAAAAGCATTTTTTAATTAAAAAAAATGCAGTGTAATTTTGTTGAAAAATTAAAAGAATAAAGAACGAAAAGTAGCATGTATGATCAATTTCAATTGAAGGAAAAAATTAAAACTAATTAAAATCTGCATACCAAAAAAATTAAAGAAACCAAAAACAATTCAAAAATCAAAAGAATAAGGATTGAACTGAAACCTAACATATATAATCAGTTTCAATTGAAAGACACAATTGAACAAAATTAAAATTTCAATTGAAGAAATTAGGAATAAAAACAAAATCAAAAGATCAAAGACTACAATAAAATAATCACAAACATGAAGGACTTACATATAATTTCCTGCGGCAGGATAGAGAAAATAGAGAAAAAACGAAAAATCGTTCACCGACATGCGCCGCACCGGGAGGCAGGGACATGGCGCTGCACCAGGTGACACGGTGGAAGGGCAATTTCCACCGCCCAACAATACCGCACGTGCTACTTGAATGACATGTGGCGTGAAACACTGTTGGCACGTCTCTTGTAAATATCGAAAATGACCCTGGTCTCGGGGGTTAAATTTGTTTAATCTGAAATAAAATAGTAATTTTATTATTGCAATCCACCATAATCTATGTCTATGTATACAGTGAAAAATGCTAAGTAAGTGAGACATGCCCACTGTTTCAACAAAACACCCAATTTGAAGTGTGGAAAAACAAATAAAATAAAAGGAAAGGAAAGTGAACAAAGCTCACTCGAGATCACATACAATTAAACGCACAGAATATGCATATCAAACTCAAAACACCACAACATGATCCCTTAGAATAGCTCGACCCTATACAGTTTGTGGATTCATCCTCGCTTCCTCGTCACCTTCCATCAACATCACCACCATCTCTTAATGAATCACACCTTTTATCAATAAAGTCATAGACACCATCACCACACAATTATTAAAAAAGAGAGGATAGATTAGCAACCATTAATTCCATTTAATTTGATATATTTTTAAATAAAAAAACATTTTTAAAAACAGTTTCAACCCATCATCCAAACATCAACTTAATTTCTCCACTATACTGTCAATCAAAACGACAACCTTCACCACCCATCAGCAACTACATACGAAACTGTCAAAGCATGCCACCACAGACAAGGCCACCACCACCACCCCAGCAAAACAAGAAGCCCCGAAGTCACTTCCCCTAAGACTAAATATCATAACAACACCGCCAGCCACCACACCGCTGGTCATTGATAGCTATAGTATACTGGCCATAAAATTTCAACTGTCAGATAGAACTGTAAAACAATCTTGTTATTCTCAACCTAGAGACTTTTGGTTCAGATTTCAGCTAAAGATTTTTAAAACTGTAGTGCTAGCTGCTCCTTTAGTTTTTTGTCAATGAATGGAATGCTAAGAGTGTAAAAAAATAGTTAAGGGATATAATATTATAGGGTGTGTGTGGCGGGGGGGGGGGGGGGGGGGGCTGGATTGGCGAGTCAAGCTTCGACCTGATTAAAAAAATGTTACGGACCAATGATTCATTGTAATCTTACATTACAAGTACAAGCCACTGGTTAACTTCCAGTGTTCAGAACTTAAATATTGATGAAAAAGTTACCAATAGCTTTGAGGCATGATAAAAAGATGGTATAACAATCTCGTTGCTTGAAACACAGAAAGTTCATGATATAAATTTGAGGATATGAAGTACTTATGAACGAGGGAGAATGTGCGAAATGGCATTCCAAGCATCCATGTCCTTTTCAAATCCCAATTGCCATAAAAAAGAGAGCAGGAATTATAATATTTGTAGGATTGTGGGAGTAAAATTGATATTATCAAACAAATACATTTGAGCTTACTTCGGGTTTGAAAATTACTCTTACAAAAGCTCTTTGGTGGAAATAAAATTGAATGATGATTTTATTGTAGGAATGGCAGCAATCGCAAATTTAGTGATGAAATCTAGTGATTGCTTCTAGCTTCTCAAATAAAGGAAACTGTAATGGGTTACAATAGTGGACTTTAGAGTTAAGATATAATTAACTTTTCTATTTCTAATCATGTATTGGCGTGTATTTGTGATAATCAATGATTCATCCACACAAAAAAACCCTCATTAAATAATTCAAAAGGAAAAGATCTGATAAATCTATTTGCACGAATTTGGCCAGTACCAATCGATAGTAGAATGATGATGGGGAAAAAATGAAAATGAAACGTAAGCTATCTCTATCATTCATGTGTTCAATTGCCTGCTGATACATTCACTACTTCAGCCATGATATCTGTGATATCATATACACAAATGAGAGGCGACTTTTGTTTCTTCGGCAGAGCCTCTGGATGCGCTCCTTTTTCCCAATCTCTGATGGCTTTGCATGTTCCCGACGCTGTCTGGATGTCAAAGGTATGATGGTTTTCCTTAAACAGAATGCGAGGTTTCGGTCAGCGCAGAGCATGTCAGGCAACTAAAACACTAAAACACTTACTGTTTATGGTACCTTAGTCAAGACAAACTCTGCTCGTACTTAGACACCGCCTTCCTACTGTTCTTGGATTTTTTTTTTACTGTACTGTCATCAATATTTTATCCATGTCGGTGATGATCAGGGCACTTTCCGATGTCCTTTTTACCTTCGCTTTCAATCGATTAGCTGACAATTTGGTTCAACTTTCTGAGAAATGGATCAAGTACAAAACTAATCGATTAGCTGACAATAAACTTTAACTTTCTGAGAAATGGATTGTGTAAGAAAAATAATTGTGCTTATCCTCGGTGTAAATACCTTCCTCCATCCTCATGAGTTTAATCTTGCATTGAATGTATTCGTTAAATCATGGAGAAGCTAGTTCGATCAAGATTTGCATGAGCATAAAAGAGTTATATGTCTAGTTCCATAATTATCTTTTCCCTTCTGGTTACAACTCATTAATTTGGGGTTCGGCCCCAGTTTAGAGTTGCTAGCGCTGGATTTTTCTGTTCGTTGAACATTTCTACTCTTTATTTTTTTATTTTTTTGAGCTTTGCTACCAGACGGATCGGCTATAATTCCTGGGTGCCTCACCATTCTGAAGGACGGAAAGAATTGAAGCAAACCACATGTTCACAGTTCTTAAAACAACGTAGTTTTTGCAGATATGTGAATGAGGATCCTCAGGATGAGAGCACCCCACATCAGGTCTTATCATTATATCCTTATAACACAAGCTCTTTCAGATTCTGACTTCACAATAGACTATGGGGCCAGATTATGCCTAGCTACTACTGTGTTCGAAATTTCCGCTCAAGAATAAATTCTCTGGCCTACCGATCTACATTGCCGTGGCCGTTCATTTTGTTGATGAAGTCACTACTTCGTGCATCGGTCAATGAAATTCTTTTATTTATTACATCGGTCAATAAAATTTACCAGGTTGATGACAACTGGAATAATCAAGTGGTTTACTTTTCAATTGTGATGAGAATTGAGCACTGAGCTTGCAAGAACTGCAGGACCAATTATAGCTCTCTTCCTCAAAAGAAATTGTTCTTACACACACACACACCCCAATTTTAGTCTTCTGTTTGAGGTTCCTGTAGTGAAGGTTTGTTTTGTCAGCTCGTGTTTCTTTGCTCTCTTGTTTTTTTCATGGGGATGGTCTCTGCTTCTCGTCTCTGTCTTATTTGTGTTTCTGCTGCTTTTAACTTTTACCTGTGGCTGTGGTCTTGGTGCTAGTTTTTCTGTTTTTCTTTCCTTTCTTCTCCTCCAGCGTGGGATTGTGTGCTGTGAGTGTTATTTTTTTTCTAGTTTTGTTTGTTTTTATGTTTTAAAACTAATTTTGAAAAAATAATTATATTGGTTTTAATTATTTTTAGATCATTTTATATAACGATATTAAAAATAGTTTTTTTTAAATAAAAAAATATTTAATATATTTTCAAGCAAAAACAATATTTAAAAAAACAATTACCTAGTAGTTTAAAACACCATCTGTCTAATTGCAGCTATTCCAGCCTCTTATGCTACCGAGTTGTGTAGCGATTTTTCTATTGCAGTTTACTTTTTTTTTTTTTTTTTTTACTATATTTTGGTTAGGTAATTTTTTTATTGTCTATACTGATGTTATAAAATATTTTTTTTTTAAGTTTGATTCTAATTCCTGTTTTATTTATACTGCGCTATAAAACTATTTGTTTCTAAGAAAATATAAATAATTATCAAAACCCCATTCTATTATTTATTAATATTGTTATTGTAATATACCAGCTGTAAATAAATTTTATAAGTAAAACCTATTATAATATTCAAAACATCTGAAAAAAAATCATATAAAATCCAAATGGTATAAGTGAAAGTTAGATATGCAGTTTTTTTAGCATGAAATTTTTTCAAATATAAAAAAAATGGTATTAGTAATTAGCCTGGATAGATTTTTTTGTTAAGAACTGAAAAAAAAAATAGTTGAAATGAATACAATAATATATGATCCATTTTAATTGAAGGACAAGATTGAAACAAATCAAACCTTGGGACTGAAAAAATTAAAAGAATTAAAAACAAAACAAAAATCAAAATAATAGTATTGAAATGAAAAATAACATATATGATCAATTTCATTTGAATGACAAAATTGCAACAAATCAACACCTGAGATTGAAAAAATAAAAGCAATTCAACACAAACCAAAAATTAAATGAATAAGAGCCAAAATAAAAAATCACATATATCATCAATTTTAATTGGATGACATGCGCACCACCATGTGGAAGAGGACATGATGATGCATCATGTGAGATGCCACTAGACATTTCGCACCACCATGTGGAAGAGGACATGATGATGCATCATGTGAGATGCCACTGGACATTTCGCACCACCAACATATGTCGCACATGCCATCTAAAAGGCGCCGATGAAAGACATCTGTCGATGCATCCGCGAGACGCATTTGCAACTTTTCCTAAAAAAAGAATAAAATGCATGTGCAAATATGAATCTACCCCCAGAGCTAAATCTTTAATTTTTTCATTCCTAGGGTTCATCCTTAGTTTCATTGTGCAGTAAGCGGTGAAAAACCGTGAATACCCTCAACCGAAACTCTTATATTTGTTTTATTGAATGGTATAACAGTTATTCATTGATCATTAACAAACTGAAAAACTGTAAATACCCTAACCCACTCAGCACTGTTTTGTCTAATAGCAGGGATAAAACCATAGTTTTACTATGCAATACAATTAGGAAAAGACACAAATACTCTATACAATGAGAAAATGCCAATCGGTCTCATGAAAAATTCTAAATTATTCCCGAGATCGAGAGTTAAATTTTAACACACTAAGAGGCAAAATAATGATTACACCATTACAATATACAGTAATATGGTGTCTACTGCTACAGTATATATCTCACATGATATAACTCTTTCTTTAATTCACATGTACCATTATAATGGTCAAATGATTTACTCGAAGGACGTGTTATTGGCACAATCAATTTATTTATAATATTCACCCCATAATAAATAGTTTTACTGATGAAAATATCTATTGATAATTTCATGTGATTTTTACCGGTAATTGTTTTCTCGACAACCACATGAATGGAAAATTATCGTCGATAAAACCCCTGTCAATAATTTTTATTTCTTTGATGATTCCCTCAGAATTATATATTTCTTGTTGGTGATTCTGTCAGTATTTTCCATTGGTGATTTCACAGTAATTTCATTTGAAAATCCATCGATGTTTATTACCAATATTTACCAAATGATATATTTTGTAGGTAATTCTATCGGTAAAATATGTCACGTCATCATTCCAAAATGTTTTTGAATCTCAGTGTAATTTCGCCTAAAATCCATTGGTGTTTAGTATTGATATTTAACAATGAACATATTTTGTTGGTAATCTCATCAGTAAAATATGTCACGTCATTATATCATAATTTTTTTTAATCCTACCATTATTCTGCTTGAAAATTTATTGGTAGTTAATATCGATATTTACCAATAAAATAATTTCTATTATAATTCCATTAATATTTATCGACAAAAATTTCCTATCAATAAAGACCGACAAAAACGGTAACAAAACATTTTTATCGGTGATGTTCAATGTAAGATTCTGACAGATAATTTTTCTCAATATTTCCATGTGAATTAACGGATTTTATGGTAGTGATTGCTTGGTAATCAATTAAATGCAAAATTTTAGTTTTTCTTACGATAATTTCTTTTTATATCTTAATTTTGTATACCAGCTAAATTTTAGCCCTCCTATCTGCAATGAGACCGATGTGACTTGAACTTGTTTTTGCTCGGGTCAATATATATAATATATATCAAAGATATATATTATATTTTTTATTTTAAATTATTTTTTAGTATTTTCAAAGCATTTTAATGTGTTATTATCAAAGATAATTTAAAAATAAATAAATAAATAATATTTTTTTAATATATTTTTAGCACACTGTCAAACAAACAATAGTAAAAAATGATAAAGATAACACGTGAAAACTGTAGATGAGCTTAATCTGTCCTCGTAACATGTTTATCTCGAGTAATAAATATATCATCTCTCTCTGTATAGTATTAGAAGTTTAGTGTCACCTAATTTTTATTATTATAACATCTAAATACGCATAGTAGAAAAAAGAAGCCAATACTATAATAATCCAGCACTTTTTAAACTTAGAAGGCAACGGATGCATGAGATACTGGAGAGAAAAAAAGGGAAATTGGGGCTTGGCAGCTTTTGTTATTCAAAATTGAATAGGTTAACGAGATCGCACCGTTTAAAAGCAAAACAAGCAAATACATCGACGTGTTGAAAACTTCACCTGTGAAATCTGGAGAAGGAGCAAACCGACAATCTCTAAAAAATACAAAAAGTACAAGGCATCTGGATGGTTTAGAATTGTTTATGATGCATGTAGCCAGAACCTTACTGTCTTCGCTTTGATGGCTGTGACAGCAAAGTTTTGCCCTTCCTTATCGATGGTCCCAAACAAAAGACCGTTCCTTGTATAATCAATCGATAGATGTAAGAAGGAAGGACCACAACATGCCTAGCTAGAGGTTTATGAATGGACATTCTTGAAATTCAAGCCACCAACAGTATACCTTGCCTAGATCATACAAGAAAATCTAAAAAAAGAAAGGTGAAACCCTACGCTGTACTCATGGCTTATGACCAAGTCCGGTCAGTTTGACCAGAATCAACCAATAATTTACGGGAAAGCATTTTCATTCATTCTCTTAAGCTTAAAGAGATCGTTCGATTTGGTTTTGTTTGTCAAACTTTACTTATTACACGCATTGGTATTTAATTATTTATAATTGAACTCAAAATAAATTGTTTTTTTATAAAAAAAATTCATGATACAGATAATGTAATTATATATGATAAGGACCTGTTAAGGTCAACCAGTCAACTAAATAAAGCTCTATGTTTAACCCACTCAAGGTCATTAACTTTTTTTTAAACGTCTCTCGTGATTAAGCTCCTGAAATTAAACAAGATTTTAATTCATAGAAGTAAGCTTGTTAGTATCAAAAAACAAATTACTATATATATATATATATATATATATATGAAAAACCTTGAACATCGTGTTTTGTGGGGTCAATTTTTTTTCAAAAGCTTAATTGCAAATGAACCGGCACTAAGTGATACTGATATGACAGTACTCATGTTGTCATCGATGACCTTCTTCCACTTGTCAAAAAACTGTTTTTTAATTAATTTTAATCAGTAGTTAAAATGTTTTTTTGTTTAAAAATATATTTAAATAATATTTTTGACACCAGCAGCATAAAAACTATATATAAATACTAAATTTATTTAATTTAAATAAAAAATTAAAAAAATATATATTTTTTCAAAAATATTTTTAAAACATAACTATAATAAGATGTTTTTGCCGTCTCTCAATCGTTAAAGAGTGACAACCAGCTACTTAATAAGAAGGGGCCGGGGACAGCTAAACAAGTAATCACACTGAAAGACACATGGTATGTTCGAGATTAATTTTGCAATAAAAGTTGAGTATTAAGTTGCATGAATTCATTCTAATCGAGCTGCAAGCTCCCTCTTTCCCTTCCATTTGATTTTGTATTCTGTAATTATTACTTACTATATATGTTTATTTGTTGAAACTAGCTAGCAAAGTCACAAGATGAATGAAATGAGGCATTTGGAAATCAACTAGGAAATGCATCGAAATTGCTCGAGTGAGCTTTGAGCTACTACATTAATACAAGTTTCGATTACCATGGATGTTCAATTAAGCAATGATCTCCTCTTTTTTCCCCTTTCTAGCAGCATTCAAGTTATCTACGCCATATATCGGGGATGAAAGGAAAGGGAATTATATGAATAATTGATTCAATGAAAAGAAACCAGGCGCACAAAATTGAATTGAAGTAGCCATGCAGGTGCAATAAAAAGACAGTGATTTGTAAGTCATAGATTTCAATTTAGGATTAAATTGCAGTTTTAGCAAGGCCATACACATTTTGAGCAACATATAATTGCATCCTTTAGCACCTAAGAGGGTTTTTTCCCAACACAATGCCACGCGGTTTCTCATTACCATTTGTTTTCAACGGCTAGATTTAATCGAACCTCTCCTATAGTATTAGCATTACCGTCTCCTCTGGGGCTGTAAGATTAAGATTGCCATTCACGTCCAATGTTGATGCTTGATCAACTTGTGTCTCGTAAATGAAAACAAGCCATCTTATATGCTGGAAGGCTCATTTCATACCTTCAAATGTAAAGGGTACGTACATTTTTCGTCAAAAACTGAATCGAAGCCAAACAGAACTAGTTTTCCTTGTGCACATACTATAATTAACTTGGTAATTACTGATCATTAAGAATGGTAAATAACAACCGCGTTAGAAAAAGAAAAAAAACCGGATTCATGGAAGCTACATGGGCAGAATTCACATCTCAACCTCAGTCAAAATTAAATAAAAGAAAAGAAAATCCCATAACCAGCATACAGATCAAAAGAAATCATGAGAGTTGATAAAATTTACTAGAGAAATCGATACATCACAAGAGCCGACTAACAAGAAAAGTCCTAAAGCAAACGCCAAAAATTGAGTCTCCCTTAAATACAAGTCACAGAAGTCTCGATGGAAATGCCATTAACTTATGTTGTCACTATTTCACAAGCACCTGTCTTTCCTTTCTGTTGCCTTCTCGCTGTTTTTCTCTAACCTAGATCAATTCCACTAAAAACCCTTTTCTTTTCTCTCTCTAACCTTTATCTTGTGTACTGATCTCAAGCTAAGAAATCTTTGGTCAAACAGTCAACATCGCAGCAAGGTTTTCAGTTTCTTGATATTTATTTGTATGGAGCCGGCTAAACTAGGGAGCTCAGAGGCTTCAGGTGAAGAAAATAATGAAAGCCAAGAACAGGTCAAAGAAGATTTATCAAGCAATACAGCAACTACTGCTAAACGCTCATATGAATGTTCTTTTTGCAAGAGAGGCTTCACAAACGCGCAGGCCTTAGGGGGGCACATGAACATTCATCGAAAAGATCGAGTTAATCGAACCAAAGGCAAAAACCTTGCAAGTTCCTCATCAGTTTCAAGCAACGCCAACGAGGAAATCAAGAATCCTAGATATATGGTACCAAATTCAAGTATACACACAAATTACTATCCGTTTATGGAGGCTCAAAGGAATTATGAAATGTATTTTCAGCCACCTGCAGGATCTATCCCTAGACAGCCATATAGCAATTACAAACATGGTAACCACAATTTTCTTGGGCCAAGATCTCAATCTTTGAGCGTGAATGAAGAGCTTTGGGGTAAAGGTCTAAGCTTGGAAATTGGGTCTTCCAGAATCCAAGATAGTGAAGGGAATAGGAGGGTTTCTGACGATGATGAAGTCGATCTGGAACTTAGACTTGGACATGAGTACCGCCAATGAGTCACACGGGTAAATCTATATTTCAAGAATGAACAAATGTTTGTTTTACGGGGGTTACGTACTTATTTGCTGGTAATGTTTGACAGAATGAAATTAATATGGATTTCATGAAGATGGCACTGACTCTGCATATTACTGTTCCGTTGGTGTAATATAAAGAGTACTATGTGCTGTGAGATCGAAAATTAATGCATGATATTTGATTCAAAGTTCCACAATATCCATGAAAGATGAATCCATGCATGAATCAAGTTCTACTTGGGAGCTAGGTGAGTTCATTGTATTTAATAGTTTTGGTGTGGCTAAATTCAAATTATATTAGAATTAGGCCTTATCATGTTCTACCGTTTCCATTTCTCAATATTCAAACTCATATAAGCTCTTCTCAAAACATGCCTAGCCATTGTTATACGGGCTCTTAATTCTATGTAACCATTTGTGAAAAATATATTAATTAATTAACCAATGCATCTTTTTTATCTTTAAATTGTATATATTTCTTTTTTGATTACAAATTATCTCCATTGTGAACCACCAATGCTTAATAAACAAGGGCGAGCCACACACATTTTAATGTTGAATAGATTTCACCTCATTTGGCGTTTCTGTGTAGCATCAAAGTTTCATTCTTGATTTGAGCCACACACATCAAAAGTTGCTGCATTTTCTTGCATGGACAGAAGGTAAAGCTTCGATCAATTCTCTCTCTATCAAATAGATAAGTGCGCAAAATTGTTTAATTGGATTAGATTAAGCCTCATGAGGCATTCTTCACAAAAACTACATAAAACTTAGATGAAGTGCTAGCTATGGAATTGTGAGTCAGTGAGTGTCCAATTTAATTAAATAATCTTTCCTTCTAAAATTTATTTAACGATTTCACATTTAATCCCAAACTACGTCCACTTAATTCATGCATTGCTAAGGCTACCTGATACTAGGAATCACCACTGCTTGCATAATCAGCTGCGAGAAATTAAAGCGGTAACATCTTTGGAATTATGGTAGACCTCCATGAAAGTTATTAACAGAAGTAGTCATCCGCTCATGTGCTAAGGAAACATTGATCATGAAACCAATTAATAACCTTTGTAAGCTATTAGTCCCTTGGATATTCCCATTGATTATTAGTTTGTTTGCCAAAGAGATGCCATATACGAACTTAATTGTTTATAACCAATTAATTTATATCGCATTATTTGATGTTATAACGTTACATATCTAGCATAGAAGGTAATATACATGCGGTTCGGATGATTTTAAATTTAAAAAGAATGTGTCTAGTAAAATTTAATGAGACATTTTGCTGAAGTCGAAAGGGATGATTTTTATAGATCAGGAACAATTTCTTGCGTGCTTCCTCTGACTGTCTATCACATGGGTATTTTCCATTATGATCAATGATTATAGCTTCGCACAAATTGTCCTAGCTATTGTATTGTGTAATTTATCATGCAATAAATTCAAAATCTTTAGCTCTTTTTGTTATTCGTGACGGTAAGAATTAGATGCGTGTGATTCCTTGCCAATAATGCCCATCAGGGAGCCAAACACTGCCAAAGAGAAAGGAGATGTTACTATTTTCAGAGACTGGAATGCCTTTTCTCAATGTTTTACACACAAAGTACTCGCTAATTATGATAGACGTTAAAACCATTGTTTAATTCCGGTATTTACTCCAATATTATTTCAACCGTATACTTTTAGTACAAATTTGATTATCTATTAATAATCTTGTGTGTGTGTTGTCTATTTGTCCTCAAAGGGTGTAGTGTGATAAGCCTTTTGATCTGATAGCAGATCTCGAGTTTGAGTCAAGACATATATCTCTTGTAAGAATCTGAGATAACTGGAGTTTTACTCGCTCGTCTGGATCCACAAAATATATTTTCTGAAGGTGGAGTTTTCTTGCATAAATAAAAAATAATTGTCTATTTTCATCCGGTTAATTTCCTGTAATGTTATTTTTTCATTAGAAATACTAATCTTGGATTAAAGCCACAGCAGCTAACTTAATGCAAAAATTAAATAGAAGTTACCCGTTGGATGGACTTGGAGAGAATCGGGTGACATAGCATAGAAATCGACCCAATTTATAATTTGAGGATGTAATTGAATAAATGATATAAATACATGGTAAAATAAGGGGTTACTCATTTTATATATAAAAACTTATCATCCACTTCAACTAAATATAATAAATTAAGAGAGCATTTATCCAGAAGTTTGTTTTCATGAGAGGAGAGGATAATGAGATTCAAATTTATAGTCATTTTAATCTAATATTCAAATTTATTAAAGAAAACACATAATTTTAATAATGTAATATGTATGATTTATATGTAAGCATGAACCAATGTGTGTACGTACTTCTTTTTTAGAATGTGCATGCATGTATACATTTTTCTGCTTCATCATATGGATGTGAAGGCGAGAGGCAGCCGATTATGCGCACCTCGCGTTGCCCAACTACCTCTCTCTTTCCCTGTACCTTCAATTTTTATTTACTGTGCTGCTTTGGGATGAACTTTAATGCACAGCCACATTAAAGGCAATATACACACACACACTATAAATTAAAGGTCTTTCCTTTTATAAATGACATGCCAAAATGCCTCAAGATAATTCCATAGGTGCTTGCATCTGTCGTATTGGTAACTCTTGATCTAAATCCGAGATTCAAAACAGGACTCGCTGTAGAATTTCCATTTCGTTGAGATTCTATATGAAGTTGAAATTATTTGTTGCACAACCACACTATAAATACGTGAGTAGACTCCCATATTTATAGTAGATAGGAATTTAACTCTTCTATCTTATTTACTACTAATGATGTTTTCTCTAACTATCTAATTCTAATCATTGACTGTGGGTGGGAATCCAGTACATGTAATAAAAAAAATAAAAGACCATAAGTTTGCATTCTTCTTTTCTTGTCCTGTTCTGGGCTATAAATAATCGTGGGCAAGATCCACGTGCTTAAGCATTGAGCCTGGGCTGGATCCAATTGCACATAAATTTTCTCAACACACGCGGCGACGGAGTAGAATGATACAAAACAGGGGTGTGTTAGAATAGTTCGAGGTCATTAATTCTGAACGCTATTTTTCCAGTGTATGTGGACTGGGCTGACCATCGTCAGCTGTTTGTTGAGCACGTGGCGGGTATCTAAACTAATCTTTTCCTTCTTCTTCTTCTTCTTCTTCTTCTTTGCTTTCCCTGTAGTAAACTAAAAATTACATTATAATGACGAGTATCACCAAAGAGCTTCAAATGTGCAGTATAGGTACTTGTGCAGTGTTGAGATGCACTGCTGAACAGAGTCTTTTAGAGGAATTTGGAGTGTCATCCATGGAGTCTGCTTCGCATAAATGTGCATGGCTATAAGGGTAGATCAAGCTAGCGTAACTGGACCAGTAAAATTAAAGAGTTTTGCTTTCCAAGCTGATAATCTCGATGAAATCCGATCCATCACAAAGACAAAAGTTGATCTGTACAACCTGGGACGCAAGAGAGGAACTCCGAGGTAGCGACCCAAATCATCAATGAAGGAGAAATTACTGATAAAGCGAATCTGTTCCCTGGTGCGGCGGTGGACAACAGGGGCAGCA
The DNA here is from genome assembly GCA_025169955.1 of Salix arbutifolia. Lineage (NCBI taxonomy): Eukaryota > Viridiplantae > Streptophyta > Magnoliopsida > Malpighiales > Salicaceae > Salix > Salix arbutifolia. Next base: position 10,101,198 of record CM045909.1, read on the forward strand.
AACATATTTCATTGAAATGATATTGATAAACGTGGTGACATTTATGCATAATAAATTCACTCGAAATATAATTTAATATATTTGTTTACTAAAGTATTACCAATTATAATGTTTGAAATGTTGCAATACAATTTTGGAATATGACAGTTTAAAGATTTAAGATGATGCATTCATGAAATTTGGTTAATACACATTGCATTTTTTTCATAACCAATGTTTTTTTTTTTTTCAATTGGATTTTTCCCGGTAAATTTTTTAATAAGATAATTTTCAATGTGTAAGACTATATAATAAATTTTCACGGAGAAGTGTTATAAAATCAAACATGGTATGTGAATATCTAATTGTCTTTTCACACCTCTTCATTATCATGTTCATTCATTATTCTTAAAGTTTTTTTGTATCTACATGTTCGATGTCCTTAGAGTTTATAGATATTTATGTACATATACCTACAAATATGTGCATTGTTGAGAGAATATTGTGTACACATTATTATTACAAAATTATATGAAATAAAAGCATTTTTTTATTCCCATAATCTTTATTGTTCTTGTTTATCTCATTATTTTTTATTGAATGTCTTTTTAAATACATAGTTTTATAAAACTAGTTATTGTTATAATAATGTTCATGGTGAAGATATATCTATCGTAATATCAATGGAATTTCAGCTCCATAATAATTGGAAACGTGACATTTCTCCAATCAAGTTGGAGGGTTATTTTGAAAGAAAGTGAAACGGTTCAGCTATTTGATATTCTTCAAAAATTCAATTCCCGAAACAAAGTATGCTCGTCAATACTTCTAGCTTGCTTTGCTCTACCACCTGATTAAGCTATCCTGGGTTCTTGTTGCTGCAGCCTATTTTTCCATCAAACTTGTATGGCTAGACTTCATCAATCTTCTCTTCAAAATTATTTCATGGATGCTATTCTTTTTCTTCTTCTTTTTGTCACAAACAATGAAGTGGGCCGAATAAAAAGAATTGGTTGGAACCATATCTAATTAGTTCAATGGTAAGAGTTTAGTACTAAGAGTTTTGTTTCTCTATAGTCTCATATTTTGAGTCCTATAATTATTAATATAATGATTATTATAAATTTATATAACTATTAATTTTAAAATTTATAAAATTAATTAAAATACATATAAGTTAAACAGACATCTAAATTAATAATAATAATAAAAAGAGTAGAAACGTTCCATTTATCTAGACCGGTGCCATTCGAGTCAAGGATGGGGCCCTCGCCTCGTCTTGGAATCAACAAGCTAATTATGGCATGCATTGCATCTTAAATCTTCTTGACTTACTTCAAATCACTCTCCTAAATGAAATGTCATATCCCAATTATTCCCTTTCAAATCAACTTTGCCATCATAAGGAAATCACTTGGCAAATGCCCATTAGTGCTTATTTATTATCATTTCATATCTTCCGATTTTTAGTTGTGTTTTATTTGAAAAAAAAAAATTAAGTTAATATTTTAATATAAAAACTAAAAATATATTATCTTAATATATTTTTAATTAAATAATATCTGCGAAAAGTATTCTGCAAGAAAAATCATGTGACTTGCATGTTTAAAAAATAAAATTATAAATATTTATGTATAATCTATTATTTCTTTTAAATCTTCTCTTTTTTAAGATTATAAAGAAGATTCCATAGTTAATAAAATTATTTTAATAAATTATTAATATTATTAAAAAAGAGAGTAGATTATAAGAAAAAAAAATTAACTACAACGATCACAAGATTTGCTCTCTTGTGATCTGGAGTTCGAATCATGTGGTTATTAACATATAATATGATGGTTATATAATTATTAATTTCAGGGCTCATAAAATTAGTCAAAATACATGTAAGTTGATCCAAACACAAGAAATTAATAAAAAAAACTTAGAAACAATTCCCAACCGTAAAAGAAAAGGTCAAAAGTAGCAAACCCAACTAGGCAAAAAGACTTCATTTCTCAAGTTTTTTCTTTGTTACTGTAATCGAATGAAATGTTAAAAGGTTGGCAAGGGGGATGAATGTGAAGATCATGAAAACTACTTTTCATTTTCAGCAGACAAGCACTCTGTTTGTACTATATTTGCAAGTAATGGATGCTGGGAAGGAAAGTAATGTTCTGCCAGAAACTATTATCAAGATATTTCAATCTGGTGAATATTGATGAGGTTAATGAAAGAAGGTCCTCGGACGTCAAATCTTTGAAAATAAATTTCTCACACTCCATAAGTTGATCAATCGACACTCAGAGGCCATCAATCTGTTGGCCACGTTCGATGCACGTAGGAAATGTAAGACCATGCTCGTTTTCAAACATCATTTTCGATCATTGTCTGTTCAAAATCGTGTGGGCTAGATTCCCTCTGAAAGAAAGACAGTATGATTGTTTCGGTTAATTATCCTCGTTACCTATGACGACATTAAGCAGACTTTATATTAGTTTCTACCTCATTTTAGGTGGGGATGATGCACCGAATGTATCCCCGCTCCATTTTATCCGAGTCAATTTAGTCAAAACTAATATTACAATTAATTGATGAGTTAAATTTCCAGAATTCAATGTTTAGTGTAATGAGATTTCTATATAAATGTTGTTTTTAACTCTAATAATTTTAATCATTTACAAAATTAATTAGTAACCGATGATCTTTCAATTTCCTTCATCTCTCTTCCTTTCATAAGCACTGTCCCTTTACTCGTGATTTTTCATGGCAACAATATTGTTTTCTTTAATACTCGGAGTTGTTTGACATTACATTTCAAGAATATTTTTGAAAAAAAATAATTTTTATGTTATGTCAAAAATATTTTTTTTTAAAAAAATATTTTAAAAAATAATCTCATTCGTACAAGCAAAATCATTTTCCTGTGAAGTGCTGTCATAGATTTGATACGTTTCGTTTTATTCAACAATTTATTAGGTCCCTACCCTTTCTTCTTGTAGTATAGTTTCTTCTCAAAAAAAACTTGTTTTTTCACGCGATATTGCATTTTCATTTTTTTTTTTTTTTTTCATATGGTTAGGTGTTATTAGATGACATTAAAGCCCTCATCATTCTCTATCCACAAAGAGTTCCACTTTAGATTGGCCTCCATTGATTATGATTTAAGGAACCGATATATATATAAAACCAATAAATATCCAACCTTTGAAGAAAAATAATCATTATTTATGTAATATCTTTTTAAATATCTGAAGTGCTATGCTAGTTTTTAGTGCTCTCTCTGTCCTTTTTTCTCTATCATCAATGCTTCGTCGTATTTTCCCGGCTCCCTATAATCACTTAGTTAATTTAATTTTAAGTATTTTAAATTTTCATATAATTTATAGATTTGTTCAGATGTAAGTCTTCGGATTTATAAATAAAACGACGAGCTGGTTTATTGACCCTATTATTCAAATAAAACTCTTTATACATGAGCTATTACTCGTGTACTATTAATTTTTTTTCATGTTTCACCAATGTGTGATGTAGTTCAACGTAATAAGACGTTTTCACGGTATCATAATCATGGAGGATAGCCATAAGCAATGTAGGTTTCCAACCTGAAATTAGATCGGTGACGTATCGTCCTTCAATTTTTTGCCGATGTTACCTCGTGGCAATATTCCGGTATATGGAGACCATGATGGGCTACGAAAGGGGCAGGTTAAGATCCAAGCTCAGACCCAAGTCAAAAACAATGGGTGGGAATCCCAGTCCCATGTTTTTTTTTTGAGAGAGACTCCCTTGAAAATAAGGAAAAATCAAGAGGGAACATGCATTAATTTATTGAAATCGATTCCCACTAAATTTTCTCCCTCCCTGTCCAATCAAATAAGGCAAAGTAAGACTTCAGGTTAGTGTATGTGTCCACCGGTTGTTAGCTTTTGATTTGTCGTGTAGATGATGCATATATGTCCCTAATAATCATAGAGCATCTGAACGACAAAAACTTTTTCATGTCCATTATTAATGTTAGGTGGTAATTTCCAGGAGTAGAAAATTAGGAAACGATAAGGACTATTCCATTAATGTACATGAGCTCCACTAGATGTTAATTGTTCCTTCACGACGGTCTTCTACTTGTGTCTCGTGATGCTGATTTTCTGATGTCCGATTAGGTAGAAATGAAGCATCTAGCTTTCGAGCCAAATGGAACTGGACTTCCGAAAGCCGAGTGTTCCCATGCAAAGGATTAATATGACAAAAGAAAAGATGTTTTAGGTTGGGACTACATTTTTACACAATGTATAACTGTTATATATATATATCACAAAGCAATAAAATTCAAATAAAAGATATCATTTACTTTTAATTGATTCCTTACCATTTGACTATTATCAATATAGCTAATAGCTTACTTGCATGATCGCCTCATGTTCTTGGAAGGTGAAGATACTAAAAGTAGTATTAATTCTTGTTCAAGTTCGTTCGGGAAAGTCATTACAGATTGCCACACCTGAATAAGGTTACACTCAGAGATGTTCTATAAGCTATCGGAGAGTCCCGAGAAATTTCATAACGTTCACGAATTTAATGACGGCTGTTAGGAAATTTTCTTTACTCGTGAATATGATCTTATTCGAGCCCTAAATCGGGTCGTGAAGCTTCGTTCTGGATACAATCATGGGGCCTTCTTCCATTCCCATTATTGCACCAAAGAAGCAGGTGGGTGGATCGGATGAATCTCGGTTATGTTCTTGATTCTGAAATTTTTGGCATTCATGGCGCACAGGGCTCTATTGTTAAACTGGGAATCAAGTTTACCACTTGATCAACCTTCGAAGACTGGTGCGAGGGTTGCTGGCCGATTTATTTTTGCTTCTACTGTGTCAAAATGGGGCACGATAACAAAGCTGTACTGAAAAGTACAAGAATGAATTGCGGGGCATCCTGGAAAATAACCATTATTGTATAACGATCAAGATTGATCAGGTGGGTTGCCTTCTGAAAGACCAGCAACCGGTGACCCATCCTCGCCGTGACATGCCATCATCATCTACACCTATAGATCCCAGTTTGTTTCACACAGTTCTCCTCTCCAACTGTGGATAAAGCTTTTTTTAATGTGAGTTTTAAAACTAGCTTATCTGTATTTTTATTAATTCTGCGAATCCTCAAATTAACAATTAGTTTAAATTTCTAATAATCTGACTGAAATGAAACTCGAACCGGTTAACTCTAGTTAATAAATCAGGATGTGAACAGTTGAGTCACAACCCTCCTCAGGGTTAACTGTGGATAAACCGGTGCAAGCTTGTAGAGGGAAAACGTGCAAATTAAGAGGCGGGTTTCCCACGGATATGAATCTATTTAGGAGGTAACTGTGCCGTTTGTTCTCCAAATTCATGCAGCCTGGAGAGTGATTCACGCCCTACTAATTCTGCACAAAAACCAACATTAGCCAGAAATAATTACACGGTAATAAATGTTCTCTTGAATATTTGTAGTTTGGAAATGTGGTTTAGCTTATTTTTTTAATTGTTTTTATTTAAAAATATTAAATGAATATCTTTTTAAAAAATCCAATATATTAAAATTATAAAATACTTTAATATATATTCAATTATAAAATACTTTTAAGAAAACAACCATACGGATTACATACTGCCAGCACACTTACTGATGAGTAAGTGTGCTCTCCAAATTCATCTCCCCTGGAGAATGAATCACGTCCTTGTAAATCCGTCCAAGAACCAGCAATTATTTCTCCACATGGCCAGTGGGACTCACATTTGCCATTTAGCACCTCCACCTTTTCTACGGCTGCGGCCCCACCGGTAAATAAATCAGCCAAATCAGTTCATCTGGAAGAAGACGATGTTATCATTCTCAAAAGATCAGGAGAGACTGCTGCGACCATCATCACGGCCAAAGATGTTTTCTGCAACTGGTTTTCCTCTGCATGACCTTAGGTGCATGCTTGCCTGTTCATGCTGTATGGAGAGTGCTTGGGCCTGAATCTGAAGTTAATTTTTCTCAAGTCTATAGTAAACGTGAGAGAAAAGAAGCAAATTAACGGGACTGGAGATAGCTGCGCCTGGAAATGGTTCCACGATTGTGCCATCTTCTTTCAGCTTTGCAAACTTGGCATCGGAAAAACTCTTTTAAACAAGGACGGTCAGAAACTGATGGAGATTCAGATTGAATTGCCAGAGGATAAGATTGGAGGAATTAATCAAGTGCTCATGTGTGATGCCACGCCATGGGTATCTATGCTAGTTGTGATGACGACACCCGATCAACTCAATTTCAATTTATTATCTCCCAGACCTCCTCTGACTTCGTTGCTAATCTTTTTCATGGGCGATTTCAATGCGTTGACGAGTGCTTCAAAGAAGAAAGATGATCGTGCTGATTGATGAAAGAGAAGGAGAACACAAGAATAAAGTTAAAATATATATATATACTAGCCAATTTCCTCGCGTCTCGTCGCGGGTTGCACCATTTTTTTTGTTATAATATAAATTTAGTCAAAATAATAAATTTGTACAGAATTCTTATGAAGTGCAAGTTTTCTATAAAATATATGAATTTTAAATCGATATAAATTTATCTGTTTAGTAGGTTTTAACGAAATAATCAACATAAAATTATCATCATCATCATTAAAAAAGCAAGAATATTCGGATATTTGAACTATTGAATTCATTGTATTTAGATTAGTTCATTTTATAATTGCATTTAAATTACATTTAAAAAAATATATAAATTGTGAAAAGACCTGCAATAATCAAATAACAAATAAATAGTTAATTTTCTATCCACAAAAAATGAAAACATAAATTGAAAATTCATTCCTATGTTATTGTCATTTTCGTTACTACAACAGTTCAATTATTATCAACATTACTGCCCAAACATTAAAATCGTTAAATTACCCTAAAAAAATCAAAACATTTTAACAATAAAAAAAATATTCACTAAAATTATCATTATTATTGCGCAAACAATAAAATCATAAAATTATCTAATCTGAAAAACAGTTAAAATAACAGAAAACACAAAAAAAAAAAAAGAACAGAGAGAAAAAAGGAGCAATATTAATTTTAAAATTATCACCACCATAAATTAAAATTTCATAAATAAATCAAATAAAAATAAAACCCTGATAAAAAATAAATTGAAAAAAATACTAATTTAAAAACATAAATGAATAAATACGGATAGAAAACAAACATTGTACCTTTTAATGTTTTTAGATCATTTTCATGTGATGATAATAAAAATAATTTTTTAAAAAATAATTATTATTTTAATATATTTTTAAACAAAAAATATTTTTTTAAAAAAAATCAATCACATTTCCATGCAAAATAAAAATTATTTTAAAGCAAAATTAGAAGTTGCCGAGAGTGGGATTCGAACACACGGCCTTTCTAACAATCTCATGCGCCTTAGCCATATCGGCTACTTGAACATTTTGTTCATTGTTAACGAAACTATATAATAATAGTAAGTTTTTCTGTGGATGCAAAATCAGAAACTGCTGAGAGTGGTATTCGAACCCACGCTCTTTCAATTAATCTCGCGCACCTTAGCCAACTCGGCTACCTGAACATCTCGTTCATTGTTAACGACAATATATATTAATAGTAAGTGTTATATATTACTGTCACAATGAACAGTAATATGTGTCTGTGTGAACAGTACATCATCTACAGTAAAAATGGCACACATTTTATATTTTAGTTAATATATATATAAAGAGAGAAATAATACATTTTATTAATTATTATCTCAAAATATGTGTTTTATCTTTCTTTTTTTAATTTTCTATATTTATGTATTATTTTTTTAATTATAAATTTATTTATAGGTTTAAGTTATAGACAGTCAAATAACTACAATACTTGAATAAAATTCTAATATACTTAGAAATTTAATATTCTAATTAAACAAGAATTGTAATAAACTAGTATACTACAAAGAAAAAAAATCATTAAGGATTCTTTCATTAACTAGATTTCTCTTTTTGATAAGATTTTATTTTAATATTGTAAAGTTTCTTACAACTTTTAAATTTTATCAGCTTAAATTATACTGACATTGAGGCCCCGTTTGTTTTCGGAATTCACTTTCCGGGAAACCACTTTCCAAACTTTCCTGTGTTTGTTTGCCTTCCGGAAAGTTGGTCAACGGAAAATACTTTCCGGTCAACGGAAAACACTTTCCAGTCAAAAAAAAATTTGGCTTAGTTTTCAGGAAAATGTTTTCCGGAAAATTGAGGCGGAAAACACTTTCCAGAAGTTGTGAAAAATTTAGAAATGTCATTATTTACTGATTATATCAAATTTGATCCTCAAACTTTTGATTGCTATATATAATTTGTTTTTGAATATTTATTTTTCAATTCCATCTCTTAAAATTTAATTTTTATATTAATTTTGGTCCTTATTTTTATAATTGCTATTTGCTTTTTTCTTATCATTTTTTTATTGAAATTTTTTATCTATCAAATTTGGTCCTCGTTTTTTTTATTGTTACTTATTTTATTTGAAATAATTTATGAAATGTTAATTATTATTATTTTAATTTATTCACCTTTCATTTTTTTTTAAAATTTTTAGATTTGATCTCTATTATTTTGATTATTATTTATTTTATTTGAGATAATTTATGAAATTATATTTTTTTTCAATTTCATTCTTATTCAACTTTTTAATTTGTAAGATTTGTTCCTCGTTATTTTAATAAACTTGAAAAAAAAATTAATTTATTAATAAATTATTTTCCAGTTCATTTTCTATAACACAAACAAACACTGGAAAATGTTTTCCAGTTCATTTTCCATAACACTGCCAAATATCGGAATTCACTTTCCCCGGAATTCACTTTCCAAAAGGAAACCACTTTCCAGCAAACAAACGGGGCCTGAATTTCAACACTCACCCTCAATATCAATTGTAATCATTTTTCCATCCTTTTTTTTCTTCACAACATCCTCCTTTAATAATGTTGATGTCGTTTGTATTTTATCATTACCAAAAATTAACAAAGATAGTTTCAACATAGTACTCAACATCACTTGTATTTTTTCAAACCATGTGTGTAATTAAACCTTCAACAAATTCATACCATTTCAAAATAATATTATATTTATAGCTTGCTCATCTTTAATTTCTTACAGTTTACCTTTAATGTTATGCATTAAACTATAAACTCACATTCAATTTTTTTTTACTCTAACATTTATCTTTAATTTTGTCCTCTCCTTTGACATTCTTCTTTTCTCTATAGATCCTCTTGATACTTATTGACCTTTTTTTGTTGGTCTAAGAAATAATTTACATGTCATTTTTTTCAATGGATGCAATTTTATAATCTAAAGCAATTTTTAACTTTTTATCTTTTATTGTTTCTTCAAACATTATAGTATCACATACAACAAGGTGACAATATAATGTTATATCATTATCAACAGAATTAGTTACCTCATATAAGTCATTAAGATATCTCATCTTTCTTGACGAACTTTGTAAAGTATCAATTCTTGAGCTTCCACTAAAAGAAGAAAAGGAATGAGAAGTTGAGCTTGTCGATATTTGTAGAGATATGAATATAGGTTTTTGATGATCTTTATATTTTTTTTCTCATCTTTGCCAAGAATTGGTAGGAAGTCATATTTCTTATTATTAGTTATCTTCTAATCTTATGCTCCTTCTTTTCCTTTGATGACAAATTCTGAATGATTCACAATGGTAAAATTATCTCTAATTTATTTGTCAAGCCCTATGTATTTGTCTTATCTCCACACACGTGGTTGTTGGATTTATTGTCCAGATACCACATATTCTTCTTATAATACATCTCTCATTATACAGTAGTACTAGAACGAGTTCTTTCTCTTTTTCTATCATAAGATTTGCATTCTCCTTAACCTTTTTGGTTGAAATACAACAATCCCTAACATAATGACTTGTCTTTTAATAATTATAACATTTAATTCTTGTAAAACTTTTCATGTTTGTTTGGCAATGGTTGCATTGGTTACTATCTCAAACATTGTATCATCCAAACATTGAGGGATGATTGTGAGTGTTTGCTGATCTTTTCTTCATGTCTTTAGCATTTCCTTTCTTTTAGATGAAGTCAATATTACTTCATTTACATGATCTTCAAGGTTTTTTTCAATTGTTTTTCATACATCTTGGAAACCTAACTAAACTTTTATTAGAATACACCAAGATTTATAGTGTTTCTTTGTCAACCTAGGATATTGAAATGAGAGGTTTGGATTAATTATGTTAAATAATCAAACCTAAACTTTGATACCAGTTGTTAGAAGAAGAAAAATAAGGTGTGGTAATTAATTTATAAAAACAAACAAAAGAATAAATATAATGAACAAAAAGAAGAATGAGGGAATAAGTGTTCTCTCAAAATATATATTTTTTAGCTCTTCTCCATATCTCTCTATAGTTATATATGATGCTTCTAATTACAAGACTATTTATAGGCTTCAAGTCCTAAACAATCAATAAATTAAACTACTTAAAAGAAATCTTAATCTACTAGGAATATAATATTCTAATTAAACAATGACTCTAATAAACTAGTTTATTACAAATCTTTTTTCATCAAGGAATTCTACATTAGCTAGGATTCCTACTTTCACTAGAATTTTATCTTAATATTGTGGAGTTCTATTAATATTAAAACTCTTATAAACTCTAAACCCTATTAACATAAATCCTAATTGATATTGAATTTCAACATTTATGACTATCATAAGATTGCCTCTTTTAATAATTTATCGGATTAACTTGGCTAAATGGATTGGGGTTGTCAAAGTTACATTTACTCAAATGAATAGGTTGACATAATCACATCTAGGAATGCTTGGGTTGGTTTTTCTCCTTTTCTCATTGTCAATCTCTTAATGATCTTTACTATATTTTTCACTTTAATGAATTGGGTCTTGATCATCTCGCACATTGACCCCCCTCTTAGAATAGCTTGAAAAGCTTTCAAATATGATGTTAGATGGTTTCTTTAGGTTGATCCTTTTTCACGATAATGATATGTTTCAACTTCATTCCAAACTAGTTTGATATAGTTTTGTTAATTGATCACATGATGATGCGACTAATTATGGCTAGCACATTCGTTGACTCAATGAACTTCTTCATATTATACAAAACAATATTGATGGTTGGGATGTCAATAAATTAAGAGCATGTAGCAATATTGAAAGATAAATTAGCTAAAAAACAAATATATATTTACAAGAAGAAAAAATCATAGAGACTAAACATCAACTTAAAAGGGACTTCATGATTGTAAACAAAGTAAGAGAGTAATAATAGTAGTAGTTATTATTTTTTTCATGTTTGCACTGGACATCAACATGTAAAGAACTTTATTATAGACATTTGTAATGATTATAGAGTCCAATAAAAAGCCCCCCCCCCCCTCTGCTTTGAAGAAGAAAAATCCTAAATGGGTAATAGTTTTAAATATTTACATATATTGGTCTTGAATTTCAAATAAAACCTAGCAAGTTTGGATGAAAACAATAATAGTGAAATGTCTTTCTTTCTTTTATTGGTTATCAGGGGCAAGTAGATGAGATGACATCAGTCTGATTGAGTTTGTTTTATCATCTTTTATCTTTAGTTATGATCTTTTTAAGTTTCAATAAAAAAATATTTTATTTTTATTTTTTTATTACTAACTAAAATGATAACAAAAACGAGAGATAAAGCTAAAATGAATGAAATTACTATAAAGACTTTATTTCCAATCATACTATGTAAACTTGCAAAGAGGTAAAGAGAACCTTTTCATAATGTAATAATTCATTAAAGTGTTATATTATTATTATATTTAACAAGTGTTTAACAATGCAATAATTTCATAATGTTTTTTTTTATTTCTAAAAAAATATTTTTTAATAAATTTATTATAATGGTATAAAACATATATATTTGTTTTTTTTTAAAATATGTATTGTACTATTATACTAATGATAAATCAAGGATGTATTTGATATCATTATAATTTTTAAGACTTGTGATACAAGCATTTATTTCTGTATGGTTTTAAATAAAAGATTATTAAAAAAGCAAAAAAAAAAAAGAACTGAAAATATGAGTGTGTGTGTATATATTAAAAAATTATTTACATATTAGTTTTTCAAATATTCTTTAAAATAACAACAATAATAATCCATTTACTTTTTTTCTTTTCTTAATTGTTTTTTAAAAAATCAATGATATGATTATAATTTTAAATTGGTCTCACATAACTTTTTGCATCACCAAACATTTTTTAAAGTACAACTGAGGTAAAAGGAGGTTCAATAGGGAAAGAAAGCGGTATAGGTGAATGCATCCTATTAAAGCGGTGTTTATTATTTTGTTTTAAAGGTGTTTTTGAAAAAACAAATTAAACAAATTAATATTTTTATATTATTTTTATATACTAATTTTGAAATTGATTTTTTTAAATAAAAAAATTATTTTAATATGTTTTTAAACAAAAAATACTTTCAAAAATAACATTAAACAAACACCTAAAACGGTCACTAAAAAATAAATCCTAGCGAGAGAGCTATGACCCACGTGCCACCCAACTAAGTCCCGTCCAGATGATTTTTTATTTGCAAAGAAAAACCAGGAACTCTCCGAAGAAGGAAGAGAAAGAGGCAGATGGTGGTTTTTGCTTTGGAAGGTAAGATTTGATGAAGAATTATAAAAATTTAGAAAAAAGAAGAAAGAAAACGTTTTTTGACAGAGAAAACAAATATAGAGTAGAGTAGGACAGAGACCTGTTGATTCAAAATAGCGTCTAAGTTCTCTTCTTCTAGCCCCACCGGGTCCCACTTCTCATTTCTATTCTCCTCTCCTCTCTCTCTCCTACAATACAAAACAACGGCGCGGACCCGTTGCTTTTTTAGGTTCCTCGCCCTTTCAGTTTTCCCACATCAACTCGCCACTCGCTCTGGGACTAAAAACGCTTTCTTCAAACAGAGGTCTGTTCCCTGTTCTCCCTCTGAATGACGATAGAGAGGGCTCTTTCTTTTGTTTTTCGCTGCTTCTTACATACATAATACAGCCCATTACACTTCTTGCAATACCGGGTGGTGGTTTGGGTCCATTCCGTATCTATCTTTCCTTCTTTCTTTTCTTCCGAGAGATAGATATTTTTGGAGTTTGGTGCAGGGATTTGCATCTACTACAACACGTGATGTATTGGTATAGCAACGTTTATGCTTGCCTGGGTTGGTTTCTGTAACTGAGAAGGTCTCGGCTCTTCTTTTCTATCAGGTATAGCCAAAAAACTCTTGTGTGTAAGCTTCTATGTCACTGCATGTTAGAGATCAACAAAGAAGATCTATCTGGGTTTTTTAAGGTACGGGTTTTCTTTCTCTTGTTAGCCTGCAAAGCCATTTCTTGTTTCTTATAGCTGGGTCTTGTTTATTTTTTTCTGAGGGGGAAAGTTGGTGGATTTTGCCGTTTTCATGGCTGATTTCTTAATTCAGGGTTAAACTGTTTTTTTTTTGTTATTTCATGTTGGGGTTGATCTTTTGGCCTATGCCTTTGTTTATCTTTTATTTTTCATCCTTTACAATATGTGATTTTTTTTTTATCAATGAAATGTCGTCTTCTACCTTACTGTTTCATCCTCTATTAGTATTTTAATTATATAACTAAAAATTTGGGAGAGGAGAGAAAAAGGGTGAGTTGAAGTTAGTTTAGAATATGAGAAGTTAACCAATTCATGTGCATTTGTTGTTGATCCCCGAATCAGGCTAATTAATTCCTCCAAAATCTTAATGAGATTTTTAATTTTGTTGGAATTTTATTCTTGTTTGTTACAGGAAATGAGAACTGAAGCTGGAGATGTTTGATTTCTATAGTTAAACGTAGCTGCTTTGCAAAATTTGTTGAAAAAAAAGACTCAAAATTGTTGATTTCATAAATGGATTGAGATAGAGGTAGCAGCCCATATTGGCCGCAATGTTAAAAGCATTAGCTCCTGGGCTGCTGTTGATTTTATTACTCCTGATATCAGCTTCTGCAAACGACAGCGGATTTTCTCGATGTAATTGTGAAGATGAGGGCAGTTTATGGATCATAGAGAGCATTCTAGAGAGCCAGAGAGTGAGTGATTTCTTGATTGCTGTGGCCTATTTTTCAATCCCTATCGAGCTGTTATACTTCGTTAGCTGCTCAAATGTTCCATTCAAATGGGTTCTCTTCGAGTTCATTGCTTTCATTGTTCTATGTGGAATGACCCATTTGATCAATGGCATGACCTACGGCCCCCACACATTTCAGCTTATGCTCGCCCTCACTGTCTTCAAGATTTTAACTGCTCTGGTTTCTTGTGCCACTGCCATTACCCTTTTCACTCTCATTCCTTTGCTTCTCAAAGTGAAAGTCAGAGAATTCATGTTGAAGAAGAAGGCATGGGATCTTGGTCGTGAAGTTGGGATTATAATGAAACAAAAAGAAGCTGGGTTGCATGTTCGTATGCTTACTCAAGAGATTCGAAAATCACTGGATAGGCATACAATTTTGTATACTACCCTTGTTGAGTTATCAAAGACATTGGGGTTGCAAAACTGTGCTGTTTGGATGCCTAATGAGATTAAAACCCTGATGGATTTGACCCATGAGTTGAATAGGGGTAATTATCTGAGTTCAGACAATCCTTCAATTCCAATCACTGATCCTGATGTTGATAGGATTAAACGAAGTGAAGCGGTAAACATTCTTAGGCCTGACTCAGCGCTTGCTGCTGCAAGCCATGGGGAGTCTGGCGGGCCAGGGCCTGTGGCTGCAATTCGAATGCCAATGCTTCGTGTTCGCAATTTCAAAGGGGGGACTCCTGAGATTGTTCAGGCTTGCTATGCGATATTGGTATTGGTTCTCCCTGGTGGACAACCCAGATCGTGGACCAGCCAGGAAGTAGAGATAATTAAGGTGGTAGCTGATCAGGTGGCTGTGGCTCTCTCTCATGCAGCAGTTCTTGAAGAGTCCCAACTCATGAGGGAGAAGTTGGAGGAGCAAAACAGAGCTTTGCAACAGGCCAAAATGAATGCAATGATGGCAAGCAAAGCTAGGGGTGCTTTTCAGAAGGTAATGAGTGATGGGATGAAGAGGCCAATGCACTCGATCTTGGGTTTGATTTCCTTGATACAGGATGGGAATTTGAGTGGTGAGCAGCAAATTATTGTAGATGCAATGATGAGGACTAGCAATGTCCTATCAACGTTGATAAATGATGTGACTGAAATTTCAACAAAGGATAGTGGAAGATTTCCATTGGAGATGAGATCATTTGGGTTACATGCCATGATCAAAGAAGCAGCTTGCCTTGCCAAATGCTTGTGCATTTATAGGGGCTTTGGTTTCTCAATTGAGGTTGACAAGTCCTTGCCGGATAGTGTTATGGGTGATGAAAGGAGGGTTTTTCAGGTGATTTTGCATATGGTTGGTAACCTACTTGATCACAACAATGGAGGAGGGTCCGTAGTTCTTCGGTTTTTTTCTGAGATTGGAAGTCAGGAGAGGAATGATCAGAGATGGGCAACCTGGAGACCAAGCATGTCTGACGGGGATGTATATATCAGATTTGAAATAGCAATAAACAATAGTGGTTCTGAATCAGAGGGCTCAACTTCAATGTTACAACTCAGAGGTAAGAGGTTTGCCAGCAATGGAGTTGAGGAGGGCTTGAGCTTCAGCATATGCAAAAAGCTGGTCCATGTAAGAATCATAAACTTTGCATGTCTAATGTGCTCATTTAGCTATCATTTTTCCCCGTACAATGATGAAATCACCGACACTAATCTTCTGCTAGAAATCAATTGCAAGAAAAATCCTTACATCTCATTTGTAGGATTCTCATTTCTGTGTCCAAGATGCAGGATGTCAGTGAAGATTAGGATGGTTACAGATATTACCCAAAATTTCTGTCTCATTATTCTATTAGCGATGGTTACAGATATTACACAGAATTTATGCATGATGTCTGCTTATTCCATTACAAACTCATATTGAGCGCAATCTTTGTCTGACAACCTCATTGAAGTGTTTTTGTAGTGATAGATGGTTAATGTCAGTGAGTCTTTTGGTCTTGTGTCATTTGGAGCGGGGTTTTTTCTTGAAGTCTTGTATTTCAATATCTATTACCATTTATTGTACATTATTGTATAAGTTGTCTCTTGGGTGGCGTCATATATTATATATATTGTTGGAAAAAACTTTGTTCTCTATTTTAGAGTGAAAAGTATTGGTGCTTTGAGGTCAGGGTGAAATGCAAATCCTGGAAAAATCCAGCAGCTAGTCATGCCGTGGAAGCAACTAGTTTGATGCAATAATCTTTTCCTTTATGGTTAATAGGCTATGTGTTTCTCAATTGAAGCAACTATATATGTGGTTCTGAGAATAGCTGCATATTGTTTTTGTTTCCCTATTAATTTTTATTTTCTAACCTCCTATTTGGTAGTTGATGCAAGGTAAGATCTGGATGATTCCCAACTCTCAAGGTTTTGCTGAAAGCATGGGATTTGTTCTTCGGTTTCAACTTCGGCCATCCATTGCAGTGGCCATCTCTGAATCCGGAGAATATTTAGAGCACCCTCATTCCAACTCTCTTTTCAAAGGCTTGCAAGTTCTATTAGCTGATGCCGATGATTTGAACAGAGCTGTGACTCGGAAGCTGCTTGAGAGGCTAGGTTTCAATGTTGCTACTGTTGCATCTGGGTTTGAATGCCTTGGTGTTCTTGGACAAGCTTCATCTTTTCAAGTAGTTCTTTTGGATCTTCAGATGCCTGAGTTGGATGGATATGAAGTTGCAGTGAGAATCCGGAAGTTTCGAAGTCGAAGCTGGCCATTGATCATTGCCATGACAGCAAGTTCTGACGATGATGTGTGGGACAAATGCTTGCAAATTGGAATCAATGGCGTCATTCAGAAACCAGTTGATCTAAAAGGAATTTCCTATGAGCTTCGAAGAGTCCTGGCAAACAAAGCTGTCTGACAAACATTCTGTATGTCACAAAACTTTTGTAGCTTTGGTTTTTTCAAAGCATCCTGGGGGTGACCAATTGAATAACCAGAAACATTTAGCCTCTCCAACCCCGACCAATCTTCTAGCGTAGAGATGTTTCATATACATCATTTACTTGCAGTCACAATGACATACAAGTTTAGTTCTCCCTCCAGATGCCTGATTGAAAGTATAGACATTCATGGTTTAGAGTATTTTAAGACGAAATGTCGCAATTTTATTAAAACTGGTTACCCTTTGATTCATATGGTGAGGATATCGAGTTTCGGTGAGTTCTCTCTTTCTTGCAAAGAAAACGGTAACTATCCTATCCATCAAGCTATGACCCGTAAAATGATTATCGCCACTCGCTATTGGTTCGGAAATGGATGCTCACGTGCCTTGCACGTTCCTCCACCCGAATGAAGTTTCTCTCTGTGCTAGCCTGCTGCCATGGGAGACGGGGAAAGTGGGACATGCTTTTAAAACCATGCATGAATCTCAATACGTACATGGACTCTTCCATTTTTTTCTGTCTGAAATATCATTCTCGGTGGACCCCTGTCATATTCCCACAAATATCATGCCAAAACTGGATACCAAAATCATAACAGGAGCCCACGAATTTGGCCAACAGATTATTCTAATCGATACGAGTCATTATTTTATTAGAGAGACTTGACGTTAGATCCTCTTGGAATATTGACAGTTTTTCTACGCACAGACTTCATCAATTCCTCTTCTCTAGCCATTTCATAGCTTTTGTCCTATCCATCGATTTTTACATCCAACATTTTCTTGGAAAGTGGCATGAGGTGGTGGCTCATCGAGAATCAATTATTAGGTTTCCCTTGTCAACATTATTTCTTGGATACCCTTTTATTCCCTGTATTGGTCCCCTACCCTCCATACTCTCGTCTTATCCCTTCCACCCAGCAGGTGTTTATTGTTCTTTCCAGACCCCTCTTTCTTTCTGCTGTATTTCTTATTTTTCAGTACTGAGCTTCTTTGGTTCCCTGCAAGCATGGCGTCGCAGCAATGATACAATTTTCCTCCCTATCGGAATGCCGATGGACGTGCCTGGCTAGAGCCAACTACACTCCGGCAAGTTAACGATGAATCCCTCTTACACACTACTTGAATACAGATCACAGCGGGGAATCGTTAACTGTAGATTACAGTGGTGACTGGTTGGTTGGTTAAAATAAAAAAAAAGGTGGGAGATCCTACTCAATTGGGATCATTGAAAGGTACGAGACCCAGAAGGAATATGCATGATAGTGTCAAGGTGAATTTATCAATTTTCTTATTTTTTTAGCTTTCGAATCGTTTTTATAATATTTTTAAAAAATCATTGTAGTTTATCCATAAAAAAAATAACCTTGAAGATATTTTTTTTTTTAAAAAAAAAGAAAAGTCCAGACGATCTATAGCTAATATCTCTCGCCAAATAAAAATATTAAGTCAATTACTATGCTCATGCATAATAAGTACGGAAAGGGGAAAAAATCATTCTTTTGATACCAAGAGCTAAATTACACCAATGTTGTCTTGTGCCTCATGAATAGCTATATAAGAACCTCAGACTAAATTGCATCTAAAATTATAAGTTATATGTGTGATTTCAAATGTGGATTCGTATAACAAGTCTCGAGTTCAAGTAATAATGTACACCTATTTAAAATAATCGAGGTTTTACTCGTTTATACGACTTACAAAATGCATTTTTCAAGGATATATTTGTTCACATCTAAACAAATCTAAAATTAAGGATTTTACGATAAAAAAGAAAGAAAAAGAAACTGGATCAAAGAAAGGAACATGGGCCTCGAATCATATGAATGCAACCCTGGCCTAAAGTTTTGGTTGCCAGAACATCTACTTCGAGTGTGTTTTGTTATAATAAAAACGTTTGTGGTAGGAGATCTGAATCCCATATAAAACATCAACGAGGTTTGTCTTTCATACCTTCGGTTTGCATGAAGGGAATCTATACATAAGAAGTCATTACCAGCTTGCAAATAAATACATATTTCGTTACATAAAGACAACAATGGAGGTACCTTTTAATTTTAAGAGATCGGTTTGGTGACCATGGAGAAAATACTTTTTTTAGATTTAAATTTCGGTACAAGAGAATTTATTAATTTTTAAAAAATGTACTAAATCCACGTGGGAGATGATTTTTAAAATTGTTTTAAGACATAAATTATTACCATCAAGGGAAAAAAAAACATGAAGACATATTATATATTGTTGCCGGAGAAAAAATGTTGTTTGTGAAAGGGCTCTACGTAAGATCGCAGACACCTAAATTACAATACAGAATACAGTAACAAGCCTGCATTTAAGTACTATACAAAAAAATAAAACAAAAGAAAGTCATCTTATGAAATATCATTTTAACCTTTTAACTTTTTGGTTTTGAAATAATAATAAGAAAGTTTAGGTTTCTCAAATGAATAATTAATTCCGTAAATGTTGTACATAAATGTGCAAAATCAATATCATAAGAGTCGTCATGTAGTTATTTAGACCTAAATTACTAGAAAACTCAAATATATTGTTTTTATTTTATCAAAGACTTAAGAGTAAGAAACTTATTATGATTATGAAAGATATAAGCATCTTTAATGCAGTCTACTTGAGGTAAGCTGTATTGTATGATTTTAAATATGGTTTAAAGGTTTTGATAGGCTCCTAACAAGTAATTTGTTTATGGCTTAAGATGAAGGTTTATTTATGTGAATGAACCAAGTGTTTAAAATTTATTATGGATTCGTGTACCCCAAATGAATTCTTATAGAAAATATTCATACAAGTGCTATGATAAGGTTCATTATCCTATAAGGTGGATGAGTTTTTAACAACTTGTGCATTGTGGTGAAAACTACTCTCAATTAATTAAATCTTGGGTATAGTTGGGTTCGTGATTTTTTTTCAAAATCATGATTTGATTTTTCTATATATTTTAAACCCTTCTCAGTCTATTTTTGTGATGTTGCTATTTTTTTATATATATATTTATTTAATTTCATTAATTTTTTTAAGGATAATTTTAAGGAAAACCCAAAATATGGATATTACAATCTGCATTATATAAAAAAAATCAAAATTAGAAACCCATCTTCATCACTAATGCATTTAGCCTCTAAACTTTAGATTAAGAAATATTTATAAGAAAGTTAGGGCAGCTTAATTGATTAATTAGTTTGAACCTGTCTTTTACACACAAAAAAATAAAAAATAAATAAATGATTACTACTTGACTAATGAAAATAGGCAATGATTTGTAGGAAAGGTATTAAATATGGGAGTTCCAATCATGGTCACAAGCTAGTTGCTTCCACATTGCTATTCTCTAAGTTAAGTTGTATTATTAATGAGTAAAGTATGAAAAAAAAACAAGTACTAATAGAAAATGACTTAATTTTTGTTTATTTTCCAAAAGCTTTTGCTTTTTTATTTTGGTTCTTTATCTTTCAATTCAATCATCTTTTAAAAAACATGCAAGGACAATTAGGTGTTAGCTTGGGCTAAGAAGATCTTAATTGCGCAAATAAAAAGTTCTAGAATCAAATTGAAACTCTAAAAAACATATTGCTCAAATCTATAATGAAAATGCCACAAGGTTTTATTAATGAAAAGTTGGGCTTGGCTTGAAATCTCTACACCAACTGCAAATATAGCAACCGATTTTTAGACCAACATCGACCCACTATTGCAGCAGAATACAATCTGCAGAATCCTTACCAGCAATTGTCTCTAGGTTAAGTGCGTGTTTTGCTTTGCACCCAAAATGTTGTGGGCCAATTTTTTTTATTTATTAAAATTATTATTTTTTTAGTATTTTTATATTGTATTCTAATATAAAAAAAAAATCTTTTTTTAAAGAAAACAATGATTTTTTTATATAAAATAAACATATTAAAACACAACATTTATCATACTAACAACACAGCCACTAAGAATTCCGGATAGTTAGAATTCGTAAAAACTTACTCGCAGGCTGCAGCATAGATCCATGGGCCTGATAAATTTGTGATCTCCCTAATAGCCCCCTCTCGGTTCAATGGTAGGCCCAATGGGTCTTGCGCTGCGTTGTCCATTGGGGATAGGCCATTTTCTATCTTTAAATTCCAGCCACTCTTTCCTCATGCAGATTTTGAACTTAAGACCCCATTGTATATCTTCCACGTTTTAAGGGCTAACCGGGCCAAACGCTGGACAATTTTTTTTAAAATGTTTTTTCCTGAAAATCCAAGGATCAGATGGAAAACGTCCAAAACTTTGAACTCCTCGAAGCAATGCATGGTTCTGCCCCTATTTTTATGACCTCATTTATAATTATAACCGAGAAGAAACCTCACTCATCAAACCAGCCCATCAATGAGAATAAGAATAAGAATAGGAATGATAGTAGATGGGATCAAGACTTGGTTTTCTCACCTATCTCCAATCCAAAATAAATAAATTCAAAGCTATCGCCCCTTTTAATTGAGTAGGATCTTGGATTATGGACTTTTTTCCATGGAGTGGATGCCCATGCCCGCCGAGTACTCTACCCTAGCCGAAGATATATATATATATATATATATATATAAAAGTTAGAAATATGAAATCCAAACTTGAAAAACAAACAAGATTTTCATGACCTATAAAAGCATTACAAAACACATAATTGGAGTGCCATTTTTACTGTGGAGCCTCTCACATAACACTGTGGATTCGAGCAGTGTAGGGGCGAAAATGGCCCTCGGCCGCGCGGCAAAATCTCGGTTGGAAACGGGGCTAATTTTGGGTTTTCCTTTTTTTAAAAAAAAATATTCAGCTATGAACAGTGTAATCACGCTTTAACCCCCGGTAATAAGACAAAAAAAGACATCCGGCTGAGGGGCACCGGCGTAATTGCGCCCGGCCGGCCCGGTCCGGTCCGCCACAATTTTTTTTTTTTAATATTTTCTGAAATGGCTAAATACGGTTTTAGCCCCTAATAAGACAAAAACCATGAATTGGGTGAAGGGGTGGAACGGTAATTGTCTCTATTTTTTGAATTTTTTAATCATTGTTGTCAGGGCGTGAGGCGCACGCGCCGGACGTTTTTTCGCCTCACGCCCTGTTCAGGTGGCGCGTGCGGCCTCCTAAGGTGGCCGGAAATTGTCTACCGGAGGCTAGATCGATGCTCCGACGCGTGGTCTTCCTCCCGCGGTGGCGCGTGTAACCACCAAATGTCCGTGGACGCGGCGGAGGCCGGTTAAAGCCGCCGGCTACGTTTCTCTCTCTCCTGCACGTCAATGTGCAGGAGAGTCCCCCATATTTCATTACTTTTCACTTCGGTCCCTCTACTTTGAATTTGTGTTTTGGTCCTCATTTCTTTGATATAAGTTTTGATTTTGTTCGATTGGGTCCTCCAATTTTAATTGATTGAATGTGAAAGTTGCACTTCGGTCCTTCTACTTTCAATTTCCGGGTTGGCTGTATATAAGTCAATCAATTCGGTACAAAAGTTCCGATTTTTTCAATTCTGTCCACTGATTGCAATTGAGAATAAATGTAATTTGCATTTCAGCCCTTTGACTTCTAATTTTTTAATTTAAGCCCTTTATATTTGATTTTCAATTAAGTCCTTATACTTTTATTTTTTTATATTTCTAGAATAATCCCTACTTTTGTCCATGCATATATAAGTGTATTTAACACAATAATAATAATAATAATAATAATAATAATAATAGTAATAATAATAATAATAATAATAATGACTTAATTATTTTTTGTTCTTACTCTTCTGTGTTTTTTTTTTCTCCCGATAATTTGATAATATTTTTTTTTGCCGGTAATAGCAATAATAATTTTTTTTTATATCTTTTGTGAAAGTTTCTTGCATGTTTTTAGTCTTTCATTGTTGTTTTTTCTTTCATTATTAACATCATCATCATCATCATCATAATAATAATAATAATAATAATAATAATAATAATAATTAAATTGTTTTTCGTGCTTGCTCTTTCTTTGATGTTTTTTTCCCTCCGGATAATTTGATAATTTTTTTGGTTTTGACAATAATAGCAATAATAGTTTTTTGTTTTTAATCTTTTGTTACAGTTTCTAGGATATTTTTAGTCTTTCATTTTTTTTTGTTTCTTTCGTTATTAACATAATAATAATAATAATAATAATAATAATAATAATAATAATAATAATAATAATAATAATAATAATAATAATTATGATGATGATGATGATAATAATAATAATAATACTAATAATAATAATAATTTAATTGTTTCTCTTACTTATTCTTTTGTTAATGTTTTTGAGTTTTTTTTTCTAGAATAATTTAATAAATATTTTGTCGTTTTCAAGGGGTTGATTCATGATTACACTGTGCACATTGCGGCTGATTTAAAAAAACAGAAGCCAAAAACCGAAAACACCCCCAGAAAAAAAAAACACAACACGCCTAATCACCAAACCCATTTTATTTTATGATCTTTTATAA
Source organism: Salix arbutifolia (assembly GCA_025169955.1). Classification (NCBI taxonomy): domain Eukaryota; kingdom Viridiplantae; phylum Streptophyta; class Magnoliopsida; order Malpighiales; family Salicaceae; genus Salix; species Salix arbutifolia. The sequence goes on from CM045909.1 coordinate 10,124,704, forward strand.
CGCAGTTTCTTTATTCTAAAAAATGTTATTTATGCTTGCGCAACAAACTTTACTTAAAAATTGATACATGTTATCTCATAATCTATAATTTCTCTTAATTATATCATATAAATTTATTGTTTTTGATTTAATTATGTTAAATTATATACACAAAAATGTCCGCGGCAACGCGCGGGCAATATAGCTTTTCATTCTTACTCTTTTGTTATTGTTTTTTTCCTCCCCATAATTTGATAAAAAAAAATTTTTGCCGGTAATAACAATGATAAGTTTTTATTTATTTATTTTTATCTTTTGTTAAAGTTTCTACGATATTTTTAGTCTTTTATTTGTTTTAGTTCATTATTAACATAATAATAATAATTATAATCAGAATAATAATAATAGTGGTTATTATTAATATTATAATAATAGTTATTATGTATTCTATTATTATAATAATAGTGATTATTTATTCTTTCATAATAATAATAATAATAATAATTAATATTATAATAATAGTGATTATGTATTCTAGAATAATCTCTACTTTTGTCCATGTATATATAAGTGTATTTAACACAATAATAATAATAATAATAATAATAATAATAATAATAATAGTGATTATTAGTAATAGTATAATAATAGTGATTATGTATTCTATTATTATAATAATAGTGATTATTTATTCTTTCATAATAATAATAATAATAATAATAATAATAATAATAATTTTTAATTGGTTTTTCTTACTTGCTGTTTTGTTCATGCTTTTTATTTTTTTCCCTCGGTATAATTTATTAATTTTTGTCGTTTTTATTATAGCGGCAATAATAATTTAGATGTTAAGACTCCGATGTTGCTATTGTTATAATATTTTAAATTGATATTGCTTCCTTTTCCCTCTTTTTATTTGCTCTTTCTATTAATTGGTTTTTATAATTTTATTATCTACAAAATAATGATTTCAATAAAAAAAAATTTCTTATTCAAATATTTTGCTCTTTTTTCTAATGTTAGTGCGCGCTCTTTTGTCATCGTTTATGACGCAATACCTATATTCTAAAAGATGTAATCTATGCTTACGTGACAAACTCAATTCAAAATTTTAAATATTTTATCTGTTAATCTATAATTTTTATTTACTTATATCATATAAATTTATCGTTGTAGATTTAATTATATTAAATTATATACAAAAAAATACCCGCGGCAACGCGCGGGCAATTATCTAGTAAAATATAATCTCAGTATATAATTGTAAGAACCCCATTAAGATTAATTCCCGTGTACTATGCTAATAAAATTATAAGTTCATGAAATAAATAAATAAATAAATAAATAAAAGATCTAAGACTGAGTCAGGTCAAATCATGTGACCGGAAGGGAAGGGTGTCAAACTAGACAAATTAAAATTCAATCAAATTGAATTACCATCCCTAACTACAAACAATTCTTGAAATATATTAAAGCAAATGATTTGGAGTTTAGCTAGACCCTCTTGGATATGCATTAGATGAGCTTTCACGAGTGTGGGGGGAGGGGCCGATCGAAGAAATCGTCCAAATCAAAATCAAAATGTAGACTTTTTATCATATTGATGACACCCTGTCGGTCCGTGTAATTACAAGCGCGTAGCCGACAAATTTCTTCTAATTAAGCTGTCAACCGGGGGTGGTAAAACTTGCATTCAATAATTTAATTTAATTAAACCACGGGAAAGATTTTAGGATGGGCAAGAGGGATATTTTTTTCAAGTTCCCAATACGGTCATAGTCGTATATAAAACTAGGAAATCAACTACATTAATTAATATATTCATAGTTGACGGTTCTCTTACCAAGCTGCTTATATATTATATCGTGAAGCCGGCATGCGTGCTTACTTTCTAGACTGTTTACACCTTGTCCACGTTTGTGTTTTCTCCTGATCCTTTAGCGATTATTACAAGGAAATTGAATCGAAAAAAAGACAAAAATGTGTTGTTTCATGACCAGACATACTTTAATATTTTCTTCTTTTGTTTATTACAGATTACAGCTGATCTTCAGCTACATAATGCGTTTTTCCTATTTTCTAAGTTTTCATCCACCTCGTTTTAAATTAATACACGTCATAAAAGAGTGATCTTGATCAGTTTGATTATTGGGTTTTATTATTCTTTTTCTCTCAAAATATTACCGATTTATCTTCAAAAATATTTACAATTTATTAAAAAGAAGGGACGTCAAGGCTGGAGTTTCATGAAGGCGATTGCCTACGTGATTCAATCTTCATAATCTTTATATTCGAACCGAGGGCGATCAAAAAATAATTCAGGAGATAATTTTGAATTTATTTTTAAAAATATTTCTAGTTTTTTGTATTGAGACTACGCCTTTTTTTCTTGTTTTTTTTTTTAAAAGAAATCTAACAGCACTATATTTTTCTTTCTTACAATGAAGAGGCTCAGCTTTATACTTCTACTTATGAAAAAGAAAAAAAAACACATAAACAAAGATAAATTTTGAATTATATTTAGTGACAAAAATGGCGAATTATAAGTCCATGCATGTAAGGCTTGGTGTCATCAAATTCCTCAAAACGAGGCAAGCTAAGTGGAGGTCTTATTTTATATAAAAAGGGTTGAATCTCATTTTTAGTTGTATAATGAAAATTGCATCACAATAACGTGTTCAGTTTTAGTGGATGTTTGGTTCTGCGGTAGCTTCTGCGATTGAGACTCATCGCAGAGCTAACCCATTTGGTAAAGGATGCACCACGATTTTTTAAATTGTAGGACCCATTGAAAATAAGGTCAAACCTTAATTTTTGATAACAGCTTCAAGTTGCTTATGAGGCTGGCACGAAAACTGCAGTCTCTCTAACACTGGCACTAGTCTCTCTCTCACTGGCACGAAACCTCCATGACCGCAAGCAAACTAGACGAGACCACGACAATCTTGGACACCGATGAGTGTCATCTGTACACAAACGATCATTCGTGAGCAACAGCCACAACCCAAAACAAACAAATCAGAGAGAAAAACAGAAAAAACTAAGGGGTAGGAGACATATAAGATGAGAGCAGCAACCACAACTCTGGCAACCCTCTCTCTCTCAAAAACAGCCATGCCAACAACCCTCTCTCTCCTCCAGTAGCATTTGTCACCGATAACCACCACTTGCTCCTACGACACCGATAACCACTCCTCATCACCGACAACACCTGCACCGGTCCAGTCTTCTCCCATAACTCTGGCATGACGCAGGTGCAACAATAACGACAACCTTCCAATGCTTCTCCCGGCCACCATTTTCGACGCCATCAACACAGAAAAAAATCACCTCGGTCTCCTCTACCCGATGACATTGGCATGTGAGCCTCTCATCATTGTCGGCCGACCACCCTTGCTATTGTTCACATGTTACGTGAATAGTGCAATAGTGGATTAATTCACTTTACAATGTTCACGCAATACGTTAACACTGCAGAGCATCATTCTGTAGGTTATAATTCTGAACTCTTGGGTTAGACTTGCTCTTGGCCCAGCCCAAGTGTAACAGAGTTTGGCCTTTGAATTAACTTTGTTGGTTCGGCCCATTTAGTTGGGTCAAACCCAGTCTGATTTTTTTAAAATATATATATATATATATATATATCATATTTAAAAAAAATGTGTAGATAAATATTAGCCCCAATGAAAGAGAAAGGCGCGTGACTTCGTTTCACTTCACAACCTTGTTGTTTTTTGATTGATTATGGATCAGAAACTTGCAACTGGATTTGGCCTTGAAATTATGAGTCTGTTTGGTATGGCGATCCATACTGAGTTTCAGGATCGCAGATGTTATTCCTGATGATATTTTACCACATGTTGTTCCTCGATCAAATAATAATGGATCGCATAAGCCTTCATATATGAATTTAGATCGTAATGGAATTGCAAGTAGTTTGATGAGAGAATAAAAACAAGTGTCTAATTTACTTGAATTATCAATTACATTTTATTATTATGATTATTAAATCTACAATATCTAAAAAATAATATATATTTGTGTGTTTGTGTGTGTGTTTTTTTAAAATAATTTCACAAGTTGGGAGTAATATGAAAAACATGTTACCAAACACATGAAATTGTTTTTCATTAAACCTCAAACTTCAACACAATTTTAACCAAACACTTTAATTTTAGGAGTGGACTGTAACTAAAAATCTTTTTCATGAAATATTTGTTTTAAAACCTTAATCACAATAGTAACCACAATACCAAACTGACCCTTAGAATATAGAAGGACTCTACCATTACACGTCAATTCATAGGTCTTATTTGTTGTTCTTTTTTATTTTCTCTTATCTATTTTCAATTTAACCATTTGTCATTAATTTGTATATAATATTTTTTTTGATTTGTTTCTTCTACTTTTAATTTTTTCTTATTTTAATTTTCTCTTTTATCAAAGTTTTAACATCTTTCAATCTTATCTTTCAAATCAAGTTTTTGATTTTTTTTCATTGATAATAATGATTTCAATTAAATCTCTCTTCTTTTTTATTTCTTATCGTTTTACCTACTTTTTTTTTTGTCAAAGTCTTTATATTATATCCTTTAAATAAAGTTCATGGTTTTGATTTTTTCAATAATAATAACAACAAATTAGTTATGAAAATAACAACAATAGCCAATAAAATAAAAAATAAAAATGATAATATTATTGATGATCATCATCAAATTAGTAATGATAATAATAATTATGATAGCAATATTATTAATTATAGTAGTAATAATGACAAAAACGACAAATAATAATGGTTGTGGTAGTGGTAATAATAACGATATTACTAACACCACCACCACCACCACCACCACAACAACAAGTAATAACAATAATAATAACAAGAACAATAATAATTTATTATGATGGTGATAATGATAGTAATTTTGATTATTATAGTGATAATTGTGATGATAATAATAGTAGTGGTAGTAGTAGAAGAAAAAGAGATGAAGAAAAAGTAATAGTAATAACAAGAACAACAATAACAACAGTGATGGTGGTGGTGGTGATGGTGGTGATACTGATACTACTAATAATAATAATGCAATACATGCCCAGAACAACACTTAGAGCCTGTTTAAGAGGGTGATTATTTTTTAAAATATTTTTTGTTCATAAAAATATCAAAATGATATTTTTTTAAATTTTATTTTTGATATAATCACACTAAAATTATTTTAAAAAAAATTAAGTAAAAAATAAAATATATATTTTTAATATTTTTCAAAAATATTTTTGAAACGCAATGCGAAACAATCAATTAAGATGAAACTCATTTTTATCATGTGCATTAATATATATAGTCCCTAAGGAGCATGACGTGGGAGCAAAGAACTTATGAACCGAATAGCAAGTTCGAAATTCGAGTCAGAGCGTGTATTTTTTGTAAGAGTCTAAAATAACCAAGATTTTAGTCGCTCTTCTAAGCCCACAAAGTGTATTTTCCGAGAATAGAGTTTTCTTGAATTCAAAATAAAAATATATATGTATTGATGTATATGTATATATCATGATTAACCTCACCTCTTGGAGCTACAATAATGCACTTAGCAGGGGGGCTAGTCAACAGTAAAATAGCAATAAGACTTGCATTTATTTGAGGACAAAATACATGTCTCCCGCATTTGACGGGCAGGAAGGGAACTGGGGGATTACAGAGAGGGAGAGAGAGAAAGATTCATATACCAGGTGTCAGTATCTAAGGAAGTGGAAGACGGGTCAACATGTCCTTTTTTGGAAAGGTAAAGGCTTGAATTGGGACCGCCCACTTTCCAGAAAAACTGGTGCGTGTTTCGTCATTTTCAGAAACCCCAGATGGCCAATTGCCCTACTGTTTTTGGCAGGTTTTAGGGTTTGCTTTTTATATTCTATTTTAAAAATATGAGATTGTTTTTTTAAAATTGATTTTGATTTGGTAATATATAAAACAATATTTTTTAAAATATTTATTTTGATTTTAATACTTTAAAACAATATAAAAAAATAAAAATTTAATTTAAAACTAAAAATACAGTTCAATCATAGCACAAAACAACCCCCAAAATTTTCACTCCTTCCAATCAACGAGTGTCTTTATATTATTTGATTTTCCCACTGTTACTTCCATGCACACCAACCCAAATTGGGTTAAGATTTGAGAATGTTTGGTTCAAGGGATTTATATAAAATAAACTTTTAAAATAAATTTAGATCGTGGCAAGGGATGCAATATATAATATATTTGAGTCAACTTAAATCTCCTATGTTGAAATCATAACAAAAAATTGCTATCCATCTATTTCATGACTCTTTAAAAAATCCCATGGATCGGTGAGGAACATGAGTAAACTTATTCTGACCTATTAATTAGAGAAAGGCATTCCTATAATTCATATGCCTAAAAAACTGTGCTCTACAACTTGTCAAGCCATGGTTAAGAAAATAGCGTTTGTCACTGAAAATGGAGGATATGATTAATTAGCTTTTCAATCCATTCTTATTTCTCGGCAATTTCAATGTGAATTTAAACACTACAGCAATGTGATGATGCAATTAAATTGCAATCAAAAGCATTGAAGAAGTGATTGCTTTTAGACTTCCAGAAAACAAAAATGAAGATATGACTTGAGATAAGATATGGGAATCAATCAAAACAAAGGAAATAGGGCACAAGGCATGTACAAATGTCAAGACAATTATACCTATCTGTGTTCCAATTATTATTTACTATATATATTTTGGATTGGGGAAAACATGCATATTGTTTTTAGATTAATGTAAGTGTCCGGATCAGTTTGATGCTTTTCGATTAATCCCAGATCCTGAAATTAATAATAATATAAGTCTTTAGTAATTATCATATTAATAACCACAAGGCTCGTACCTGAGATTACAGGGGAGCAACCTCTTAGTCTCAAGCTCTTATTATTGGACCACCCACTAAACGATTAGAAAACATACGTATTTTTATTTTATTATTACATAGATAAAGAATAAAAAACTATAGAACGTGTTGCTTTCTGTTTTAATTTAAGAAGATATGATCAATCATAAAACAAAGCACAATTATAAGACGTATTAATCATTCAACGAGAGAGAAAGTGTAAAAATAAAAGTTTAAATCTAATAGGATGCATGGGTACATTACAGATTAATTAAAAAGAACATGTATAATAGAGGTGCTCAATAATATTATTTATATTTGTTTCCCAGTCTTTAAATTCAATAATAGAGCCATCTTTGGGTCCCGGAAACTCTTTTTTCTTACCTTTGTCAACTTGATGCTTGCTTGCACACTCCTGTTGGATCTTGGGAAAAATGTGGCAGAAACATAAAATCAAAGATTTAAATCATTAGAGGAATAGTTCATCTTAAAATTCGATAGAAAAGATGATGGCATTACTCTCTTTTTATTACTTTTACAACTCCTTTAAAATGACTTAGGAAAATCACCATTCACCAAGTACTTGATAAATAAAATTTGTAACTTTTTATTTTATTGTTATAGCTTGATGAAGTTTGAAATTTTCTTAAATTATTTTTTAAATAACATTATTGAAAAAAATAGTTTAATTTCAGGGTTTATATTTTTTTTATATGGTTGAGAATTTTAATTTTATTATATATGGATCAATTTTTGATATATTTAAAAAGTTATAAATCTTTTAAAAAAACATATCACATAAAAAACCCATTAATAAAGTGTTGTAAATAATAAAACTATTTCAAAAGGCTTATATTCCACAATGAAAAACACAACTTATTTTTTATAAACAAACAATATATATAGAACTTCCTAATCTACATTGAAAAAATAAAACATTCATCAAGTGTTTATATAATAAACATTGATATGAGATACTAACCAACAATAAAATAACAACGGGCTTTTACTTATAAGGTTGAGCCGAGCAAGAGAAAAACATTTTATTGCCTCTCCTGCTCGCAGGACAACGCATATTTTTTTTTGAAATTTTTGTCTCCAATATTAATTTGTTTTTTATGATTCTTAAACTCAATCAAAATTTCTTAAACACTTGAAAATTCACAAAATCATAAAAACTCTTTTATTTTAATATGTCTTAATAGCTACAAGCCTACAACAACTACAACTCTTTAAATTCCCCAACAACTATTTTTTTATTAACTATTATAACAACTCTTTAATTCTCTAATTAATTTCTACTTATATGTTACATGATAATAACCTATAAATATCATGCACTTTTGGAGTAAAATTGTGGTATTTTTCAGCACTTGGTGGTCTTTTCTTTCCCTATTAATTAAGTTGTTTTATAACTTTTAATTATAGAAAAAAAAAACTTATTGGATCCTAAATCATACCTTTATGTTGGGAAAATATCTTTAAGGACAATGTCAATACACGCTTCAAATTTATTGTTTGTTTCTGTTTTTTATTGTATTACTTTACAGTATAAGGGTTTATATAAACACCTTATTTTGATAAATTTATGTATTCGTTACTTTTTTATGTTGTTTTTGACTGTATTACTCAATGAGTATAAACTACATATATCATGGAAACATGAATTTCGATTCAACTTTCAAAATTAAGTTATCACATGAGCTAGGAATATCTTGTTATTTTCTTCTTTCTTTCTTTCTTTTTTAACAAAAATAAAATCGATATAGATTGAAACGAAAAGGAGCCAACTAGAAGGTGACTTCAAAAGGTTAACAAGGTGCAGAAAGTAAAGGAGGCAACAACCGAACTAAGAAACTAGCTAGGTTAATTATTTTCATCCCATAAAATGAGCACAGGATCCTTGCCTAGTTAAGACCACAAAAGATCTGGCCAGCATTACTTTTGAAGGTACATTCTAGGGTTTGGTTTAAATTGTTGGCCCTTTGATCTCCCAAGCAGCAAAGTTGGCTTTTCACTCTCAAGAAAGGAAGTCTTTCTTATAAGACGTGCTAATCATTCAACGAGAAATAAAGTGTGAAAATGAAAGTTTAAATCTAATGACCGAGTTCTGTAAATAGCTTTTCTACCCAGAAACAAATTGAGCAGTTCTGAAATAGGATGCATGGGTTCATTACATATTAATTAAAAGGAACATGTATAATAGAGGTGTTCAATGATATTATTTATATTTGTTTCCCAGTTTTTAAATTCGATGCGATGAATGAACTATGCGCAAGAGCCATCTTTTGGCCCCGGAAACTCTTTCAATCAATGATTTTAATCATTAGAGGAATAGTTCATCTTAAAATTCGTTAGAAAAGATGATGAAATTACTCTCTTTTCTTCTATGAAAATGGATTGATTTTATTGACCAGAAGAGAACAAAAAAAAGGAGTTGTTACAACCAAGCTACAAATCCATCGGTCCATCTGAAATAATGAAGAAAAAAGGACAATATTGGTTCAAACATGATCTTCAAAATCTAATTTGCGAGACCTAATTTGAGAACTTCATGATAACACACAAACTAGAAAAACGATTCTTTTATGAAACTTGCTCTCAAAAACCTCCTCGAAATATTTGATTTGGATTCAATAGTCAACTTCAAAATTATATTTTTTTTAAGCACCATACATCTTTTCAGACCTAGTCACATCATACTAGTCTTTAAAAATATTGGATAGACTATCTATATAGTTTATTTATGATAAATATTCATTACTCACGAGTCTGCATCGCTGTTTAAGTTTTGTTTGGCTAAATGTTAATTCCCTTGTCGCATTGATGCAATTAAATGACATTCAATCAATCTCATCTGATAGCATTTAGACTAGGGCGTGTACAGAATACTTGACACAGTTAATTTCGAATTTGGATAAAAACATGTATTTTTTGTAAGAACTTGAAACTATTAGCATTTAAACTAGGGCGTGAACAGAATATTTAGACACAATAAATTTCAAGTTTTAGTAAATATTTCTTAGTTGGACACCAAGTCCTTCTCTTAGGTTTGGTGGGTACGTGACAAAGTTGTATTGATGCAATTAAATGACATTCAATCAATCTCATCTGATAGCATTAAGACTAGGGCGTGAACAGAATACTTGGTACAATGAATTTCGAAATTGAGTAAAAACATGTATTTTTTTGTAAGAACTTGAACAGTTAGCATTTAAACTAGGATGTGAACAGGATACTTGGCACAACAAATTTCAAGTTTAAATAAAAACATGTATTTTTTATAAAAATTTAAAATAGTTAAAAATTTACTCGTTCATCTAAAATCTTACTATATATTTTTTGAGAACAGGATTAGACACCTGTAGGCTTAAATATTTCAAGTTTGGGTAAAAACATATAGTTTTTGTAAAAACTTGAAACAATTAGCATTTAGACTAGGGCGTGAACAGAATAGAATACTTGACACAATAAATTTCAAGTTTGAGTAAATATTTCTTAGTTGGACACCAAGTCCTTCTCTTAGGTTTGGAGGGTGACAAAGTTGTATTAAAGTCAATCCTCGCCGGTGCAATTAAAAACTCACCGATACGACCGCCTCCTAAACCTATGGGAGCCATCACTAAAATCCTCCTCCATCTCAGACTTTAATCCTATAATGTAATTGTGACACATGGAGACGTGGCACGATAGAAGAGGGAGGAATATGATGCCTTGTATCTCATATTAGTAGATTACATGGAATTTAAATAAAATTAAGAAATATTTATATAGATCTACGTGCAATTATTATTTTTTAAATAGCAAGGACAATAAACCCAATTTAGTAATGTACGTCTATACTTGTTCTGCTATGTAATAAAGTTTTTTAAACTTGAAACTTGACTATATATATAAGTACAAAGTATCTAAGAATAACCTCATAAATAAAGTTTGTAACTTTTTGTTTTACCGTTATAACTGGATGAAGTTTGAAATTTCCTTAAAATAGTATTTAAATAACATTATTTAAAAAAATTGTTTAATTTCAGGGTTTATATTTTTTTATATGGTGGAGAATTTTAATTTTATTATCTTATATGGATCAATTTTTTTATATATTTACAAAGTTATAAATCTTCTAAAAAAGCATGCCAAATAAAAAAAATCATTAATAAAATGTTGTAAATAATAAAAGTATTTCAAAAAACTTATACCCCACAATGAAAATCACAAGTTATTTTTTATAAACAAAGAATATATATAGAACTTCCTAATCTACATTTAAAAATTAAGACATATATCAAGTGTTTATGTAGTAAATATTGATATGAGATACTAACCAACGAGAAAATAATAGCGGACTTGTGCTTATAAGGTTGAGTCGAGCAAGAGAAAAACATCTTATTGCCTCTCCTACTCGCGAGGCAACACCTTTATTTTTTGAAATTTTTGTCTCTAATATTATTTTGTTTTTTATGATTCTTAAACTCAATCATAATTTCTTAAACACTTGAAATTATTTTTGTAATAATCACAAAATTATAGAATCTCTTTTATTTAAAAAATTCTTAATAGCTGCAACAACTACAACTCTTTAAATTCCTTAACAACTATTTTTTTTATTATATGTTGTAACAACTCTTTAATTCTCTAAATATTTTCTACTTAGATGTTACGTGATAACAACCTATAAATATCATGCACTTTTACAATTAGAAAGAGAAAACTTGTGGTATTTTTCTGCTCTTGCTAGTCTTTTCTTTCCCTATTAATTGAGTTGTTTTATAACTTTTAATTATAGAACAATAACTTATTGGATCCTGAATTATGCCTTAATGTTGGGAAAATATCTTTAAGAACAGTGTCAATACACGCCTTATATTTATTGTTTGTTTGTGTTTTTTATTGTATTACTTTACAATATAAAGTTTTATATAAATACCTAATTTGATAGATTTATGTATTTGTTACTTTTTTATGTGTTTTTGTCTGTATTTCTCAACGAGTTATATCATGGAAACATGAATTGCGATTCAACTTACAAAATTAAGTTATCACATGAGCTAGGAATATCTTGTTATTTTCTTCTTTCTTTCTTTTTTAACAAAAATAAAAACGAAAAGGAGCCAATTAGAAGGTGACTTCAAAAGGTTTACAAGGCACATAAAGTAAAGGAGGCCACAACCGAACTAAGAAACTAGCTAGGTTAATTATTTACATCGCATAAAATGTAAAGAATCTTATCTTCAAAAATGTTTTAGAAAAAAAAATATTTTTTTCATTTTAAATTAAATATTTTTTATATTTTTAAATTATCTTTTCTAAAATAATTAAAAAAATTATTTTAATACATTTCTAAAAACAATATTTTCATAAACAACCTCCCTCGCCCAAGTTAAATAAGTTGTGGCCAGCATTACTGTGTACGCATGCGCACCAATTTCGAGACGAAGATGAACTTGAAGCCGCATTCCAGGGTTTCGTTTAAATTGCTGGCCCTTGGATCTCCCAAGCAGCAAGGTTGGCTTTTCACTCTCAAGAAAGGGAGCCTGATGAGATTGATTGATTTTTGAAAAATAATGGTAAAGCCAGCAGCTTCGTTGGATCGGAGACGGTGACGTGTACTCCACGACAAGGGAACGGCACAATCGAATTTCAGCATCAACATGGACTAGAAAGAAAAGCTAACATGTTCCTGGATTTCCCTTGGATGATGCCACTGCTACCCCCACTATATAATTTATCAAAAATCCCTCACTCTAATTTAGAATAATTTGGCTTTGATTAATGACTGGTCTACATTTCATTAATGTCGAGCAAGTGGAGTCCCTTTCAAAATAATGCTAGAATAATGGCTTCTCACTGTCCCAATGATAGCTCAGTCGCAGCAAATGCAAGTTGTAGCGTGCCAACACCTGGAGAGCCAATTGGAACAAGAGGATAGTATATTTGTTTTTATAGGCACTGTAAATAGATGAGGATTCGTATAATTAGATCCTTAGTAGTTATTGAACAAGATCAAAACTTCGACTTTAGCTTTGGAATGTTGCTGGTATACATACGATTGCTCATAATTTTTAAATCAAGATCTATTAACGACGACACGTGAATCCATGTGAAGAGGGTCCTCCATGTTTCTACAGCTCAATGAGATCCTTTGCGTGTAAGATGAAGAAAATCCATCTACATCTGATCATAGATATTTATATATATTTATATATATTACAGCTTTTACACTTTTAATAATAATAAACAAAACCCAGCTAGCTCGTGATTGTTAGCTGATCATTCACGAGTATATATAAATTGAAATATTTTATTTTTCTTAATCGACTCCTCATCGTGATCTTGAAGGGGTAAATTAATTCATTAGAATGTAAAAGTTTTGCTGAACTTTATGTAACATCAGAAATCTTTGGTATAGAACTAGACAGGATTTGTGTTTTTTAACTTGATTCATATAAGCACGAACTTCAAATAAATATCCACAAGGTAAATAAGAATTCCGAATCTGAACCATGATTTTCTTATTCTAACATTTCATTAAGGAAACAAATATAACATTAACCTCGTCAATGTCAAATTGTTATCTATGTGTCTGCGACTCTGCCAATACGTCATTCACGCCATTAATATATTCTTTTAATAATATTTAATAGATCAGAACTGAGGTATTCACGATTACTCTTTAATTATGAGGAAAAAGGAAAACCTAGCTATGTTCTGCATTCCAAGAAACATGTTCCTCCATAATTAACCACAGTAAGAAGCAGCAGACAGGTAAACAAGTGGTAATAGTTTATGATTAAAGGATTTGCTCATCATGTAGTTTTAGATTTAAACCTTGTAATTGTTAATATGATAATTACTAGAAATTTATATAAATTTTAATTTTAAGATATGTAGAATTAACTGAGATGCGTGCAAGTTGATCTAGAGATCCACGTTAATAATAAATAAATAAAAGTAGCATAGGGATCAATAGAATATATGCCCAGGTGTGATGGGGTGTGTGTGTGATACTATGTAGGAATACTCTATTTTAAGCAGACACAAATGGACCCAATTAATTCTGCGGTAGTAATTTGCTCATATTTAAGAGCATGGAAATTATATATCCAGAACCCTAGTCAATGAAAATGTTGGGATTTGTACTTCATATAAAGCCAACTTTAATACAAATAATAAGAAAGGATATTATCTTCTATCCTCTCTTTTTTGTAGGTCAGAATGACAGGGAAGCATCATATAACGTCAGAATTATATATATATATATATATATATATATATAAGAGAATCCGGAATGCAAAATTATATTGAGACAAAATAATTTTCATACTTCTCGCATCCCTTTTTCAATGACAAAGAGTGGCGAGAAGAAAGTAGAGATCCTTTCTTGAATTGCATCCCTTGGAGATGAGGAAAGGAGAAAGGAGTGGACGGGGTTAAGTGAAAATAGGTAAACAGATTTTTCTCCTTTTGTCTGCTTTTTAAGCTTCTGGCCCTATTTTGATAGTGAAAGCAATATATTCTGTTTTTCATTTTATCCATCTTATTTAACTCGCGCATACTGATATTCATATAATTGTTCTAGCCCTACAGAAAAAAATCTGTTTTGAAGCTGCATAGCTGCCGACAATATTTAAGACCTTCATAGAGATCAACCATCATAATCTCAATCTATAGGAGACAATTGATTTTTTCAACTATACTTTTGACATCCTAATCGATTCGGGCTTTTTCTTGCAACTTGCAAGATCTGTTCAATCATAGACATCTTTTAACAAAAAAGAGAAATTGTTTGTATATATGTAGTAAATATCGATGTCAGTTTTCCTTTTTTTGCAGAAAAACATAAAAAAACACATTTTATTTTCATATTCATGGCGTACGTAATTCAAGCTGTTTGGTCTTTCACTAGATTAAGATTTTACACTTGTGCATCATTCAAATTGCCAATAAATGTTCTACCACAAGCTAGCCTGCGTTGGACTGGGTAATTAAACCAATGACGGGTCAAAAACTTTGGAGATAGAATAAGTCAACTTGTGTGACGGGGATGGCCGTTGAGGATAATCCATATAGGGTCTCCACAGAACCCTGACATCAAGTTAAGTGAGCTTCTGAAAAATCCATTCGCCATAACTATATTGTCAGCTTCTTTGTACATTCTATCTAACAAAGTCTAGATCATAAGGATGTTGCTACAAAAATAAATAAAAAAGCCTCCGATTAATTATCACAGATACTTGCATGTAATGGAGCTTAATCTCTATTAAATATCGGGCAGAGTCACCGAGTCTTTTTAAACTATTTTTCTTGGTTATAGACAGAGAATCCCCCATTCTGCAACACCTAGATTTGTCATTCAAGGAACAGGTCTTGTTCACGGAGAGAGAGTGTCGCAGTTACACGTGGGTCGGAGGACTCGCAGAGAGAAGCGCCACGCTGCAAATGGAGGGAGCTGCTTTGGCTGAGGCGAACATGTGGGGCTATAGCATGCCCTCACTGGAGTTATATTCATTATTAATTAATTAGGGGAAATTGACAAGCAGAAAGACATCAGAACTTTAATAATTCATTCATAGTATTTTTTATTTTTTTTCTATTTGAAAGCGCTCCAATTCAACATCTCTAATGCCATGTTTATGATTTCCATATCTTTGGATTGTAGCTTTACCAGAACAAGATTTTCCTCCAACATGAAAAAAGTTTCAGAAATCATTTCCTTTTTCTAAAGTTTCCCCGAAATATCTCATGTCTCGGTCTCTCAAAGCATACCAGTTTCTCTATCTAGATTGTGCTGGCATGAGTGTTAGAGCAATAAACTAATCTTCCTATACATTTTTTTATTGATTATATAAGGGAAGAATAAAGAAATTTAATGGAGCCACATACTTTACTAAACTAATCAAAAGTAAAGGTACATAAAATACTGTTATATGGGAGCCTTGATATCATCATAGAATCCTTTTTTTCCTTTTCCTTTTTCTTTTTTTCTCTCTTTTTTTTTTGGCAAAAAATAATCCTTTCTGTTCTCTCTCCGTTTTCTTTGTTATAGCAGTGCTTGGCCTTTGTTTGATGTGGAAAATGAGATTTATTTCCATGTATTAAGCATGAACCTTTGATCATTTGCACCATTTTTTTTCTGCACAATAGCCAGTGAGGATATATCCTTCTGTTTATCAAATTTATTTTGGGAAATAACCCTTTAAAAGGGCACCATGCAATTCTAATTAAGCGAGTCGCTTCACTAAACCTAGTTCAAGAAGTAATTCAACTGTATTTGAACTGTGATCTAAATGAAATTATATAATCACATCTTGAAATCCTCCATTTCGTCTCTTTTGATCAGTGAAGTGAGATTGCAAGAGCCTGAAGCAAAAGGTGAGGAGGATTATGCAGCAAAATCCCAGAACTTTATGTGATTTACCTGTCTACCGACCATGTGTAGTTTTCTACATATCTCCAATGTCTAATCCATCATATCAAGTGTACTGTAATTCATAAGAATATCAATCTAAATATATATATATATATATATATATATATATATATATATATATATTTGTGCGCGCGCGCATGCGTGGATGTTATAGACTGGAATAAAATAAGTAAACAATATCCAATCCCAGATAAATTTAAATGGGGAACAATGGATGGAGGAAAAACTATAAAAAACTTGAAGATGGGAAACAATTAAAAAGCCAGAAATCATCTTTTATTGCATAACAGAAAGGAAAACAAAGCCACGTTTAATATACATCGACAAGCATGATGATCTTTTCTCTTCACAACTCTATTCTACTATTTTTCTTATCCTTCCAATTTAAATGCCTACCTTTTAGTACAACGCGCTATCACACTGATCATCGTGAAAATCTCCTGTCTACCTCCTCTATTAGTAAGGCGGCCTGGTATGAGCCCAAGCATAGGCATCATGCCCTAATTGATGAGCTCCATTTGGGACTAGACTTGACGGCAGATTATAGATGGGCATCGCTGAGGGGTCAGGCAGTCCAGCTTGTTGTCCGCTGCTTCCGATCGGTGGCGGGGAATTGTTAGCTCCACTTTGGATTTGTCCCTGACCACCACTTCCAGCTTCCTCTTCATCCTCTAATGGTAATCTCTCATAAGTGGCATTAGCAAATGTTGCGGCAATGACCATGACCGGTCCGGCTGCAATTAGTGATCCAACCACACTTCCTCCGACAACCTGCCCTTGCCCACCGGCTAGGTAAACAGTCAGTCCGGTAGAACCAGGTGGAGCTGGTCCAGGCAAAAAAGCCCCAGTTAGGGACAAAATCTCAAACCTACCATGAAGCGCCACTACAGCACCGGGTGCTGCCGGCTGCCTTAGGGTTACGTTTGCCACGGAGCCGCTGCCGCTAAGTACACAGACACCACGTTGACGTTTCCGAGCAAACTGCGCCACACTCTCAGCTACGTCAGCGCCTCCAGCAATTTCCATGACATGACTTCGGAGGGCATTGGGGCTGTCCCGAGTCACGAAAATTGGCGGTTTGGGCTTGTTTTTTGATCCAGGAGGCCTGCCCCTAGGTCTTCGGTTACCAGCCTCCACAGCACCCTCTTTAGGCTCATCGCCGGTATCTCTATCATCATCATCTTCTTCTTCTTCTTCGCCCCGGCCACCACTTCTGTTGCTGGTTTCATTGATGGAGAGTTCGCGGTTAATTTTGCTTAAAGAAGGTGAATTGGATGAAGGGTCAAGGCCTGGCAGGCCAACCTGCCCCGTCCACCAAGGATTAGCCAGGATTGCTAATTAAAGTAACAGAAAGGATCGAGTTAGGAGAAGACAAGATAAGACATAATTGAATTTTAGCTGGTTTTATTCCAAGGGCTGAGATCAGAAAGTCAAAGCAAGGCTTAGCTCGAAGCTCAACAAGGTTTGCTACCGCAATCAACAGGTTTCATGTACAGACTAGCTAGTTACTATCCTGATCAGTCTTCATCTGAGAGAGATGGAAGAATGATTAGAAAAGGAGGTGTGGCTGGGGAGAGGTTATGTAAAGAGAGAATTAGATGCAATTTCTCATGGAATCAAGTAAAGCGAGGCATAACCAGGAAGTGATCTTAATAGAAAGAAAAAAGAACCGATGCAAAACCCGTCATAGAATCAATCAATAAGCTAACCCACGCACACAAATTAAGACAAAGAAATATACACTAAAGCTGAATAATAAGAGGTCGGAAATCCATCACAATATAGAGAATCGAAGTCAGGAGACAACAACGGCTGCTGTATAATTTCTTACTTTGAAAGTTAGCCTCTGTGTTTTTTCTGTCTTTGCGGTTGTCTTGTGATTCGGCCCGGTAGCCAAAGGTTCCGTTTTTCTTTTTCTTTTTCTTTTTTCTCCTTGACTATGTACTTCTAAACTACTAGCTACTACAAGTAAAATGAACAATATAAGCTCTTCTTTTGGAGGTCATTGAAATTAGGGTTTCGTGGGGTCTTGTGCGCGTGGGCAGGTGGGAAGCACGTCGTTTTCTCATGCCCCAACATTTCAATATTGTTGGTATGTTGTAGCTTGATTTTTTTATTTTTTATTTTTTATGAATGGATGGACCTGGTATTACTGCTATTAGTTGCTCACAACCTTTCCATGTCTTTTACTTCGCACTTTCTTCATAATCTTTGAGTCTAATAATCTCTCTAAGTTTATGGGTCGGCCACAAGTCTTTCTCCGAGCTAGTTCCATAAACAACGTCCCATCAACTCAATTAATCAATTGCGATCCCAAGTGTTTTCCTTTACTAATTACTGATTTTGATATTATTAGCCAGGCAATTAAGATGTTGCAAAGATGGACATCATTTTGCCTTCCTGATAACCGATTTACGGTTGTAATTATTATCTTCTAAAAATTGACAGCAGACTCTCTCGTCCCTCACCTACCTTCATAGCATGAAAACGAGTTGTGAAATCTCACTAATGAAACGTATCGTTGTAGCCTTACAATCCCGTGAATTAGTCTCTTCTGAAAGTCTGAGTGACCAAATTTCTAATCTTTCCAACCAAGAATACGAAGGAAACAAATTTTAAGATGTTGATGTTTAATTGCACCCTGCCCATAAAAACAAAAGAAAAAGACGTTGATGTTAACTTGGACTATTTATTTTCCCTTTTTTTCCTGATAAATGTTATATTTACTTGTGCCAATAACAAAAATAACGCTGCCATGTCTTTTCACATCAACCTGTACTTCACTACTAATGAGGTTCTTTTGTTAGAGAATAATATAAATCATATTCTGGGGCCTCACCTATTAGCTTAAACTTTTAGGTGAGATGGTTCCTTAACATGGTATCAGAGTTTTGTTGACCCAACGGTCACGAGTTCAAATCTCACCACTCCCATTCTATTTGATAAAAATTAAACACAAGGTAGAATGAGCCTTTGTGCAAGTTTCAAGCCCAAAAAGCTTTCACTTGAGGGGGGTGTTAGAGAATAATATAAATCATATTCTGGGGCCTCGCCTATTAGCTTAAGCTCTGATACCATGTTAAGGAACCATCTCACCTCAAAACCTAAGCTAATAGGGGAGGCCCCAGAATATGATTTATATTATTCTCTAACACATACATCCATGTTTTGGGTGTGCCATAGTAGGATTTGTTAACGAGGAGGATTGATTAGTGAGGTGCCTCTTATTTATTTATTTATTTATTTATCTATCTTGTTCTACCATTTCTGTTACTTTAACAACTAGCTCTGAGAGAGGATCCATAGTTAACCCTCCGAGAGATTATAATTCTAGATGTGAATTGATGAAGAAAATCGTATTTATCTTCTAACCCCTCTTTTGAAAATAGACTTTATAGGTAGAGAGAGGACAAATTTCCCTTAATAGACTTTATATTTTTATTTTTAAGTGTGAAATTATTAAAAACAAAATCACTTTTCCAAATTGACCAATAAAGTTTCAGTATTAATATTTTATTAAACCAGAGCCTATTATTTCATTTATGTTTGCTATATCTTATATTCATATGACATCATCTTTTTTTCATGGTTTAATAAATATAATAATATAATACGTATAGACTAACACTAAAACTTTACATATATTGCTCATACCGTATATCATAATTAAATACGAACTAATAAGAAGTACATCATATACTCAACATAGTTTCAATATTAGTTTTTACTTGATATGACTTATAAATAAGAAGCACATAATTGATCCAACAACAATGTCTTTGTCAAATACAATTTTGATTATCATTATTTTTATTCAATCATGTATACCCAATAATGATGTACCATAATGCATACCCTTTTTTACATGATTGCTAGATATTTTGGGCCCTTTATTAATGGACCATCAATCATAAAATTGATGATATTGTATTCAATTAACACATTTTTTCTGAACTTTTTCTTTAACAACAAAGTATTTCAATTCCATAAGTTTTTCACTTCTTAATACTTGTTGTTCTTAGTTGTAGAATTATCACAATATATTCTCAGTTATTTGACAATATAATCAACTTTTATATCCTGAATAAAGTTTTGTAACCAATTTGATTAAATTATAGCCTCAAATCATGTTATAAATTCATCTTCCATATTTAACGCAACAACAAAAGAATATTTATTTGCACTCTTCTATGAAATCGGTCCTCTATCTAAAAGGAATAAATATCTAAATATGTATTTTCTTGTATTTACACACCATAGAAAAATCCAAATTTGAATATCCAATCACCTCAAGATTATCATATTTTTTATGAGTAAGTGCAATTATCTTAATACTTTTTTTTTTAGCTTTCTAATTATGTAAACTTGGATTACTTTGTTACTTGAATGCCATTCCAACAACAAAATTGGTGTACGGCATGGTATAAGTTTGAGCATACATCAAGCTCCCAACAATTGATGCATATGCAATTCCTTTCACTTATTTGTGTTCCAATTTATTATTTGGGCATTGCATGAGACCTAATCTATCTCTGTTTTGAAGGAAACAATATTTGTTAAATATTTATCCATTATAAGTTTCTCTAAGAATGGCATAGGTCTTTTGAGACAATCCTAACAAAACTTTTGATATTTCTTGAAATATTTATATCATAATCACATAAGTTACCTCTCCCATCTTTTTCATCTCAAAGTTATTAGAGTGAAATTTATTGATCTTGTGTAGTAAATCAAGATCATTAATTGCAAGTAAGATATCATCAATTAAAAAAAATAAAAAATATAAACTTGCTCCTACAAACCTATAAATATATCAAAACATTATCAAGGTTTCACTTATATAAATTGTCATCGGTCTCTAAGCGGCATCAGGGGTCGTTGAGAAAACCTGGGTGTACTGGTCTTGTTAAAGATTTAAGGGTAACAGACTGATTGTGGCTGGTTAAGAGTTTTGATGTGTATAATTTATTCGTAAAAATATAGCTTTTGAATTTTATTATGGGCATATTTTATTTGTTTTTCATAGTATTATAGTTCATTTGAAAAAATACCATAACAAGGAGGAAACAAGTTGATAATAAATTTCACATGAGAGATCTTGTTGTAATATTTATCATTTCCATGATATGCTCATCATCATGTATGGTGTTGCTACCCAATTCCCTGCTCCATCACAACGATAAATACAGAGCAGAAGCCCCTGGGCTATGTCAAATACGTGCATATCACCAGAAAGAACCTTGCAATGCTGGTGCTGTGATTCTCTAAAAAAATCAATGAAGGATTTGCATTCATTATAATCAAAATCGAATGCTATGTCTTAATCTTAATTAGCCAAGACAAACGAATGCATGTGAATCGTAAACCTCCTGTAACTAACTCACTGGCTTCTTCTGCTTCTGAATCGATGATCGCAGCGATGGTTTCTGCTTCTCTATGCCTTGCGGGTGTTTGGTTGCTGAGAAACTTTTTTCTAGAAATGAAATGGTAGTGGCACAAACTGGGATTTTTTTCGAATTTTGATGCCTTTTTTTAACTGAAAAAAGAACTTAATGGGCCATGAAAGTCCAGCGTGAATAACGATGGACTTGTTTTAAAGCTTATCTTGAGCCTTCCAAGACGGCCCATTGCTATCTAAGGTAAGCCTGTACGGTATTACTATTCCTTTTGTATGCGTGGTTATGAACTTGATAAGATAATTTCAAGAGATTTTATTGATGGTAAAAAACTTATACTTTATTTCTTGATTTTTTAGATTCAAGACTTGGAGTCAATACATTAAAAAATATATGATTAATTTTATTTTTGACCAGTTTTGTACCTAGGATTTTCCACGGAACAAGGTGAAGCGAATTTGATTTTTAACGCAAGGCTCTAATTAAGTGCCTGTTTGGCATTGCGATCTCACCGGTTTTTGGCCGAAATTTGAATATATATTTTTTTTTGCATTTTAAAGACCGGCAGTTTGGTGTTTTTAGATCATTTTGATGTGCTGATTTCAAAAATGATTTTTAAAAAATAAAAAAAACATCATTTTGATGTATTTCGGCACGATAAGCACTTTGAAAAGCTACCGCAATCACACTCCCAAACAGGCTCTTAGGGAGTACGATAAAAAATCAAAGTTGTTGTAGGACAAAATCGATGCAATAGAGTACTTTGATTCTTAAACTTTAGTTGAGAGTGGTATATTTGAGGTTTGATCCTTAGTTTTTACCCTTGCATCAACCTTACCAAACATTTAAATTGTTTCAATAAGCAACTAGATAGGGAACTCGCGTTATCATAAAGACCACATTATTTTTTTTCTAACATAAAAAAAGATATATTTAAATAATTATAAATCGAGTCAATCAAGTTAATTTAAATAACACACAGCACATAATGTGAGATCAGAATAACACACATCTACATCTTAATAAAATACGGGGGGGCTCACTACGGCTGGGCTTAATCACGTGACTTTATTTATAACCAGTCTCATTTAGAGGGAGCGTGACATTAATAGAGTTTCCTTGCCCTCATGCCTGGGTGGCTCTTTTATTATATGATGCCTCTCTCTCTCTCTCTCTCTCTCTCTACATATATATATATATATATATGACTACACAAGGTGGGTCTTTTATTATCACAATAATGCTCTTCTACCAGCTGTAACCAGTTTAATGCCGCATGACACCACCGGCTTTCAGCCTTGGATGTATCTGGTTCCTTTGCAGCTAAAAATTTACGTTTTTCAGGATCTTTAGTGCGGAAGAAATGACCCATCAACATCATTTTTAACCGCTGATTGTCTCTCTCAATATATGAAAAGGGGGGGGGGGAAATAATCTGACAAGTTCAATCTGGTGAATCGTCAAGTCCACAAGGTGTCTGATGATAAACGAATACAAAATACGGATCCCTGGCATATCAGATCCATTTCAACTTTCGAAAATCTTGTTCTGTCTAAAAATTATAGTTTAAATTGCAAAACTAACTGATCTACTACGAAGCAGTAAGAGACCAACACCACTGGTTTTGTTGGACTGCTGCAAATTAATACAGGTTGGCCCTCAACCAAAAGTACTTACAGTGCATAATAATGCTTCATATCAGAAGTAAGATTGAACGAGAATCACAGATAAGTGAAATACTCAGATCATGGGCTACAAAAAAAGAAGCGGGGTGCTGGCAACTGGGAATAAGGTTTTCATCAATCATAGCCATTATATCAAAAGACAAACTCGGTAGTAGTGGGCTTTAAGGTGTAATTCATAGA
Organism: Salix arbutifolia; assembly: GCA_025169955.1. Taxonomy (NCBI): domain Eukaryota; kingdom Viridiplantae; phylum Streptophyta; class Magnoliopsida; order Malpighiales; family Salicaceae; genus Salix; species Salix arbutifolia. The sequence goes on from CM045909.1 coordinate 10,148,275, forward strand.
TTCATCATGCTAGAAAATATAGAGAAGTGCGATGCTAGTTAAGCTGTGATTTTATGTGTCGCTAGATGAGTTCAATCATCAATCATAGCCATTATTAATTACGATGACTGATTTGAAGAACAGCTAATCATAAATATCATTAATCAATCAGGAGATGCAAACATCAATAAGAGAATTAAGGGATAGAAACTAGAAATCAGGGATTAAATCTCCAATGACCTGATTCCATGAGCTAAACCTCTACTTGCAGATTTCACAGATACTTTGATAAGTAAAGAAAAATAAATTTTACACCAAGATATATACGAACTCTACAGGACAGAGAGATATTCTCATGAATAATTGAATATGTGTACTTCAAAACTCAAAACTTCCCATACCTGACGGTGAAAGACATAAATCAATCAAGGACTTCAATAATGTAAGTCATCAATGAAAAGCTCGGATGTTCATCCTATTTGCAGGGTCGTTTGTGTCTTCATTCAGGTATAAGGAGTCAACAACTGCAATTTACAACCTCTTTTACGTAATCAGATCAATCAAGATAATTAATCAACAAAAGAAGCTCGGCACTGCAATTGCCATTGCCTGCAGTCTTCAAAATCAAAACTACTTGCACAATCTAACAACGCATTCTGCTGATGTTCATAACGGCATATATAATTCAACCCAACAAGAAGTTCACAAATAGCTGCCTCTGTCTTTCCCCTGTCAGCAAAATACAATGTCTGAAGCAGAAGAACATTTGCCCGCTTGACAATTTGATGCTGCTCAAAATTACGCTCACTTTGCCACCTGATCATGTTATGAGCAAGTGGAGCAAGCCACCTCAGTATTCCATCAAGAGTATCTTTCCAATCATGGGCAAGTGGAGCATCATATATAGCAAGATTCCTCACGTAGGACTTGAGATTAGTCCTCAGAGACATTCTTAAACTTGTCGGTAACATCTGATACAAGTCATCCCTCGCTTCCTCGCCCACTAAATGGGGATAGCGTAGCAGCTTCTCTATAACAATTATGACATTTGCATAATGCAAGGCCAGGGCAGATCCTCCGATAGTGGAAGGAGGAGCATACACCATCAGCCTACTTTTGGGTCCAAACAGTGCATCATTCATCGCACCACAACTGGCATTCCTTTGATCTTCACTAAAAGAGACACCCGGATTGGAACAGCTTGAAGGGCTTGGGTGCTCTCTCTTCAAACTACCATTGCCAACACTATAACAACGGGAAATTTGGCTCCTCTGGTCCTCGTCCACAACAACACAACTGTCATCATCATCATCAAACTTTGAAGCTGAACTACTTAAACTAAGGCAATCCAGAAAAAGCCTTCCAGGACTAGTCCCACATGGAAAAACAATATCTTCATTTCGAAATAAAAGATCAAATTCACCTTTCCGTGAAGCAATCTGAGGCTTAATACGCGTCTCCCTCTTCTCCATGATGGCTCGCTCAGTTGGTCCCGATTGACACCCATCGCTACCTCTCTTGATAACAGCCCGTCTCAGTGGCCCTGAAACCCTTTGCGAACCAAGTAAATCACCAATATGACCTGAAACCTCCCCGCATTCTTCCTTCATAGGAGGGGAGGAACAGACCCCTTCAGCAGCCCCAAGGCCCTTCTTTTGCAGCTTAGATTCCCCAAAAACAACAGAGATCCTCGCGTAAATAGTGCACACGGTCCTAGCCAACAATTCAACAACCTTATCACAAGTCTGGTTCCAGAGAGAAACCTCCTTAAGATGCCTCACATCCTGCTTCTGCCACATAAGTTTCTGCTCAAACGCCCTTTGACTCTCCTCGTGTTGATTCTGCTGAAATTTCTTGGTAGCCTGCTCCAATTCATTCAAAACCTCCAGTTCGCTATACAAATTAGAAGTTGCATTCACATACCTCTCCATCTTCTTAACCATACCCTCCATATCCTTAACCAAAAACCCCAATTCCTTCACATCAATAACCCCACTAATAATATCCGCATAAACATGCTCAAAACCCTGCAAAGCAGGCTCGACACACTTCTTTCCCAGCCTAGAAACAACATTAGCTACCCTGTTCAAGTCATCAAGTTTCTCAGCTAAAGCAAGCTGAATAAGGTAACTTTCATCATTGGACACCAAGTTCTTGACTCCCTCGTATTTCAAGATCTCATTTTTAAGCTTCGAGATCTCAGAATCAGTGAGGGATTTATGAAGGTGTACAGTTTTAGACAAAACATTAGCAACCTCAAAAGACAAGATACCAATGATTTGTTTATCTTTCGAATCTTGTTTTTTTCTTGGGTGGTTATGGTTGTGGTTGTGGCTGTTCTTTTTCTTGTAAGATTCAAGAAGAAGTGCGTGCTTAAGATTGCTACTTACCTGGTTTCCCATCTTCAAAATCCAAGCTTCTGCCACCATATTTCTAAACCCAGCCGCCAAGAAATGAAAGCCGTTTTAAATGATCTGAAATCTTTTATCTTGTTAGAAGAGTATGCGTGTCTGTTTGAAAGGAGAAAACGAAACGGATGGTGGCAGCGTTTAAGAGAAGCAGAAGCTCCTCAAAAGAATTTCACTTTCTTAGTCTCTTTCCTTTTTTGTTGTGTGTGAGTGTGTGGTGGTGGTGGCGGGGAAGGGGAAGGGGAAGGGGAAGGGGTGGAGATTGAAGAGAGCGGTGTGGTGGTGTTATTTTGAACTGGTATAGGAAAGGAGTTTTCTTTCAAAAACTATAAAAGGTTGAACTTTGAGGTTTTGAATGCGGTCCAAAACCAAAGGGGGTGCTATGTTGATGCCTATTCATTTGAGTTTTCTGGGCTCAGGTTCCAATTGACTAGGAGCTTGATTTCTTCATTTATTGCGCTTGGTGCACTGTAAAAAGAAAAACTATCTAATCTTCAAGGCTTCACGAAAGGAAAGTAAGTATATTTTATTTTGACAGTGAAAAAATGCTCTGCTTGTGGATTTGATTTATTTATTTATTTTTCAATACAGAGTCAAGCTCACTAATCCCAATATTGTGAAACAAGTGATAGATCATTTCCAGGCTTGTTTGGATGAGAGCTGAAAAGGAGTTAAAAGTTTTCTACTGCTTGCAGAAACAACTCCTATTCAAATGTATCACCGCCCCTTTTCTTTTCTTTTCTTTTCTTTTCTTTTCCAGAAGAGTTTTCAGTCTGACTTGAGAAATTGATCGAAGAATAAACAAATACAGCATTGAGAAAGTGTGCGTGATGATATCATTGTTTCACTGAAATGTGTTTTGACTTTCGAGACGAAAATTCAAGGGGGGGAACTTAACCTGTTAGGGTAAGCACAGGAAGAAACCATGGCTGACTTTAAGGATAAAAATTCGAAGTGACAAATCTTCTCCTGAGCAGGTGATATTGCTTGTTTTGTTTTTTATTTTTCATATTTTTGCCGCACAGGCAATGGAGTAAGAACCCTTCTTTGGGAGAGCACCTCACGAGTACACAGTACTTGTTATAAGTGGGTTTGACCTCCTCATCCTTTTAAGTCAACCTAATTATGAGTAGCTGAGAGCAGTTTGACTTGTAAAAAAACTTATTTTACATATTTAGACAATTATATTATTTTAAAAAATAATATAAATTATATCTTGAATTTTTATCTAATAATTTAAATTTTTAGATGAAATAATTCATTAACATGATATTAGAATCTTATTGACTTAGTAATCATGAGTTTGAATCTCACACCCTTATTTTATTTAATAAAAATCAAATATAAGATAATTTGATTTTCTACAAATTTCAAGCTCAAAAACTTTCACTTGAAGTGTTGTGTTAAAGAATAATATAAATTAGTTTTTGAAACGTAATTCAACCAACGCATTCACACGAGACTTAGAAATCTTGACTTGTAAAAATTAATAAAAAAATTATTAAAATTTTATTTTGTGTAACATTTTTATTTTATATATTAGTACATTACAATTATATATAAAAAAAAATTGCTTGTTTTTTATATGGAAAAAAATCACTCAGTACACGTGGCCCTATTTGGTACTATGTTTTTTTTTTAAATAAACAAATTTGAAGAAAAACAATATTTTTTTTATTATTTTATTTTATTTTGGTTTTTAGATTATTTTCATGTGTTTGATGTCAAAAATAATTTTTTAAAAAAAATATATAAATTATTTTAATATATTTCTAAATAAAAAATACTTTCATATATCACAACAATAAAGTAATCACGAGAAACATTTTTAAATCCTTCCAACATTAATAGCCAGGACGCATCAATGTAAAGTCAAAATGTTCATGTTCATGTTTTGTAGAAGGGGGGTCATTAATTATCATGACTATCGGTTTATAATGTGACAGAGATTGCATTTTAAACTGTTTCTCTTTGCTAAAAAAAAAAATATTGAAATAATATTTTTTATATTTTGAAAAAAAAATTATGATTTAAATAAGTAAAGCCAATTTAAAAATACTAAATTTTTTTTAATAAAAACAAATTGAAATTCAATACAGAACAAGATAGTCAAAATGATGGCAAGTGGGTCGAAGACAGGAATGTTGGTGGTGGGCTACACTTTGTTAAGGGTTTAGAATTTCGTAGTTTACTTGCAACTCTATAATTAAGGTAGAGGGAATATTTGTAATTGTCTGAGGATCGATTTAGGTATCCTACTCGAAATAGGACTTGAAGACTTCGTCCTAGGACTTTTCTAATGGCATCCAATGTCTCTTTCGCTGCTTACTTATGGCATGCTGCTTTGAAATACCGACGGGAGAGTTTGTCAAAAGCTAACCATAGTGGGAGTCGTTAGCTTTATTATTATTATTATTAAGACAGTTTGCTTAGCCGTGACCATGCACGTGGATTGTTTTGGCTGGAAATTAAAAAAAAAAATCACATAACGACATAACGGAGGATAGAACCCACTCCATCTAAACACCTTTGTCCAGACTCTCTACATCGTATGGGCTCTGGCAACCTATCCAGTACGATATGTCCAGTTTATATACTTAAGATATAATTTACTGATGTAAATCAATTACTAGCAAAGATTATTTCCTCGGCTAGTTGGTTTCTGGTTTAACCCTGATAATTAATTGATTAGTACCAGCTTTTCCCTTGGTGATTTCAAACTTGTTTTCACCAAATCCCACAAATGGCACATGTGAGACTCATTCTTCTTTTAAGGCTTCAGATTAATCCATTCCGAGTGGATGGAACCTATTGGTAAGGATTCAACCAGCGACATCAAGGGTTAACAAGTATATATCAGAAAGCACTTGAGATCGTGGCCTAGCGGAGAACAAGATTTGATTTTTTTCTCTACACTCGGGTTCGATTTTTTTTATGCATGCATGTCATTACATAATATCTTATCTGTTTAATGGGTTTGCGGATATTCAATGAGCTTAGGAATTAGTTGCGGCATAGTTGCATGCCTCTGTACAGATTCAGAGAATCAGAGTTTGATTAGAACTTTTGTGAAAGGAACAGTCATAGAGGTTCATGTGTGTGTGTAGAGAGAGAGAGAGAGGAACAATCATAGAGGTTATTCCTCTACCATCCTATGTTTTCTACAGGTCTTCAGAAAAACTCAGTCCCCAAGTGATTTAAGCCAAGCTGAAACGAGACGCGCTTTACAGGAAAATGAGGCAGCTCAAGGGACCAGCTTCACTTCGCCTCATCATTTTAAGCGCCCAATTGACATTGGCACATCAGCTTTTCCCTTTCCAGTTTCTGCATTGAGAATGATATTATAATGACATCCTTTTGACAAACTACACAGATTATTAGGAACCCTAAGGAATATATATACCTCTGCCGCTCCATCCGCGCCTAATGTTGATCCCAAAAAAAGGTTTATTATGTACGAACTCGTAAAATTGTTGTTATTGCCCACACATTAAAGTTTTTGTTTTTGTTTATAACGTAGTAAAAAATATTTTTTAAAGTGTTTTTTATATAAAAAAAATAACATTAACAAATCAAAATAATAAGAAATACCATAAATTATTAATTTATTTAAAAAAATTAAAAGAAGAAACCGCAATCTAATTACAGTTGAAATAAAAGTTTTCCAGTAACTACTAATGGTTCAACTAACAAACATTTTATGTGTTTTATATAATTATTAATTTCAAAACATATAAAATTAATCGAGATAAAAACTCATGATACTAATCCACATGAAAATGGGCGAGTAGCATATTAACAAACATCTACATGGTTTTTAGTACATAACTAGGGCTAATGTCAATCACATGGACCCTGCGCCTGCAGCCTACTCATGGGAAAAAACAATATTTTTTGGTGGAGGCCTGGATAATGGCTTGATTCGAACAAATATCTGGCACATTGCACGCAGGTTTATGTCTGGACTAACTTTTGTCGGGAGAACATCGCGAGGCTAGAACTTTGCCCCACGACTCACTTTTGTAATATACAATATTGTGGAGAGAAGTCATTTTCATGGCTTTTTGACTGAATTACACAATTCGTGGATTGATAACTGATGATCGAATTGGTGAACTGTTTGTTGACAGCCTCCACTAGCAATCAATCGATATTCGTTGTGCTGTTTTGCAAGGTCACTTTCTTGATGGGGGTTTTTGTATTATTTTTTCCAATTAGGGTTTGGTATTTCGAGCCTGGAGATGAAAAAGAAAAGAGAAAAAAAAGAAGATGGAAAGGATAAAAAGTAGAAAAGAATAGGGCTTATTTCTTAAACCTCTGACAGCTAAATCATTGACTAAGTTACCATTTGTGGGCTGATGCCTTAGTTTGTCTAACAAGTCAGGCTTAGATATCCTGGGCCATTGACCCAAAAACCCAAAGCCCGATTCATGTATCAATTTTGGTATCCTTTCGGTCCAACTTTATGATGATAACTCACAGCTCAAGATTCTCAGCACCAGAATACTATTTCGAGAGAAGTTATTTACAAGGGTTCGGCTATAGATAGTTTGGAACATACTTGACAAAACAGAGGTCTTGACGCGGTGTTCATGAACGTGGTTGATATTATTTTTAAAAGTATTTTTTATTTAAAAATATATCAAAATAATATTTTTTTATTTTTAAAAATCATTTTTGAAACGAAATACTAAACAGAGATATTGATGTTCATCAAGTTATGCACTATGAAAGAAATGAAGAACTACATAAAAAAAAAACCTAATAATCAATATCACTATTTTATCATCATAAATCTTTACTCTTCCATATTTAGAAGACCTGTTTATCAATTTTTCATGAGAATTTAAGCTTGAGCCACACAGATATATTTTATTTGGGCTTGTTGAATGATTAAAAATCATGGGTGCCAACTTAGCATTTCACTATCATGCTCTTCATTTTCATGGGTGGCACTATCAGCACACTAAAAAAACTATTTATGGAAGTGTTTTTCTTTAGAAAGAAATGATTGAATTTACGAAAAATATATGGTAGCCAATGAACAATTTTTTTATTCAATATATAAGTGAAATCTATTAAAAAATAATATAAATCATATCTTATGATCTCATTTAATAGTCTAAACTCTTAGATTCAGAGATTCCTTGATATAATATCAAAATTTTATTGATCTAATGGTTATGAGTTCAAATTTCATCACTCTTATTTTATTGCTTACAAATTAAGCACAAGATAATATGAATTTGTGCAAGTTTCAAGTCCAAATCTTTTTTACTTGAAGAAAATATTAAAAATTAATATAAATTATATCTTGAAATTTTATCTGAGAAGTTAAACTTTAAAATGAGATAAGATAGTTCATGAACAAAACCATAATAATAAGCCTCGTTGTCAATTCTATATCTAGAAACTTATAGATAAGATGATTCGTGACTCATGAACATTCTCATTGTACGTCTCTCTCAATAGTTTATGAAACTCCTACGATATTAAAAGCTCAACATTATTTTGTTATCATCACAACTTAAATTAATGTGAATGGCCTTACGGTTTCAGGTTGAGAGAACGAAATTAATAGATATAAGCAGACAAGTCAAGGTAAGGCCATAATTTCTCTTTTAAATTCTTCAAAACAGAAAAAATAAATAAAAAATTACACATATATACATATCAAAGCTCCCAAAAAAAAAAGATATGCGATCGTGGGTTTCGTTGTCGCTGATACGGAGTGATTTCCTTCACTGTAAAGTCATTTTCAATTTTGTCTTGAGAAGATAAGGCGAGTTGAAATTTATAAAGTAAATAGGATTCTTTCTATGATGATACAAGTTCTAGATCAATTTAATGTTTGAGCACAAATGAGGTGTGTGAACAGAGTTTTTAGTGTGCCTTTTATTTGAGTTGCTGATAAAAAAAAAAAAATACAGAGAAATCGACCATGCCATGGCATCTGCTTAAAAAATAATAATATAAATTATATTTTAGGATATTATTTTAGAGTTTAAATTTTTAGGTGATATGATTTTTTAATTTGGTATCAGAACCTTGTTGACCCAATAGTTACAAGTTCGAATCTTACCACCCCTATTCTATTTAATAAAAATCAAGCCTAGTATAATGTGGATCTACACAAGTTTCAAGCTCAAAAAACTTTGATTTTCTAGAACATTATTTAAGAACTTAAACTTTTAAATAATATCCTGAATATAATTTATATTATTCTCTACTAAATTTAAATTTAAGTTGATGGTTTCTTTTCTAAAACTTAAGTCCTTAGGTAACAGAGAGGAAAAGGAACTGATATTGTCTGGCTGACTTCAAAATTAGAATCTCCTTTTAAGATTTAGCCCGGCTCAGAGGGATTCAGACTTTCAGTGTCTAACATTATACGTAACGGGATCAAATTTTTTAAGTGGGTGCCGTGGACAGCTAAGATTTTTGAAAGAAAAACCCGATGTCGAGGGCAGAGAATCTTTCACGTTTCCGATGCCTAATAGAGCCCACCTGACCTTGAAACATCTAGCATCTCACTCTGTTTGATGCGAATTAACATTCATCGTTCGAGCTTGTCTGGTACAACATTGGGTTTGAGTTTCTCGTGGCTCTAGAAAAAGGCCTATTGTTTGAAACTGTGAGACGAACAGATGAAAAAAGGAAAATTGCAGGTTTCTGAATCAAAATCCAGGGAGGTAGATATGAAGTTATCAGCTTGTCGAGTAATTCAAGAATCCACCCAGTGGACACTTTATACTTGATTTGCAAGATTGCAGAGGGTTTATATATATATAGTTTTAATATAATTGACTGGCCACTGAGGACCGTTCTTGTTTTTTTATAGACATTAAATAGCCATTCAAATGCAAAATCGAATATCCTTTTTCTTTTTACATGGTTCAAAGTTTTTATATTTTTTAAAAAAGATTAATAATACCAATAGCATACTCTTTATTGTTTTTAAATACTTTATAGTATTATATTTCCATGGCTCTGTGTTTCTTTGGATTATATGCGTTTAAGTATGACCGTTGAAAATGGGATCGGATCAGGCGGTAGATAGAAGTTGTCGGCGAGTCCACTGATTTTGATTTGCGAACCAATGGGCACCGGGGAAATATATATATAAAACAGCCGACAACGTATTAGAACTGCTGTTCTTGTTCTCTTTTTGACAATTAATTCTTGTCCCTGTCACTGAACAATAACCACCACAAAAAATCTAATTTTACATCACAGTAGTTACAGTTATTAGAGTTTTGGATTAATATTGGTCAATAATTTTAGAATTTATGAGATTAATTGAGTGTATGCAAACTAATTTGAATATGTAATATTAATAAAAAATCATTATTATCAATTGTATTGTGTTCTCATAAATTTTGCGGTCATTTTTACATCAATACCATTATTTTGATTATGACTTTACGATCGCAGACAGTAAATGGATTGTTAATAATTTAAAATAAAAAATAAATTTTAAAATATTTTAAAGATGTAGTTAATAACTTTGGTATGATCTAGTCATTTGGTGTAAAACCAGCTTTTGGTGATAATTGGCATTTGGTATTTAACATTGGTTAAAGTTTTTTTTTTTAAATGTTATTAATTTAAAAATATATTAAAATAATATTTTTTATTTTTAAAATTTTAATATCAACAGATCAAAACAATTTAAATATATATAAAAATTATTTTTTATTCCCAAAAACAGCATATTAAATTGATTGTCATGACAGATCTAAAAGTGAATGAAAATAGCTTTTTCCCCTTTAAAACCTGTGTATTGCCGTTGAAAAGTCAATCAATCATTGATATCAAGATAAGAAACTCTATAATATTTAACATGTGACTAACAACAGAAATAATTACCGATAATTGAAAATATTGTTATAATTTTTATGAATCTCTCTCTCTCTCTCTCTGCCCCTTTCTTCTATTTAATAGAAATAAATTATACTTGGGAATTTATCTCAAAATAAATTAGGTATAGAAACCTACTGCAGTGGCTCCTAGTAGAACTGGTGAAAGAAATCTATCTCAAAATAAGATTTTGTTTGTTTTGGAATTTCTGTTTAATTTTAGAAGAAGAAGAAGAATAGCCAGTGTCACTCAACACTGCTGAAAAAGATTACAAACTCTCTCTCATGCTACAATCTCCATCCAAGTTGAACTACACCGTTTAATGTTTTAATTTGTAATCTGTAAACAGAAAATTAAAAAAAAAAAAAAAAAGCATTAACATTTTACACAATACCGTTACCTTGCTGTGCAAAATAAACCCAAAAAGGCTGTTAGGATCGGCAATATGAAAAATATTAACAAAGATGTTTGTATAATTAGATCAAAAAAAAAAAAAAACCTAGACTAAAAATACTATTATCTGATTGCTAACCACCATCCATTCTAGTTTGTAAATCTATACAGGCACAAAAAACGATGGCTTAAACGGAGCCGACTCGTAACAAAAAGGAGCCGCAGGATGCTGCCACTTCTTGAACACCACTGGCTTCTCCCCCTCCGTTACCTGAATCCTCGAAGACGGCGGCAGATCCTCTCGAGACTTCGTATCCATCGCAGTAGGCGACGTAATAAGTGGAGACAAAAGAGGAATCGCAACGTTCCAGCTAGAAGAAGAAGGCGGGCTGATCTGCAAGGAGGCCGGTCTCCGCCGCTGTATCCGGCTGGGACGCGACCGTGCTGCGGTGGAGTTAGTGTTTCGAAGTGTGTCCGACATGCTTTGGGTTTTCGGCGAGTGAGCGCTACGTGTTGTAAGGGGAGAGGAGGAGAGGAAATGTGGTTATTTATAGAGAGAGCACAAGAATAGGATAGGTGATAGAAGGCTAGACGTGGCCCTGCCTTGGGGTCATGGGCATGTGCTGTACACGTTTAATAAAGGGAAGCTTTTCTTTAGAAATACATGGTACAAAAAAAGAAGCATATAATAATAGTATAATTGTTAAATTATTGATATTCATTCATAGGGTTCGGCTTCGGCTCTTAGTATAATTTGTTTTTAAAAATATCTTTTATTTATAAATATATTAAAATAATATTATTTTATTTTTTAAAAATTATTTTTGATATCAGTACAATATCAACACTGATTTGGACATATCTGAAATATCAAATGCCGAAATCAAGTGATTTAAAAGCTCAAATTCATCTACATATTAAGAATTACAACTTTTATGAAGGGCCCAAAATCAAAAAGAAAAAATCATGTGCAATACAAAAATCCAAGTGCAAGCTGGATGGTGAGTTGTGTTTCTTAATAAGGATCGAAGGGATTTTCTCTACAACATTAATCTCTTACTTTTTAGCCTTGATTTCCAATGATTAGGACTCTTCCAGAATAAATAAGAGAAATACCAAAGAGACAAAGAAAGCCAATCTCCTTCTCTATTTTTTTTCGAGATCTCATAACAAAATCACAAAGCATAAGCATCTGATTCACCTGCTAAGTAGAGTTTTCATTGTAATTCTTACTCTTTCAAGTACCTATTTATCTAAGATAAATAGGACGAGTAGATGTTCAAACTTTGAATGTTGGCCGAGAATAAATTACATAGATCTTGGTCTTAAAGCTATTATTGGGTGAAGAGATTGCTTCTCAATACTTAATTCACTTAATGGTAATAAATTAATTAGAAGTTTATTCTGATTAGTTTAACATGTCTTTAGATTTCCCTTGACTTTAATGAAGATCTAATTAATTTGTTTGAATTAAAAGGATATTAGTTTAACTTCTATAATAAACCAATTTGTTATAATGAAAGAATACCTCCTTTGAATTGAGTTGACTATATATTGATTAACCATCTTTAATATTTAACACTTTTGTTTATTTAATTTTTGTTGATTCAAACCACCCCTTTCCTTGAATTTGGTATTTGTAGGAAAATAAATCAACTTTTCTTGAGTTAGATCTGATCTCTACCACCATATTATAACTAAATTATCGCTTCAATAATAGTAAAATCAGAATAAATTTATGGAGATTTCGATAACCAAGCGACTTCAATGAAATAATAAATTGAGCCAAGTAAAGTTTAGAGAGAAGCAAAGCAACAACATAAACCTAAGCCATTAGGTAAATGCAACATATGTGTCTATTTGAGAGTATGATTGAGATTGTTTTTAAAATATTTATTGTTTAGAAATATATTAAAATAATATTTTTAAAAAATTATTTTTGATATCGGTACATTAAAATCATCTAAAAATAACCAAAACCTATTTTAAAATAAAAAATATTTTTTTAATTTTTTTTAAACATAGTGCCAAGATGGTCAAAAGTGTAGTGGAGTTGGTTTCTGACACTTGACGCTTCCCTCTTCTATCTCTCAGATAACAATAACTACACTCTAACCGACCCAGCTAACTTGAAAGAAGTGGGTGGCTTTTCTCTTACACCATCATGTTTTTTTTTACCCGTCCTACGCTACACCACAAAGAGGCTTTATGCTAACGTTAAATCACGCACGTGAGAGCCTACAAAATTTTAGTGGTTTCTTGTTTTGATCGAACAATCATCAATGACTATGTGTGCGTGAGAGAGAAAAAGAGTCCAGTGGATGGGTTCGTGGTGACGTGGTCCCTCCCATGCCTTGTATCTCTCCAATGTTTGATCGCCATGTGTATGGCCAACACCAGTCGTCATCAATCCTCACTGGCCTTTTCTTGAATGAATGAAAAACTAATTTTAATACAGTATCATGGAGAGCCCTCCCTCTTCATTAAGCCCTTGACAAGGACCTGGAAGAAAAGCCTCCAATTGGTAGATTAGATCCGGAATCATTAAGCTCGGATGACTTTGTTGTTTTTCACACTCAAAATCTTGTTCTAATACCTGGTGTATTCAACCAAGTCAGGCTAAGGTCTAAATTTCAATTGCCCCAACAGTTTTCCTGTGCTGGATGATGGCTGGTCTTCATAAATTAAACCATGGACCAATTATCTGCATCAAAGTGGAATGCGTGTAATCAATTTCTTGGACTTCTCAAAGAGCCCGAAGCAAGAAGTTTCAGGATAGATTTTGACAAATGAATCTGACCTTGACAGTGAATCTTCTATCAGAAACTGTGTTTTTGTTCAATCCAGTGGACTCGCATTATTGCTTGCTCCTCTACTGCAGGATTCCTGGTGGGATCCTGCATAGTTCAACATACACAGTTTCAACATGATGACGGGAAATTCTCAGCAGTGTAAAGGTTATAAAAAATATTTTAAAAGTTTTTTTATATTGGTAAAACATAATTAATTTTTTGAGTGCAAGAATATATATATGATTTATTATCCTACACAGAAAAAAAAAAACTTTCATCAAGTGTATACATAATAAAATTTGAGATGGTATAGAAATCAATAAAGAAAGTGAAGTGAGCTTGTGTATATAAAGATTAGTTGAGTAAGAAGAAAACTTTCAATTTGCCCTTTGCGGACGAGGCAATACCTACACTCTCTAATTTTTTTTTGTTATTTTATTAAAATAATTTTTGATGACCCTTAAACTGAAATCATAATATTTGTAACAATCAATATTTGTAGCAATTGCAAAATTATTTTTAACAATTATAAATTTTAAAATATTTTCCGTTTAATTTTTCCAGCTATAAATGTTATCATAATTTAATTTTATAACAACTATATTTTTACTTAATTTTGTATTTTGTAACGACATTTTACTTCCATGAGACTTTTCTTCTTTTTATTTTTTATTCAACGTCTCATACATTTCAGTATTACACTAGTTTATTTCAAGTTTATATTTTTATATTATAATAAATATTAAATTATTATTGGTTTTGAAGAATATTTTGAAAATTTATGAAATGCCATGAAATTTTAATTAATATGAGAAGTATGTTTGAGTATCCTTATGGCACCGCTCCTATGTTGCTAGTCATGGGCTTGGAATTCCGAGCCCGTGACACTCCCCTTCTCAATTGAATCTCTACGAGGCCTAGAAACGAAGCCCACTTACCAAAAATACAATGCTCTTTTCTACAACAACCTCACATACGAATATGTTCCAAGCCTTCCAGGAGCTTTAAACCTTTGAAAGAGCCCTTCCAGTTCTTCTCAACATTAACCCGGATCTGTTCTCTGTTGGGCATGTTATCAGGTCAGTTTCCTTGAACAATGCCCGAAAAATTGTATACACTAACGGTTTAAAAATCAATTCATCTAAAATCTTAAGTTATTAAGTGAAATTTTAGAATATAATTTATATTATTCTCTAACACACCTCCTCAAGTAAAAAAAATTTAGGTTTGAAACTTACATATATACCCACACTATCTTGTGTTTGATTTATACCAAATAGAATGATGGTGGTGAGGTTCAAACTCGTGACTGCTACGTCAACAAGACTCTGGTACTAAGTTAAGAATCAGTTCACCTAAAAGCTCAAGTTATTAGGTGATGTAACAATTTAACTAATTTAATTCTTTCCTTTTGTGAGAGAACCCTCTATCAGGAGCTTTTTATTGAATTTTCTTCGGAAGAAAGGAAATAACAATGTTTTTGGGTTTTTAGGGTTTATCAATGCAGAAAAGACAACAATAAAAGAAAAAAATAGAATTTAACCTAAAACTAAACAATTGATATTCTAGGCAGATTCGAGGTAGCCCGATCTTTCTTGGACAATTGATTTGCTTTAAAGCAGTTTCTTCCTCCTTGCCTTGAATTTGTCCTCCTCCTTTTTAATATAACCCTTTAGACTAATTAGTATTTGATTCGTATACATATTTCATGTGTTTATCATAATTTACTTGACAACTGTTACTTTTAAACAACATCGTTCTTTTGTTACCTGACACTCTCTCTCTTTTTTTACAGATAAGCGTTCTGAGGAAGCCATTTTACTACTTGCTTCCATTTTGACTTCATCTTTTCCATTGAGAGCTTCGAGAGCCTTTGCCCGGTTCCAACTCCCCTCTCCTTCGATTTGTGCGTTGAGAGTCATGAGGAAGCCTTTCTTCCTTGCTTCTTCAGTCTGTTCGTTGAGAGCCACGGAAGAGTCAGAACTGTTACAGGTGAAGCCCCAAAAAATAATTTATATTATTGTTTAACATCAACTTAAGAGGAAACATTAGTGTGCTTGGAGGTCCCATCTCTCGCATGATCAGAGAGGAGTTAGAAGAGTTCAAAAGCATTTATTTTCTGGATTCTGCGACCAAAATAATTTGTTCATCTTTGTTAAGAGACGAGTCTGATACAATTTGTTCATCTTTGTTTTGTTCTCAACTCTTCCGGGTACCTTTTCCCCTACTGACTATAGGTAGAATTGCAGCCGCTTTAACTGGATCACTCTATTTTGACCAGCAACAATTAAGATCGCATACTAGCATAAATTATTTGTATGATGC
Source organism: Salix arbutifolia (assembly GCA_025169955.1). NCBI lineage: Eukaryota > Viridiplantae > Streptophyta > Magnoliopsida > Malpighiales > Salicaceae > Salix > Salix arbutifolia. The sequence goes on from CM045909.1 coordinate 10,164,032, forward strand.
AACTACTTGGATCCCATCAGCACATTTGTGCAAACCGGAAAGTCCATTGTGATTGAGCAATATAGAGCTGCTAGCAGTTTTGTATAGCATACATCATTAACATTATTGAACTAAATAATTAATCATTTCCTGGATTTTTTGCAATTAGTGGCATAACTAGTATCAGTGGATGCCATGTTCATACAAGATGAAGACTGTGTTGCAATAATGGTTAATGCAGAGCTCATACAAATTGCAATATTTTTGTGATTACATGTCATGCCTATTTTTTCCTTAGTTTCGTATTCTACCACGCTTGCAATATTTTCTTAATATTCTGAGAGAGAGAGAAAGGGGTGGGAGACCAAACATCTAGCGGAAACTTAATTGTAGTTTTCAATAAGATGCATGGCACCTTGTATCGTAATGGTATGCATGCAATTTGAGTCGGCAGGAAATTACATATTGAGTCTGAACAGAGGGATGAATCGCAATGGTGTCGTCGCTGCACTTGTTCTTGCTCCCTTCGCTCTGCTTCTTGAAAGGTCTCTCAACACAACCATCAAAGCCACGACTAATTATAACTGTCTAACCTACAGATGTCTAATTACATCGATAAATGTTGTTGTTGGACCCACTTCGCATTCATAATTAAGCATCAATATATATATATATAGCACAATTAATTTGATTGGGTGTTTTGCTACAAATAATGTATAAAATTTCACTAACAAAAAATGTGGCACTGATGATAATTTTGCTCGAGTTTTTGGTGATTTCTTTCACCGAGTCTTCGTTTTTCTACTAATTGGGTGTTTGTTTTTGTGGTGCAACTGAAAGTTGCAAAAAAATTTCTAATCTAGTGTTTGATAAATGTAAAAAGCAGAAATATGATATAGGTTCCACATATATAAATTGCATAGAACTCCAGCGTAAGAAAAGCAGTAATTTACTACTTTTCAATATTTGTTTTTCGATCTGAGAGAGGGGGGCTGCTGGGTTGTTAATATAAAAATTATATTTTTAATATTAAAATAATCTAAAAATCTAAAAATTTAATTAAAATATAAATAAATATATCAGAAAAAGATCACAGTATAACTTTTGACTTGCAATTCTAATTTTGCTTCAGATGATATTTTACCATATGTTGTTTTGGGATCGCAAAGGCCTTCACATACAGATTTAGTTCGTGATAAAATTACAAGTAGTTTGATGGAAGAATAAAAACAAGTGTCTAATTTACTTGAATTATTAATTATATTTTATTATTATAATTATTAAATATTTAATAATATATATATACTTTAAAGTAATTTTACAAATTGAAAACAATATGAAAAGCTTGATAACCAAATACTTGATACTATTTTTCATTAACCTCAAATTCAACCACAGTTTTAACCAAACACTTTAAAAATTATTTAGAATTGCAGCTAAGGTGCTTTTATGAAACTGTTTTTTTAAAATCTAAACTATAAAAACAAAAACAATATCAAACACACCCTACACTTTTTCCTACCTAATAGTTGCGAGAAAGGAAGTATAAAAAGAATATTCAGTGAAGGCCTTGCTTTGGAATTCACCTTGACCAGTAACCTCAAAATATTATCCACGAGTTAACTCCTAAATTTTAAGTTTTCTAGGATCCATAAACAATTTTTTCAAATAATTTGAATTTACACAGGCCAATTTTATTTTTTTTTGTTTAAGGAATTTTCATTAAATTGCAACTGATACAGAAAAATCAGCCACAGAACTCGGTCCTAATTGCAGTTAGATTGCTAGTGACGTGGTGCATGGAGTGAGGGGTCTCTTCTCCCTATAGAAGGCTGCCTTTGTGATTCGTTCGAGCAGGTGGCGACTTTTGGAAATGGTATGTAACGTCTTGGAGTAAGATGGCAACTCGTCAAGGATTTCCTACCGAATAAAAGGACACATAAGGGTATGATTTTCGATTATAAGTTAATATGTGACTCAACTGGCGACTGTGTTAAGTTATAGGGACCAATTTGTACGATAACATAAAAAATTCATCTTAAAGATCTCCTTCCGTCTCTTGTCCCCTTCTCTGCACAGCAACACCCACCAGAGCACAAAAAGTCAATCACTAACCTCTCACCATGTGCACATTAGAGAAGACGGACAATAACATCTTCGTTTTAACATTGACCGGCGACGATGAGCACCGTTTGAATCCCACTCTTATCGGCTCCATCCTCTCCGCTCTTCGCGATGCCAAGGAGCAAGCCACTAGTGGATCGGTTCTCATCAACACATCACGAGGGAAGTTCTTCTCCAACGGATTCGATTTAGCCTGGGCTCAAGCCGCCGGCTCCAAGCCCAAAGCCATCGAGCGCCTCCATCACATGGTGGAACTTCTCAAGCCGGTGGTGGCCGAGCTGATTTCTCTCCCCATGCCGACTATCGCCGCCATCAACGGCCACGCAGCCGCCGGGGGCCTGATTCTGGCTCTGAGCCATGACTACGTCTACATGAAGAGGGATAGAGGTGTGCTGTACATGAGCGAGGTTGACATAGGGCTAACGATCCCTGATTATTTCAATGCCCTTTTAAGGGCTAAGATCGGATCGCCGTCGGCTCGACGCGATGTGCTGCTGAGAGGAGCCAAGGTTAGGGGAGACGAGGCGGTGAGTATGGGGATTGTGGAGGGGGCTCACGATAACGAGGAGAGGTTGAGGGAGGCTACAATGAGCCATGGAAAACAGCTGGCATCGAGGAAGTGGGATGGCGCGGTTTACAAGGAGATAAGGAAGAGTCTGTATCCTGAGTTATGTGCCGTGCTTGGATTGGGCGATGCAGAAGTAATTGCAAAACTCTGAGGAAAAGAGAAGACTAAGATGAAGTGATCATGTTTTATTAATTGTCTTAAAATAAGATTGACAAATGATTCGTGTCCCCATTTACTAGTATTAATTATAAATCAGATTTCATTACCATTTATTATGCTCCTCCTCTCTTTGTTTGAGAACAACCCGATTCCTTTTCAAACCAAGCTGGCGAACGCCATGTTAGAATCGACTAATTCATCTGTAAATCGTATTCACATGTAAAGATTTTAGCTATTCTGTGAAGATGGTATTAGGATTTGCTGCCTGATTTCAGATAGAGCTAATTATCTGCTTTAAATGATTTTATTGCCGCGTTGCATTTCTAACAGAACCTTCAAAGTTCTTAGGGTTGGAAGCTCTTGTGCTTGTCAGCCAGTTCATGTTCTGTGACATGTCTATATGCTCACAAATTTTATTCCTCTCCTCTCTGTACTGTAACTGCTAAAGCATTATGTGCAATGCACCTACATTACTGTTCATGTAAAATATAATTTTATTTTCTTAATTTAATTCTTTTTCTTACCCTTTTTAGAACAATTAAATCAATCAAGTCACATTAAGAAGACTCTTATAGAATTTAATGTAAAACCCAAATTATACAAAAAATTGGGTTGAGAAGTTTTTCCTATCAATTTTGTTATTTTTTTCTCAATTCATCCTCCACTCTCTTTTTTTTTACCAATTTGGCATGTATTTAGATGGAACAATTCTTATATAATCTCCTTTAGGTTTAGGGTTATGCAAGAAGTCATATCTAAAAAAATTAAAATTAATTTGTTAGACCAAATTTAATAATAATATCATTTCCATTGAAAAATATAATACCGAAACGAAGACAAGCTTAGTTAGAACATCAAGGAAAAGGAGAAACTCCTTGCTCACCAAATACTCTCAGCAGTTAGTGAGGATTTGACTTGCTGCTCCGCCTTTCCACGGCACAAAAGTTGCATTTGTTCTTCGAATGCAGTGCCTCCTTAGTTTTTATTTTACAGTATTTTTTGTTTAAAAATATATTAAAATAATATATGTTTTATTTTTAAAAAATTATTAATATATGAAAATAATCTAAAAACATTATTTTTTTAATTTAAAATAAAAAAAATAAAAAACTTTTGAAATACAATGTTAAACAGAGTATTAACAGCCATGAGAGCTGGGCAATAAATATCAAAGACCTGAAACAACAATTAGACAAGTAGAACCAGACACAACTAGCATCATGCTAACCAGGGAGGAATGATGTTCCTCAAAGTTTTCATTTTAGTCCTAAAATTATGACACCTTTAATCTACCTTCAGTTTAAGGCTTGCTTATTAAAAATAAATAAATAAATCTACATTTTGCACCAGGTAGTCAAAGACAAAGAACAGGCCAAATCACAATCATGAAGAAAATAGATAAGGTAACCTCAACACCATCAATTGCTTCACTTGAGGGAATTGCATGTAAGACTGCAAAAAGAAACAGCATGATTCAGCAGATAACGTTAACAAGAAGTTACTGTCTTTTGTTGGAACTCAATCAATGCTGTGATTTAGGCAGAGTTTTATTTAACGTTGACAAGACTTGACTCAGTGCATATTTTTATTTCTGTTTGTGTTCTACTGCATTTCCATAACTGAATGGAGAAAACAGATCCATGCAGCTTAAATCAACTAGTTTGAAATTCAAGGCTAGGTTAAGTCGGGCAAACATGGTCAGAAGACCCATAAAAGACAAGAATTGAAAAGGTCGGAGCTAGGCAATTCTCTTGGATAATGAAACAAGAGCTTCATCCATCTACTGGTTGAGCTAGTATATTCTCTGATCTGAAATGCTGAAAGTCTTCCTCACTTGAGAAGGACTTGGATAAATATAATAGGGATGATTCAATATCTACCCCCTTAAAAAGATGAATGAAGTTAGATTGAAGTGCTCGTATAATCTTCTTTTTTTTAATCTGACAAGTGCCTTAACTTTGCCTGAGAAAGATTGTAAAAAAAAAGAAAAACAGGTTTTCACTGGTGTCTTCTGGGACCATAACATGATCAGTTGAGTGGATGTTCTGCTGGTTTGCCAATTGCTAAACTTAATCTACTGCACATACTTGAATGCATCTAAAACATGCTCATTGTAACAAACATGGATGTAACCACAGAATTATGTGCTTTACTGTTCCTCCACAGCAGGAATAACACCAGCTTTCAAAACCACTCCACAATCTAGGGGAAAACGGAGGAGAAAACTATGGCAATCATCCAGGCTACAAGAAATAAAGAATGCAATTGCATAGTAATTCTTGCTGCCAAAACTCAACAATTGTATGCTACAAAACAACTTTCTCTGGAGGTCTATCGACTTGTCCATACAGTACCAAGTTATCTTAATATCAGATTACAGTTCAATTAAGTCAATTAAAGTAATTGCAAGAGAATCTTACCAGTGGAAAGAATGCTACTAGTGATAGCTTCAGCAAGGCCAACCTTCTCTTCTTTTGTTGGCTCAGAAGAAAAAGTTGGATGGCTCTCCCACATTGGATATCCAACGCTATAATGCCAGGAAATAAACCATCTGACATGTCAGGCCTTCTAGAATATTCCATATGCAATGTGTCTTCTAGCATATTCTCATAGTCATGGAACCTGATGATGCTCGGCATTATGGTCAGACAGTAACTTCAGCAAATTGTTTAAATAATCAATGAGGTAGGAAAGCTAGTGCAAAACAAGAACACTTGAAAAATATCCAACCAAGAACGAGGTGGTGATGGATATATATCTGGAACTAAAAGGGTGGGGTAGAACAGACCCATGGGGAGCACCTGTTCCATGAGAGTATCAAGGTTATAACACTATTCAGCTAAATATCCTTGAGGAAGAGGACGAGTCTCAGAAGATTTTGGCAATAGAAGACGAACATTATTAAGGGCATTTAGTCGAGTTTTGTGAGATCCAGCAGGCATGTCATCCTCATAAGAATGAACTACAGCAACAACATCAAGCTTCTCCTCCTGTACACAGAGAAGTAAATCACAGAGGAAACAAAATGATACAAATGTAAGACTTACAGTAGCAATGCCTTATTCAAGGGGTATCTGGAATGGCTGATTCAGCTAAAACTACACTAAGATTAGGACCATGTATCAAGATCAGCACTCCCAAGACTGTGTTTGGCGGTTCATGCATACTGAATAGAATAGAAAGTGCTAGCACATTACTGAAGGAGCTAAAATGCAAATAACACTGCACACAAGATTTTCATAGAAACACGCGGTTGAAGATACAATTAAAAGGTGTATCATAGACTACTTTAGCAGAGAAAGGGACAGCCAGAAAAAAGTATTTCACAGATGAACTTCTGTCTGTCAAAAAATATAACATCATGAGATTGCTAACAGCATATAATGGAAGGCGAACCAAACATGTTTAATAGGAACACGAGCTTTATAAATGACCCAGACAAGAAAGGCATAATATGGAGGTATGTCATCATCATTCATGTCTGAAATCTTAAAGTTCACGGCATCTACATATGATCAACAAAACAAGGCATTAGACCTAAAACAGCAATGTCAACTTTGAAGATCCAGAATCTAGATGGTTGAGGGTTTCTTGGAACTAGATAACAGATAATTACCAGAAATTTGATTTTCCTATTCTGTAATAGAAGTAGGTGCAAAAAAACTCCCAGATATTCATCGGCATAACAAAGGCCATATAAAACAGGGTTTGTTCATGAATGAAATCAATCACCAACAACGAATGACTGTAATAACAGATGTCATCTGATTTCTGTTAAAGAGGAAACACTCTTGTGTGCTAACAGAAAGGAAGAAACTGGCAGTGTAGCCAATGCATGACAATAAACTGAAAAATTATAGAAAAAGAAGGTGACCTTGATTCCACAATAGGACTCTTTCAGTCTATTAAGCATCGACAAATCTATAGGTTTTATCAACATGTCATTCCGAACTTGGGACCATGTCTGATGATGCCTTTGGGTCCAGATAAGGCATCTAGATATATCCTGAAGAAAAGTTGGTTCAACAATGAAAATAACTTTGACTAGAATATGAAGCATATATATTCTAAATATAGTATTTGCACAAGCTACATGGAAAAAGACTTTTAAAACACCATAAGCTCAAAGGATAATCATTCAAGCATCCATTTGTTATATGAAACTTCTCCAAAACCAAGAAACTAGAATTACTGAGAGTCAGGAAGTATAAGACATGAAGCATGACTAACACAATCTAAGCACGCATCACTGCCTTTTAAATTAGCAGTCAACAATGAAGGTGAGAGAGGATAAATACCAAATAAATCAAGGATTGGTAGTAGTAAGTAGGGTAGCTGATGATGAAGGATTGGTGGCAGCAGGTAATGTGGATGAAGACGAAGTTACATCGATAGGAGCTTGTAAGAATTTGAAATGTGATTAATTTCTGTATATTCAATTGATTTCCTCTTACAATTGAGTATGGATTTATAGACAAATACTAAGATTAAATTAGCTAAATAAAAGTTCTTTTATCTGCCTACTTTACACAGTCTCCATAATAGAAAATAAATGGCTATATATTTTAACAGAGCTAGACTAGGTAGAGGAAATAGTTCTGTCAATATGGATGATTTTCTTCAAATTTAACATCTTTGGATATGAATAATATTATAGAGGGGGGATGGTAACATTTATATCCTTTCTTTGTTGCAAAATAGCCTAGAAAGACACATTTAACAGCCCTTTGATCAAGCTTGTCCCGATGTTGTGACTGTAAATGCATAAAACATGTGCAGCCGAATACTCGTAAATGAGTTAGATTAGGTGGATGTTTCTTCTGAGTTTTCTTGTGGGACGTGGGCAGAGTTTGAGAGGAAATTTGCAAACTTTCCAAGGAGATCTACGGAACTAGAGGCTGAAGTAGTTGATGTTGTGCTGCTAATGTCACATTTTCCCTTAAGATAGGTAGCAAAGTCACTGAGAAGAGCTGTTGGATTCTTCAAAAAATTATCAATGTTGTTAGGAAGGGTTTAATGGAGTGAGCAGTAGCCATATGAGCCTTATACTCATAGTCCTTTTGAGGTTTCTTTCCCTTATCAAAGTTTGGCTTCGATTCTGGATGAAGAATCCAGCACCTCCCAACAGAATGACCAATATTGTGACAGTGGCATTTTAATTCAGGTCGTTTTCCCTTGTAAGGTCTTGCATATTGCTGGGATTTATTAGCAGTACAAGCACGATTTTCAGACAATAAAATTTTAAGGTCAGAATTCATAACCTTTTTACGAGCCTCTTCTCGTTGAAGAGTAATGCATGTACTAGTAAGAGATGGAAGATCTGGATTCATAAGAATTCTGCTGCGAAGATCTTCATAATCTGGACCAAGACTAGTTAAGAGTTGAAAACTCTTATCTTCCTCTTTACGTTTCTTTAACTCTATTGCATCAATAGTGAGGGGACGATATAATGCAAGTTCATTCCATATACTCTTCATGATCCCAAGCAATTGAACGTAGGTTTTGTCATCTTGCTGTAAATTAGCAAGATCCTTCTTTATCTGAAAAATATGAGCTACATTGTTCTGATTTCCATACATCTTTTTCACCGATTTCCATAATTCTAAGAAAGATTCAGAGTAGCTGAATATTTCTGCAATATGATTTTCCTTAGAATTAAGCATCCATGACATAACAAGTTGGTCCTTGCATTGCCAAGCTTCATAATCTTGTGAAGAAGAATCAATTGGTTTAATATGACCCTAGACATTGATTGGGATTTGGCTCCCCTTCCATAATGCTGGAAAATCTATTGGTGTTGTCTGCACCATCTCCTTTGAATGGGTATTCCATAGGATGAGTTTAAAAATTTAATAGAGCTTTAGGAACCAGCTCTCATACCATTAAGAAAAAAAGGAACAATAGTAATGTTTATTGTAATTGTAATTGTTACAGAGGAGAGCCTTATATACGAGATAGAGGTCTCATAATCAGGAAATACAGTCACAGCTAATTCCTATAATCTTGGGCATACTATTTACATAACAATTGTAATTTAATTTGGTAACTTGTAGGAGCAGGATTTGCAGCATAGTTACTTAATTCAGCAGGATTCTCATCTACATAGCTTTCCTTATATCAATAGGATTTGCAGATTTCCTGTTTATCATGTGGAGTTGGCTTCAATAATACATCATTAATATTATTGAACAAAATAATTAATCAATTCCAGGAATTTTTGCTATTAGTGGCATAACTAGTATAAGTGGATGCCATGTTCATAGTAATTTCAAGATGAAGATTGTATTGCAATAAGGGTTAATGTAGAGCTCATGCAAACTACAATATTTTTGTGATTACATGTCATGCCTGTTAATAAAAAATATGCGGGAGTAATAGAATTAAGAAGAAGAATCCACATATATGATGAAGAACTTGCGATCATAAAAGGAATTTATTAGGTATTACAAAGTTAATTGGGATAAATAAGTATATACATGTTTTCATGCTGAAATTACTTTATTATCCTTGTAAAAAAATGCACGCTTTTGGTCCAGGGGCTTTCTTGGCTTTTAAATATTGTTTGTGTAATAAAATTTAGTTGATCCCCTTAAAAGCAAAGAGCAATTAAAATTATATAGAAGAGTGTTTTTTTTTTTTTTTTTTTTTTATCTTTTTATAAACAATTAAGATTTTGCGAGTGGCATCACCCCTTAGTTTCCTTGATTTTCTTAATTTTCAGGAGGGGGGGGGGGGGGGGGGGGGATGTTGTAGTTTTTATCCTAAGGAGCATGGTGTAATAAAAAAAAAAAAAATTTGTACAGTAGGTCTCAAGTTTGAGTTAAAAGTAAGACAACTAAAGTTTTACTCGTTCACATAAGCTCATAAAATATGTTTTTCAAAGAGTTTCCTTGAATCTAAAAATAAATGATATGCATGCAATTCAGTATGATTTTATGTTGTTCCATATATATATGTAATTGAGGGTTGGTTTATCTTGGGGGGATGTTGTAGTTTTTGTCCTAAGGAGCATGGTGTAATAAAAAAAAATAAGATTTGCATAGCAGGTCTCGAGTTTGAGTTAAAAGTAAGACAACTAGAGTTTTACTCGCTCACATGAGCTCATAAAATATGTTTTTCAAAGAGTTTCTCGAATCTAAAAATAAATGATATGCATGCAATTCAGTATGATTTTATGTTGTTCCATATATATATATGTAATTGAGGGTTGGTTTATCTTGGCTAAATGATAGAATATTTCCAATTGCACCTCATAAAAATCTTGGAAAAAAGTATTGGGAAATAATATCTAATTCTGCCTTTTACATCTGTATCTTCTGAATTAAATTCTATAGAAATAAATTCATAGAAACTCACCGACACAATCACGCACTAAAATATTTTTCGAAATGATAACCAAATACATTGAATTCGTGAGCCAGCAGGTTAGAACGAGTGAGAATGAAGGAAATACACAGCCAAGCCAAGGTAGTTGGGAGCCTAGTAACCTTGGGAGGAGCTCTGCCGATGACAGTTTACAAAGGCCCTGAGACTGGTCTCATCAAACAAGCCACCACGGAAGCACAGCCTCCTCATTCCGATGAACATCGGGTGGCCGGGACAATGTTGCTCCTTGTTGGTTGTGTTTCATGGTCCGCTTTCTATGTATTGCAGGTAATAAATATATAGCACAATTAATTTGATGGGGGTGCTTTGCTTCAAATAATGTATAAAATTTCACTCACAAAAAATGTGGCACTGATGATAATTTTGGTCGAGTTTTTGGTGATTTCTTTCACGAGTCTTCGTTTTTCTACTACGCTTTTTCCTACCTAATAGTTGCGAGAGGCCTTTCTTTGGAATTTTCCTGACCAGTAACGTCAACATATTGCATTATCCACGAGTTAACTGCTCCTGAATTTTATGTTTTCCGGGATCCATAAACAATATTTTCAAATAATTTTAATTGACACAGGCCTGATAATTTTGTTATGTTTAAGGAATTTGATTTCAACTGATACAGAAAAATCAGCCAAAGAACTCGGTCCTAATTGCAGATTAGATTGCAAGTGGCGTGGTGAGTGGAGTGAGGGGTCCCTTCTCACTATAGAAGGCTGCCTTTGTGATTCGTTCGCGCAGATGGCGACTTTTGGAAATGGTATGAAACGTCTTGGAGTAAGATGGCAACTCGTCAAAGATTTCCTACCGCATAAAAGGAAACATAAGGGTATGATTTTCGATTATAAGTAAATAAGTGACTCAACTGGCAATTGTGTTAAGTTTAGGGATCAATTTGTACGAAACAGACAAAATTTCATCTTAAATCTATCCTTCCGTCTCTTATCCCCTTCTATGCACAGCAGCGCCCACCAGCACAAAAAGTATCACTAACCTCTCACCATGTGCACATTAGAGAAGACGGACAATAACATCTTCGTTTTAACATTGACCGGCGACGATGAGCACCGTTTAAACCCCACTCTTATCGGCTCCATCCTCTCCGCTATTCGCGATGCCAAAGTGCAAGCCACTAGTGGATCGGTTCTCATCACCACATCACGAGGGAAGTTCTTCTCCAACGGCTTCGATCTAGCCTGGGCTCAAGCCGCCGGCTCCAAGCCCAAAGCCACCGAGCGCCTCCACCACATGGTGGAACTTTTCAAGCCGGTGGTGGCCGAGCTGATTACTCTCCCCATGCCGACTATCGCCGCCATCAACGGCCACGCAGCCGCCGCGGGGCTGATTCTGGCTCTGAGCCATGACTACGTCTACATGAAGAGGGATAGAGGTGTGCTGTACATGAGCGAGGTTGACATAGGGCTAACGATCCCTGTTTATGTCCATGCCCTTTTAAGGGCTAAGATCGGATCGCCGTCGGCTCGTCGCGATGTGCTGCTGAGAGGAGCCAAGGTTAGGGGAGACGAGGCGGTGAGTATGGGGATTGTGGAGGGGGCTCACGATAACGAGGAGAGGTTGAGGGAGGCTACAATGAGCCATGGAAAACAGCTGGCATCGAGGAAGTGGGATGGCGCGGTTTACAAGGAGATAAGGAAGAGTCTGTATCCTGAGTTATGTGCCGTGCTTGGATTGGGTGATGCAGAAGTAATTGCAAAACTCTGAGGAAAAGAGAAGACTAAGATGAAGTGATCATGTTTTATTACTTGTCTTAAAATAAGTATAAATCAGATGCTTGCAAAAAAACTCGCAGATATTCATCGGCATAACAAATGCCATATAAAACAGGGTTTGTTCATGAATGAAATCAATCACCAACAACGAATGACTGTAATAATCAGATGTCATCTGATCTCTGTTAAAGAGGAAGCCCTCTTGTGTGCTAACAGAAAGGAAGAAACTGGCAGTGTAGCCAATGCATGACAATAAACTGAAAAATTATAGAAAAAGAAGGTGACCTTGATTCCACAATAGGACTCTTTCAGTGTATTAAGCACCGTCAAATCTATAGGTTTTATCAACATGTCAGTCCAAACTTCGGACCTAGTCTGATGATGCCTCTGGTCCATATAAGGCATCTGGATATATCCTGAAGAAAAGTTGGTTCTCAATGAAAATAACTTTGACTAGAATATGAAGCAGATATATTCTAAATATAGTATTTGCACAAGCTACATGGCAAAAGACTTTTAAAACACCATCAGTTCAAAGGATTATCATTCAAGCATCCATTTGTTATATGAAGCTTCTCCAAAACCAAGAAACTAGAATTACTAAGAGTGAGGAAGTATAAGACATGAAGCATGACCAACACAATCTAAGCACGCATCACTGCTTTTTAAATTAGCAGTCAACAAGGAAGGTGAGAGAGGATAAATACCAAATAAATCCATGAAGGATATTATCATCCTTGTCTCTTTGTTTTTCCTAGAGTTAATGTTTATATCACCATGGCATGATGACATCTTTTCTAGGTAAGACTCTGAAACAAGCAACCATCCCCCTAGTGGCAGGAAAAATGGCGAGGAAAATGGAGAGAGAGCTTAAGGAAACCTAAGATCATCAGAATCGGTTGATGTAAAAAGACATGTCGATGATTGAGGTTGCAGCAATTGTGCAAAATAGTATGCATCATTAAGCTGGCGACCTCATAATCTAAACTCCCCCTGCTAGGTTATGTCTTTGGGGTTGTGGTAGAGGTGGGAAAAAATTGGTCTGCTAAAAAGCATGTTTGGAATCCCGTCCATAAGTTGATAACTTAAAATGTAGACATCTAGCTGCATGATTGGAATCCCAAGTGGATGTTCTGTAACCGTGGTTTTTAGACATCAATCCCGGAACACATCCTACTGCAGCTTTCAACTCTGGCATGGGTAACTTAAAATCTGGTCAAGCAGCTTATTCCACAAGTTATTTCATCACAAGAGTTCTCAATCAGAAGGTCAATTGCATCTTCTGTAAAACACTTTACGAAAAAGTTCAACCAACAACAACACATGCACATTTTATAATATATGAAGCCAAAAGCTAGACTTGTCAGGATGGCTTAAGAAACATTAAGTGTGCATCTACATCATACAAACCCATGTCAGAGAAATTCCCTTACTAACTGAAGCTTATAACAAGCTCAGGGTTCAGTAGTGAGTTGAAGGATGCAACCAAATGCACACCTCTCCACCAAAAGGCAAAGTCTTTTCCGTATTAGGTAAAGCCACGGAGGGCCAAAGCCACGTGATAAACAGTTATTTTCTTCCTTGCCACTAAACCCCGAAAAATGAAAGGTGCATCCAGTGGGATGGGAATGAGAGGAACATGGAGTTACAATGACAACGCTTGCAGAAGCAACAATGATACTGAAGTGATCGAGGTGGAATTTGCAGTGTTTAAAAAATATGGAATGATTGGTGATTCAAAAGACAGTAAAGACTGAAGGAGGCGAATTGTTAATGATCAGCCAGGGAACCAAAGTTCATGCACTGAATGAAGGTGAAACAGGTGACACAGATGTTATATAGTGCAGCAACACCTCATGATAGTTGGGTGGGATGATGGCTCTGATAGAGTAGTGGCAATAGAGTCCAAAATTTCTTATAGTGGTAAGAATAGGAACAAAAGAAAATATTAGAATTCTTTACTTCTAGAGGACTATATTTTTTGTTTACATTACACAGACAACTTTCTTTACCCAAACTCAGTTTTGAGTTGACGATGATAAAGCATGCATTTTTTCCTTTGATCATTGAGAAAGCATGCCCTTCATTGTGCTCCACCCCAGCATCCCCACCCCCTTCTAACATTTGCAGTAGTGTAATTGAGACCAATGGACGAATCAGCATATTTGGATAACACAGCCTGAATGCTTATAAAGCTAATTTAAGGAATTAAACGGTACTTACCTCAATGCAAACAACAGATGTCACCTGAGCACCCATATTAACGATGCATGCCATTGATAACCAATTCCCAAAACCTGCAGCAAAACCTTCCTGCATCTATCATTTTACAAAAGATCTTCAAATAGGAGTAATCAACATAACAGTGTCAATGTAGAGAAGCAGGTCAATAAAGAAGAAACCAATAGTAACAAAAAAAAAAATAAAGAAACAGGAAATGCTCTTTATCACACCCTTCCCAGATGAAATATAAAGTTAAGTAAAGCTGTGAAGAGAATAAAAACTGAATTACCGTCTTCAAGTAATCCTGCCATTAACCCAAAAAATCGAAGCTGAATATTTGACTAAATGTAAAGGAAAAAAAAGGAAATTGTTGGTGCTTTTACCATTACTGTGAGGAGGAGGAGGAGGAGCCGCCGCGAGGGAGACTTGTTAAACTTGGTATTATGCTCATTTTCCGTCTTCATCGTTTTTTCCCTCTTTAGAGTTCTGTCCAGAAACGTCTTTTCAATTGGGGGAGCGACCGAATTTTAATGGAAAAAAATTATTGTTCTAAACTAGGATAGCCTTCTATTGCATTACTGTGCAGTACAACTACCACCTATCTAACAACAAACTTTTATCATACGGCCTCGAAACTGAATAAATCGCATGCTGTTGTGGTTTAAGAAAAGTACTCGTCTAAATGGGTAACTAAAGCATGAATGATATTAATCCCCCATTCCCAAATTCAGTATATTCTAGCTTAACAGAAAATAAATAAATCTCACTGGACAAAATGAAATGTATATCGGGCCAATTCAATACTGAAATGACAATATCCACCTCCATCCCCAACAAAAAAAAACTACAGATTTGGGTATCACACAGATAGCTGGGGAAACATCCATAAATATATGATACGTGCAGCCACTCGACACCCTGTAAAATTTCAACAGCTACAAAAATAATTCAATCTTTAAAGTTTGCTTCTTTGATGTCTAGCCCACTTTCGCCTTGGGGGTCTTCTTCTTGAGCTGTCTCCTTGGAATCAAGTTCTTCATTCCTGTGAAGAAAAGCAATGCACCAAAAAGGGCAACGCTCTGCCAAAACATCACAAACCCAAAATCAAGAAGTTTCCTGGCATGAATGCTTAATAAAAGAACAAGAGAAATGAATGGGGGTCATAAACAACATCAAGAAGTCATAGGTTAGGACAAACCTGCAAGAATTCATTTAAGAGAATGATGTACTTGGACTCGTTCTGATCATAGTTATAGAAGTCGTACAAAATTGGGGAGGAAAACGCCAAGTAGATAAGCTGAAACAAAATACAAATAATGAAATGTTTACTTTGATGATGACTGTATGAATCAGAAGGAGCTGCTGGGCTTTTCATCACAGTGTAAAGGTAATCAATCAAATAAAGACTGAAAGGAAAGGAGGATCTAACCAGGAGATAAGCACCAAAAGGGCTGCCAAATACGAATAAAAACCCTCCAAGACCCTTCAGAACAATCATCCCCGCTACCAAATGACTAGGCTGCATAAAATACCACTAAATCAGAAAGCGAACAGCACACAAAGTGTAATAACACCCAAAAAACAATCTGCGTGGGTACCAGAGCAGCAGGTAAGGGTAAAAGTTCTTACATCGATGTCCGGGATCGCCACCCCCAATAGGGATGAAAGATGTTTCTTGAAAATAGCAAGCTTGGGAATCAGCTCTGTCACAGCAGGGCCACCATTTTCGCCAAACTCATTGAACCTAAGCATTATAAGCAACATCAAGACAGACGTATCCAGTATCTACCCAATAGCAGTATGAGGGCATTGCAAATTGATAACTACATAGTTTGTCAAGCATAATTACGTTTACAAATTGCATAACATCAATGTCCACAGAAGCCAGCATCACCAAACCTCTTAGGTCAAAAGTGCTGTGAACCCCCGCTAAATTATGTGGCTGGGAAGAAAATAATAGATCAAACCAGTAGAAGCTCCCAAAAAATTACGCGATACAAGAAATAAAACACAATATTACAAGACAAATCACCGTTACACATCACATTATAGTAACTCAATTTGGTATTCATCACAAAGATTAATCTCTGCAGTAATCACCACACGGTATTACAGGATAAAGAATCGTTACACATCGCATTGCTCGATTTAGCACACCATGAAGATCAATTTCTGAAATAAAATCAGTATTCAGGATTGCACAAGTGCTTCTTTGTGCATTTGTTCTTAAATCGTAACAGGAAAAGGAATCGACAGCAATCGTGCACAATAAATATACTAAAACAGTGACTAATCAATTCATCAAATAATACATGCTTTTTGTCTAACTGGACAGTCAAATTAAAAAAATAAAAACATGTAGAGCCCAGTTCAACAGATGCAACAGT
This sequence comes from Salix arbutifolia, assembly GCA_025169955.1. Classification (NCBI taxonomy): domain Eukaryota; kingdom Viridiplantae; phylum Streptophyta; class Magnoliopsida; order Malpighiales; family Salicaceae; genus Salix; species Salix arbutifolia. The sequence continues at coordinate 10,180,579 of CM045909.1, forward strand.
GAGCAAAAACACAAAATATACTACTACTATGGATTGATACATCTGACAAGAGCATAAAATCATAAGCGAAAACAGCAATATAGAGCTTGAATCGGATCTTGAAGGAAAGTCCGTGATAAAAAAAAAAGCACGTGTGTCCGTCATAACAAGCTAAAACGAAACAAAAACTCGATAGAATCAGAGAGATCTGAAAGAGAGAAAGGGAATCACGGTGTACATTTGCCAAGCTGAGAGGATGAAGAGGGAAGCGAAGAGAACTCTGCCGAGAAAAGAGAAAAACCCCATGTCTCTAGTTTTTTGACTTTTCAAATCTGGTGGTTGGGTCTCTCTGGGTGTGTTTCTGGAATGAACTTATAGCCTCTCAGCTGTTTGCAGTACTATAGACTAGAGGGTGCAGCATATACGGCCAAGGAGAGAGTTGGCCGTTGGGTCATTCAGCAGGTCAAGTTAAAAGAATCGGGACAGCAGAGAGCAGCCAGGATCGAGAATAATATAAAGAATAGGGGCACGCAGATTAGTAATTTACTGGGTTAACGGGACCGAGCGTGGCTGCGGGTTGGCTCGTTTAAGCTGAACATCAAGTTTAGGAATCAGAATCTAATTCAAGCTAAATATTTAATTCAACTGGATAACATATTAATTTGTAATTCTCAACCTTGATAGGAACTTAATTATTTTTATATCCTTAAAGCTTATCAATTTTAGAAACTATTGCATATATTATTCAATATATATGTAAATTAACTTAATTTGAAGGGTCAGTACCTTAGATTTGAATAAAAAATAAAACGTATAAATTAGTTTTATAATAAAAAAATAAATCATCAAGAAAAAAATATCTAATTGATAAAAAAATATCTTATAGAAAACACAAAAGAAACCGGGCCTAGTGACCCCATGCCCAGAAGCTACAGATTCGGGCTAAGGTGGAGGGGCTCGAACATGACGTGCCGGGGCCGAGCTTGCTGAGCCCGTGCACTTATTTTTATTTTATTTTATTTTCATTAAATGATAGATAATCCTTTTATTGTCGGGGTAAGATTTTGAAAGAGAGAAGAAAATGCACCTTGTCCTTAGCCTGCCCGTGACTCTTTTAAGATACTCTTTTCCCACCATTTTTAACAAAAGAAAAGAAAAAATCATCGGCACTACGTCTTCAATCTCGTTACAGTTTCAGAATTACAGTTTCATAGGCAAAAACAAATCTTGGTTTTGGTTTGTTTTCTTACCATGAATGAGTTTTTCAAGACCACCCATCGATTCAGCTTATCAGAATGTGTTGGTCAAGACTGGATTGCTGAGATTTGAGTTCTTACCAGAAATTCAATCCTATTTGAGTGAAACTGCACTCAAATTCTTCGGACCCCGCCCCCATTCAATCAAAATCAACATTCCACGATTGGTTCTGGGCCGATGGCTGCTATAGCTTGTCTGAGAAAAAGCTGTTTTTTTTATTTATTAATGTCGATATCCAACTAATTTATATAAACCCCTATGAATTACGAAAATAATAATTATATAAATTTTTAATAATTATTATATTAACAATCACATCATTCGAATTTAAAAATATTAAAAAACAAATCTTTTAATTTTAATTTTTTATCGGCGGACTACCTACTTTGCACTAGCTAATGATATCCATGAGCTAGATGTTAAGATTGATGATTATTTAAGTATATTTACACCCTTATCAGTACACGTTAAGAAAAATCCATGGTACAATAGTCCCTACCATAGCGGGCCGTTTCTTCTCATCGATATTCCAAGTCAAGATCAGGTTTATAGGGAAAAATCAAGTTTAAAACAAGTGAGCTAATTAGCAATATTAAATATTTATAAGTTAGTCAAATTCTATTAAATAAATAGTGCTGAATCCTTCAAGATTAATCTGATTGGGTTAAGCTTAATGACTCATTCCAACAAGTTAAATTGAACATTTTGTGATTATCCAGCCAAGCTTTGTACACTTAGTGATGTTTAGTTGTAGTGTTTTTTTTTTTTAAATATAAAATTTTTTGTTTAAAAATATATTAAAAAATATATGGAATAAAATACGCTAACCTAAATCATAATATGGAATAAAAAGTCCAAGAAAATGTTTAAAGCCAGCTAGAGTCAATTTGGTCAAAGGCGGAGCTACATAGAAAAGAAGGGTGTATTTCCCTCTTAAAATTTTTAAAATATAATATGTATTATTTTTAATTTTTTTCATTTGCTTTTTGGTTGTTTGTTACTGATGTTCCTGTTTATCATTTCATTTCAAAATTATTTAAAAAAAATTAAAAAACTTTTATTTTTATTTTGTATATTAAATTAAAAAATGTATTTTTATATTATTTTTATGTGCCGATTTCAAAAATAATTTTTTTAAAAAAATATTATTTTGATTTATTTCTAAATAAAAAATAATTTTAAACATCTATATTTAAAACAAACACTGTATTTTGAAAACTTTTTCTTAGGTTGCGCTTTTCAAGTGATTTATTTAGATGAAAGAATGGATAGGTACCCTCCATATTACATTGTGTTTGACATTGCAATTTAATTGTATTTCTTTTTATAAAAAAAGTTTCAAGTTGTTTTTTTATGTGTTTTTTTTAATCTGTTAATATGAAAAATAAATTTTAAAAATAAATAAATATTATTTTAATATATTTTTAAATAAAAAATAATTTAAAAAATAATTTTCCAATCGAATAAGCAATTTGTTACCCTCCCTTGCCATATGTTTCCTGGTTTATTTTTTATAGTATTGAACATTCATAAAAAATGATCATATCATGGTTATAAGGCTCATACGGTAGTTTAACTCAGTCCAAGACATGATTTATTCGACCAACTTAATTTTTTTTATTAAAACAATATAATTTTATATAAAAAAATATAATTATATATATAAAAAATCTCAATTAAAATTAAAATGATACCCGGGCTCGAAAGTCATGTTCTGAACCGGGTTTTATATAGATGGATGATACATTACTTGAAAAGTTCCTCTTTGAAAGTCCATCTAGAGCGTATCCTTGTTTTATTCATCCAAGGTCTGAATGAATGATCGGCCCCGACAATTCAGCCGGCGATACACTCAATCATTTTTTAACTTGAAAAGGAAAATATAGCAGCAATAGATAAATCGTTGCCAGATTGTCAATCGTGGCGGCAGATCCCTTCCATTTGAATATTGAAAGGTTGGCCTAGTTTTCTCGTGATGGATAAATCCCACAAACCTCAGCACCAGCGATGGTGTGTTCTTGGCTGACTACCCCTGCGCAGAATAGTTTATATTCACTGTTAATAAACATCATTTTATTCTTATATTTACCTTTTCTTATCAGACAATGAACATTACCATAAGAAAAACCCAGTGGGAGATGGACCAGACAAGCAGACGGGGGACGAAAATTCAACTGAGAAACTGCCTCCATCAAAAACAGTAATGATCAGTTCTATTCTGTAATCCTACAGTGTATTGAAATGTTTTACCACGTGGAAAAGCACCATGTATTATTCTTCGATCAGGATATTATTATTAATAATGCCAGAAGATCCAACATTTGCATCTTAACCTTGAAGAAAGTGTGGAGTGTGCTGCAAGGCAGCAGCATCCCACTTGCCTCTGCATAACAGGGCTCCTGGCATCGTCTGTGTAATCAACTACACGATGATTTTGTTAAGCAAAATTGAAAAATCTCGATCCTTTTAGAGCAAGTTCAATGATAAAAGTTATTTTTAAAAGTTAAATCTATAAAATGGTTCTTGAATAGTGTTTATATGGTTTTTTTTTGATGTGTGCTCCAATAGTAAGAGCCATTTTGGAGAGCTATTTTTTTAATATTATTTTAAATATAATTCAATTATTTTATATATAGTTTAATTATGTAATTAATTATACAATTAATAGAAGTAAGTTATATAAATAAATAATTGCTTCTAAAAAACCTTTAAACAATATAATTATTAATTTAATTTTTTATTTTCTTGTTGAGATATTTTTAAATAAAAATAAAAATAAATATTTTTGATATATTTATATTATATATATATATATATATATAAAACATAAGAACAAAAATTTTGAAGCCAAAAATTTTGTTTGTGATGTACACGTGGCTCCAGAATTTTGAAGCCAAAATTTTGGCTTTTGCTACAAATAGTAGCTAAACCAAGAACAGCTATTTTTAGCTAGTCACATAGGTAATCCGTTGGATAGCCTACAATAAAAAAAAGCTAAAAAAGAGCCAAATTTGGCTTTGGCTCTGCTCGGTTGTACTTGCTCTTATGGCCAAACATCCCACAAAGTAATACATGGTGGGACAAATAACGTTGGGATGGCATCTACTGTCCTTTAATCTCCTGTCACGTCGATGCAGGTGAGTTGGCACCGCACCTGCTAACCCATCACCTTTCCTGCGAGGTATGGCACCGCACCGCCATTCTCCTCGTATGGAAAAAAAAGAAAAAGAAGGAAGTCCAGCTTTGTGCACGAGGCAGCCTTAATTGAATAATAATGGGATCCAATGGGAACATGGAAGTGGCTGCCTGATTCATTCACTGCTTTATATTTATTTCTTTTTTATGAGTTTGACTTGATTCTCAACTCCTTAAAAATTTTCTTTGCAAGTGCTTTTGATTCGGAGTTGTCTTTGTTCTAAGTTCCAGCCTTTTGTTTTCTTTATTGTTGGTGAGATCTGAAGCCTTCAGATCTGATTTCTCTGCGGTTGCGGACACGTTCCGGCTACGACCACTGATTTTGAAGTTCACCATGACAGGGCGAATGATAATTTACAAATGTCACCGGTCGTACATATCTTTTAAGAAACTAAATTTAAAGAAATTTAAAGAATTTTTAGTGAGAGATGTGAACTTAAAATTCAAGAGATAAAATATACATCCTCAGCCAAGAGATTAATCTCTGGAAGTCACTGGTCTATTATTAGAATTTGACTTAACTTTTCTGGCTATAAAATGATGTGTTATGCGTATATGATATAATATATAAGAAAAAATCATTTTAATTTTGACAAATCTATGCCTTTGCGGATAATTTGTTGCTAATTTATTCATTCTGCAACGGGGATTATTCGGATAAATTAGCAATGGAAAATTCATTGTAGAGCAAATTATTTGTTGCTGAGTAATATTTAGCAACGGATTTCCCGTTACTAAGCTTTGTAAAGCAATGGAATATCTATTACTAATTTTCGTTGCAAAGTTTTAACCAACAATGGAATTTTCGTTGCTGATAATTTGATTCAAATTTCATTTTCCATACATACTAGATCTAATAAGTTTTTAAAAATGTTGTGAAACTGGAAGATCTCATGGCTTTGGATTTGTTACTTTCAACAACGGGAAGGCAATGAGAGATGCGATTGATGGAATGAACGGTCAAGACCTCGATGGACGTAACATCATCATGAATGAAGCTCAATCTAGAGGAAACGGTGGCGGCAGTGGCTACAACCGTGGAGGCGGTGGCAGATACGGAGCTCGCCGCAAAGGTGTGTCCTCGTAATAATGTTAAGATCTTAAAGTCCATGTTTTTTTTATAGGGAGAGGATTTTTCTCGAGAAATAAAAAGATGACTAGCTTTTAATATAGCATCAGAGTAGTGTTCTCGAGTTATATTATTATATAAAATATTTTTTTATTTGATAATAAAGATAAATGAATATTTTTCTTACAACTCTTATTGTGCTTGTTTGGTTTTACTTCTTTTGGTTTCTATTTTTTTTTTCTTTTAGAGGCTGTTTGAGAGTATAATAGTAAATTATTTTTTAAAATATTTTTTATTTAAAAATATATTAAAATAATATATATTTTTTAAATATTATTTTTGACATAAACTCATCAAAATAATTTAAAAACACTAAATTTTAATTAATAAAAAATCACCATTCAAGTGCTTTCCAAACAGTCCCCGTATATTAAGAGGGTGTTTGGGAGAGCTGTTGCGGTAGCTTTTCATAGCTTTTCAAAAAGCTTTTCGTGCCAAAATACATTTAAATGATGTTTTTTTATTTTTTAAAAATCATTTTTGACATCAGCACATCAAAATGATCTAAAAACACCAAAACATATTCATTTAAAATAAAATAAAAAAATAAAATAAAAATCAAAAGCTGCGGCACGGCTTGAAAAAGCCATGCCAAACAGCTTCTAAATACTCCCAATCATGTCTTCTTTAATAATAAAAAAACTCGCACAGAACATCACCAGGCTTCTTTCCAAATTTTTATTTTTTAATCACAATTAATAGAACATAGAAACACTAGATCCATAGAGAAGTGTTTCAAACAGAACTTAAAAAGAAATAACAGGGGAAATGGGTCCTTTATATTGGATCTTAGCGTAAAAAGAGGGGTCGTATTGGCGACTTCTTTTGGGGGACAGGAGAGAAGATCTCCTCGTAAGAGTTTATTTTCTACATCATTCAAAGAATTTCCCAAAGAGAGGTTAACTCAGACTTTTTAAGTGACTTATTTTTATTGTTTTTGATTTAAAAAAAAACATATTAAAATATATATTTTTTAAAAAATTATTTTTAATATTAACATATTAAAATATCAAAAATCTTATTTTAAAATATATATTTTTTAAAAATAATTCAGAACACCCTAACTTACGGCGACAAACGGACCGAAGACCAAAAGCAGGCCGAGTACTGCTTTCCACTGTAATATTTCGCAAAAGTAGGAGAAACTCACGCGAAGACAATTTTTTTGAAAAACATTAATAGCATTAAACACGCCGTCAGGGTGGATAAGAAAACAAGCTCGCGATAACAAAGCAACACGTCATTCCTTGAACAAACGTGATTGGCTGCTACACGTGTAGAGTTTGAAATAAAAGCCAGGGCAGCAAAATTCAGCGAGTAATCAATCTATCCATACTCTCAAGGGTGAGAATAGCAGTAGCGGGTCTTTTAGCGCCGAACCGAAAAAATCCACTCCTTTAACAAGCCTGTCTCAGTTTAAATCTCCCCCTCTCTGTCTCGATCTTTACAAAAACTTAAAAGATAAGTTTGTTTTTTCGACACAAGTAGTGTAGGAGCAGCGTGTCTCCGTCCGTACAGTAATGGCTTTCATCTCTTTCGTCGGGAGAGTTCTCTTTGCCTCTGTTTTCATTCTCTCTGCCTGGCAAGAGTAAGCTTTCTCCAGATCTGCTTTTTTCCCCCTTCTTTTTCCTATCTGTAAACACAAACCTCTGCAGTTATATTAAAATCAGGGGTTTGCTTCTTATGCTCCCTCCTTACCCTATATACCATAATTAATTTACGTGTTTACTGCTGGTGTGGCTATTATTTCCAACAAGTAGATCTTGGTTAAATATCTTAATTTGCTGTATTTTAATGAATACTTTGTGCATAGTTGGAGTAAGATGTGGTTGTCATGATATTGTTAATTGTTGATTAGGTGTCGGTAAGTTAGATTAGTGCTGTGTTCCAATTTATGAGTTGCTGTTGATTTTGATACTTTCTGGACGTGAGCACTTGAGAGAAAAGTCAAGTGTCTCCATGGATCACCCATTTTGAGCTTGTTGCTATGTTAAAATGAGATTACTTTGACTATATTGCTAATGGTATTGTTGAATGTTTTCTTTTGGAATTTTGATCCATGATGACCTGTTCTGCACCCTTTTTTGCAGATGTACTGGTACTGAGATGGATATCTTTCCAATTGTGCTATTACCTTTTAATTATGTTGATGTGCTGTGTTGATAGTGTTGGTTTCTGTTGTTTGGATTTCCGATGAGATGGTTTTTGATAATTTCGTGGGTTGCTCTGCTGTTTGTGGTTTTTTTCATAATTGTTTATTACTGCCAAATGCGTTTTTGCTTACTTCTAACTTGCCAGTTGGTCATCGAGAATCATTTTTTATTGTTCATGATTGTAGGTTCAACGAATTTGGTTCCGATGGTGGGCCGGCAGCAAATCTTTTGGCACCTAAATTCCTTTCATTCTCAAAACACGTGTCGTCTCATACTGGATTTCAAGTGCCACATTTTGAAGTGCGTATTACGATCCTGCTCATTTTGTTTTCTTAGCAGGTTTGTTTGAATGCCATAACTCATGGAGTTGTTTTCTACAGATGAAATACGCCATTGCTGCTGCTATATCTGTGAAAGCTGCTGGAAGCCTTCTTTTCATCTTTGGCAGTTCTATTGGAGCTTATCTTCTGGTTTGTCTGCTGGTCAATTTGTTCTTGTAGTGAACTGGCAATTTGACCAAGGAATTACATAAAATGCTGCGTTTTTTTTGTGTAGCTTCTGCACCAGCTCATCGTCACCCCAATAGTGTATGATTTTTACAACTATGATGCTGACACAAAGGAATTTAATCTGCATTTTGCAAAGTTCGCACAGGTTAGTAATTCTGAATTATGTTTATGTTTTTCGAGTTTTATATTTCTGTTCTTAATTTCTTAGAATATTCTGTTTCCTTCACTGTTTTCTGGTGATCTATCTAACATGTATGCTTTATTATGTATCTGATAAACTTGTAATGCTATTGTATGGCTGTTCCTTTTCAGAACTTGGCACTGTTCGGGGCATTGCTCTTTTTCATAGGCATGAAGAACTCAATCCCAAGGAGACAACTGAAGAAGAGGTCTCCCAAATCAAAAACATTATGAAAAGCAACCTTTCGATGTTTTGAAGGTTTCCTTTTGCTCGGTGGCTTGATTTCTGGATTTTGTCAAAGATCTAGTTTTTGTACGAGGCTTTCCTCTTCTAGAGACTAGGGACTTAGAAGAAAAGGAAAAGGAAAACAATTTTCTGTTGTGGTTATGTGATCCTATATGCCATTCATGGTCAAAATTGAGGTTTATGTCTGATACTTGTCTCTTTTGCTTTGCGGTCGATGTTTTAAACCACTTTGAAGGTGGAGTGCGTTTCCACCAGGTTTCTTATTGTGCATTCACTTCTTGAATGGCAAACAAAAGCTAGGGTAAAATTTGGCCATGGGTAAAAAAATTTACAAACGACAAACAAATATTGTAAATAGATGCTTAGTCATTGAAACATAATATGGCCAAGTAACACCCTATTTAGCAGCTTTATTTAATTGTTTGTTAATATATTTTTTTGTAATCTAAAAATAAAAATTAAATTAAAACAATTATTTGTTAATATTTTTTTTTGCAAACTAAAAATAAAAATTAAATTAAAACAAAATAGCTTGATTGCATAGTTTCTTTGCCTTTTTATTTATCTAGCAGTGGTTCGGTCAGGTTTTCAAATTAGTCGGTTTGGCTTTGTATTTTAAAATTGTTTTTGAAAAAAAAATTAATATTTTTTAATTATTTTGATAGGCTTATATTGAAAATAATATTTTAAATTAAAAAAAATATCATTTGATGTATTTATGAATGGAAAATATTTTGAAAAGTAACTTGAATCATATTTTCATATAGATAGTAATGACTTGATTTGTCGTGTTTTTGAATGATTGCTTTGTCCAAAAATGAATTCGGCTCCAATTTTTTCTTATAAGAGGAGTGGTAGTGGTGATGATAGTAATGGTAGTAATAACAATGATAATGATGATGGTGATAATAGTTGTAGTGGTGATGTCAGTAATAATGATAATAACAACAACAATAAAATTAATGGTAATATTAATAACAATAATAAGGATAATAGTGGTGGTGATGGTGGTGGTAGTAATAGAAGTAGTATTGGTAATAAATAGTTAAATACAATAATAATGATAGTAGTAGCAATAAAAATGGTAGTAATTGTAGTTGTGGTGGTAGTAGTATTAATGATAATAATTGTGATAGTAATAATGATAATAGTTGTGGTGGTAGCAGTAATGATGATCGTGTTCATAATAAAAGTAACAACAACAATAAAAAGTAACAATAATAATGACAACAACAGCAATAGTAATACCAACGATATTAGTGGTAATAGTCATAGTAATAGTGATAATATTAGTGGTGGTGAAGGTAACAATAATGGTGGTGGCGGCGGCAGTAATAGTGATAGTGATAACAATAATATTGTTAGTAGTGGTTGTAGTAGTTGTGGTAATGATAGTCATAATAATAGTTGTGGTGGTGATAGAGGTAGCAACAGTAGCATTGGTAGCAATAACAATAATATTAATAACAATAGTAGGGGTGTAACAATAATATAAGTAATAATAAGAGTAATAACAATAGGTAATAGTAATAATAATAATATAGGTTGTATGAAATGTTTAAAAAACAAGAAGATCAAGGTGATAAGAAGTGATAAAGATGGGTAGGGAATATGATTAGTGGTGGTGAATTCTAATGAATGAGATGATCACTGGTATTCGGAGATTTCACGAGCAAGAGACTGAAGTTAAAAAACAATTCTACTCAAGCAATTTTGCACAGAAAGTGTTTTTGATCCGTCTCAGTCAGGTGTGGCTAATTGGAAGGATACGTTTGGTTGTAATGTGACTCCTCATTCTCCCAAACCTGAAGAATTGCAGGTATGTCGTCAGAAGTCATGTTGTCAAACATCATAACACGGGATCTATGGCAGTAACACATCAATCTCCAAGACTTTTCCATTGAAAAAATTTCCAAGGCCTCCAGTTTTTTCATGGGAATCACTGGATTGATGTCCATCCCTAGCAGGGAGCATTTAACAGTAAACGTTGGAAATCTTCTACAGGCAAGTCGATTAAACTAATCTAACTTTGCTTCATTCACATCGTCATCACAATTACTACTACAATTATATGGTGTGTCATGACCTCGAACAAAGAGGTATAAGCATATGCTAGTTCATCAGAGTATCGAACATTTTGTAAAACGAGATGATGAGAGAAATGAATTTGCTAAGATAATTTCATTGATGTTCAACTGGGTATTTATACAAAGAAGAGGCTGCAAGGAGACAGTGGTTGATTCGTACAAATCATGAATTAGCTACTGCCCTGCAGCCCTGCAAGCAACAGAGAATAATAAAAATACACATCTCATGTTTGTACAATTGATTCTCTCTGTCTATTATGTCCACTACGTTACTGCCAATCTCAACACTCCCCCTCAAGTTGGAGAGTGAATATCTTTCACACCCAACTTGCTGACCATTGGAATGAACAATTCTTTTCCCAATGGCTTGGTTAAAACATCTGCGAGTTGGTGAGCAGAATCAACATATTGTGTAGTAACAGAACCATCTTGAATTTTGTCTCTGATGTAATGGCAGTCCATTTCGATGTGCCTAGTTCTTTCGTGGAACACTGGGTTAGCAGCAATATGCAATGCAGCCTTGTTGTCACAGTACAACAAAGCAGATTCATGGTGTAAAACCCCCAAGTCCTTTAGAAGACATCGTAACCATGTTAACTCACAGCATGCTCCCGTCATTGCTCTATATTCTGCTTCAGCAGATGAGAGCGACACTGTTTTCTGTCGCTTTGATCGCCAGGATATTAATGATGATCCAAGGAAAACACAATAGCCTGTTGTAGATCTTCTGGTAAGTGGACATCCTGCCTAGTCTGAGTCACAAAAGGCTCGCAACCTCAAATCATTCTTGGAAGAAAAAAATAATCCCCGGCCTGGTGCCCCTTTCAGGTATCGCACTACCCTAAGGGCTGCATCCATGTGAAGTTTCCTGGGCTGATGCATAAAACGGCTCAGCACATGCACAACATATGTTATATCTGGTCTTGATACAGTCAAATAAATCAACCGACCCACCAATCTTCTATACTGATTTGCATTATTAAGCAGTGGACCTTTATCTGATAACTTTAATCCCCCTGTTCCATAGGAGTACTGATAGGAGCCGCACCTGCCAACCCAACATCTTTAATGATTTCCAACGCATATTTTCGTTGCGAAACAAATATGCCACTCTTTGCAGTAGATACTTCAATTCCAAGGAAATATTTCAAATTTCCGAGGTCTTTGATATGAAAATGTTTATGCAGGAATTGTTTAATTGCAGCAATGTTCACAGGGTCATTACCAGTGATCAGGATATCATCAACATATATAAGGAGAATGGTGAAGGACATACCCTGTTTTCTGGTAAATAACGAATAGTCAGCTCTTGATATGAAAATGTTTATGCAGGAATTGTTTAATTGCAGCAATGTTCACAGGGTCATTACCAGTGATCAGGATATCATCAACATATATAAGGAGAATGGTGAAGGACATACCCTGTTTTCTGGTAAATAACGAATAGTCAGCTCTTGACTGTACAAAACCAGCAGAATGCATAGCCTCGGAAAATTTGGCGAACCATTGGCGAGATGCCTGTTTTAATCCGTAAGTGACTTGTGTAGGCGACAAACTAGATTGTGCTCCCCCTGTCGCCGAAGACCCGGGGGCAGAGACATATAAATCTCCTCAGTTAAATCCCCATGAAGAAACGCATTGTGCACGTCCATTTGGTGCAAGGGCCAGCCATGAGCTGTTGTCAAGGCAAGGAGACAACGGACTGAGATGATCTTGGCAGTGGGAGAAAAGGTCTCATGATAATCCACTCCTGCCAATTGCGTGAACCCCTGGGCAACTAAACGGGCCTTGTAACGTTCCACTGAACCATCTGATTTGAGTTTAACCTTATAGACCCGCCGACAACCAATTGCTTTCTTGCCTAACGGTAACTGAGTTAAGGTCCAAGTGCCATTGTGTTACAGAGCTTGGAGTTTGGAGTGCATGGCAGCCTGCCATTCAGGGTGGAGGACAGCCTCGGAATAAGTTGCAGGTTCTGTGATTGTAGCAAGCTGACCAACAAAGAAGCAATGTGCAGGTGTATAACGATGGTAAGAAACAAAATTGCTCATGGGAAAACGAGTACCTTTGGTGGAACCCAGCATTAAGGAAGTTGAGTGGTTGGAGCAAACAACAGAACAGACATAATCGTCGAGTTTGGCAGGCGGAGCAACGTGACGGCTGGAGCGGCGAAGAGGAACAGGAGCAGGAGATGGTGGGGTGAGATCGAGGGACGAAGGAACGTCAATGGGTAAATGTGGGGTGGAAAGGGAAGAGGATGATGGAGGTGGCAGGTGAGAGGATTTGGAGCGACGAGTGTATGTATGAAGGAAGGGAGGAGGCAGGACAGGTGGGATGGCCGTGGGTGGAGGATTGGGTTGGTGGGCACCGGCATCTGGTGATGGTGGGAGAAGAGGAGGGTCTGGGACTGAAGGGAGAGAGGTAGGACTGGGGCCGAGAGGGTTTGGGCTGGGAGGATGTGGGCTGGTAGGAAGCGGGCAGAAAGGATATGGGTCAGAGGGGCTGGAACTATGTGGGCTAGGCGGGCTGGGAACTAGTGGGCTGGAAAATGGATCAAAGGTAAGGAGAGGAATAGGGCCGAAGTCTGTGGTGGAACCGGGTTGGAGAGAAGAATATGGAAAAATAGTTTCATGGAAACGAACATCACGACTAGTAAATATTTTTTTGGTAGATAAATTGTATAATTTATATGCCTTTTGACCAATAGGATAACCAACAAAAATGGAGGGTACGGAACGAAAATCAAATTTATGAGAAGGATGAACATTAGTAGCATAAGCTAAACAACCAAATACCCGAAGATAGGAAAAAAAAGGAATTTTTGAGTATAAAATTTCATACGGAGTTTTAAAATTGAGAACGGTGGAAGGGAGTCGATTGATAATGTGGACAGCAGTAAGAGCACACTCCCCCCAAAAAAGGATGGGGAGGTGAGCCTGAAATTTTAAAGCTCTAGCAACCTGTAAAATATGACGGTGTTTGCGTTCTACAACCCCGTTTTGTTGAGGGGTGTAAACGCAGGAATGTTGGAAAATAACACCTTTATCATTAAAAAAGGAACGGAGTGAAAGAAATTCACTACCGTTGTCACTGCGAAAAATTTTAATGCATGCATCAAACTGTGTAGAAATATAACAAAAAAATTGTTTTATGAGAGATTGAGCTTCGGATTTGTGACGCATTAGAAATATCCACGTGAAACGTGTGTAGTCATCAACGATAGTAAGGAAGTAATAAGCACCAGATATAGAAGGGTGTCGATAGCGACCCCAAATGTCACAGTGAATTAGCTCAAAAGGTTTAACAGTTGAAATCTCACTAGAACTGAAAGGCAAACGACTTTGTTTAGCTAAAGGACAGACAGGACAAACATGACTGGATTGAACAGAAAAATTTAAAAATTGTTGGGAAAGGAAACTTAAACGATGTGATGAGATGTGGCCTAAGCGTTGATGCCAGAGATCGGTAGGTGAAATGGCGAGGTTGCAGATGGTTTGGGATGGTGTTGTGTTATGTTGCCCCTTCGTCGCTATTTTCACGAAGTAGTAGAGTCCATTATGCTGTTTACCCAAACCAATCATCTTCCTCGTAGCCAGATCCTGCAAAATACACCAATAAGGAAAAAACGTTATCGAGCAATTTAAATTTCTTGTCAATCGACTGACTGACATTAGGTCAACTTTGAATTTTGGCACACATAGCACGTCATGCAAATAATAAGTAGAATTCAGAGGCAATGTTCCTTTTGCCACAATATTTGTAGTGTCCCCGCTAGGCAATAATACAGGAGGCATTGGATAACTGTTATGCTGCTGAAAATCAGACGATGATGAGGAGATATGGTCTGTTGCCCCACTATCAATAATCCAGTTGCGGGAAGCAATTTTAGGCAAACCTGGTTTAGTCACTGTAGGAGTTTTAGAACTGGATTCACCCCCTTTATCATTGAGAAGAGACAAAAGTTGCTGTAATTGATGTTCAGTAATTCCCACCGACTTGTCGTCCTCCTTAGAAGAGTTGGCTGCCACATGGTTGGCAGTGAATTTGTGGCCATTGGTAAAACGCCTCCCCGAGTTAGGCTTAGATTTTGGATGCCCAACTAGGTAACCATGGAGCTCATAGCATGTTTGTACCCAATGCCCTTGTTCTCCACAATGGGAACAATGAGGACGTCCTCGTCGTGGTCCAAAGCTCCGCCTGTCATGGCTGTGTTCAAATCGTTTGCCAGCACCAAAGTTATCTCGGTCTTGTTCAAATCGTCCGTGAGGACGAAGAGAGTAGGTTCGTTCTCCTCTGTCATGTGTCTTCCCACTTCTTCCTTGCACTGCCATGGCAGCGCTGTTGACGGCATCACTGATTGTGTGTGATGAGCTGAGGAGTCGTTGTTTTTCCTCCTGGGTAACAAGGGAATAAGTTTGCCGAATTGAAGGAAGGGGTTTCATCAACAGTATTTGTCCACGAACGGCAGTGTAGGACTCATTGAGACCCATCAAAAACTGCATTAACCTCTGTTGATCTTGCTGTGTTCCATGTAAAGAATCACCATATGAAGTCAGTTCATCCCACAGCCCCTTCAACTGTGTGTAATACACTGAAACGGATAGTTGTTCTTGTTTGAAGCAAGCAATGTCCCGCTGGATTTCAAAAATTCGAGGTGCGTTGCTTTGAGAAAATCGATCATGAAAATCTTCCCAAACTTCATGGGCAGTAGAATAGTATATCACACTATCTGAAATTTCTGGATTCAGAGTGTTAATTATCCATGAATGGACCATATCGTTGCATCTAGACCAAGCTGCGTATCCTTCTGGGTCTGTTTCTGCTGAAGGTACTTTGATGGAGCCATTGACAAAGCTCAGCTTGTTTTTGGAGTTCAAGGCTAAAGTCATAGCTCTTTTCCAAATGGAATAGTTCTCTCCATTTAAGGGTTTAGATATCAAAACTAAACCTGGATGATCGGAATGATGTGTGAAAAATGGATTTGAGGGGTTCTCCTTTGAGAGGTCCAGATTGACCTCCAGATTGGATGATGATTCAGTGTTGGTCATTGTGATGAATGTGAGAGGATTGGACTGTGATGAGTATAGCAAAAAGAAAGGCTGCTAGATAGGAATTTCTTTGATTTTACGTGGATGAATTATGGCAGAGAGAAAGACTAATTGGCAGTGATGAATACCTGCTCTGATACCATGTAAAACGAGATGATGAGAGAAATGAATTTGCTAAGATAATTTCATTGATGTTCAACTGGGTATTTATACAAAGAAGAGGCTGCAAGGAGACAGTGGCTGATTCGTACAAATCATGAATTAGCTACTGCCCTGCAGCCCTGCAAGCAACAGAGAATAATAAAAATACACATCTCATGTTTGTACAATTGATTCTCTCTGTCTATTATGTCCACTACGTTATTGCCAATCTCAACACATTTATCTGCAGAATTCATAGCCCCAAATGGAACAGACATTTCGTGCTATGAATTTCATGCCTTTGCTTTGCACGGCTCATCTCCAACGACAAGCTAATTAGCGTTGAGCATAGAGTTCTGGTGAAGAAAGTTGGTCCGAGAATTTCAGCGTCATGTTTCCTTGGACAAGGAATTCATTCAGAGAATAGCTCAGAAGTTTATGGACCAATCAAGGAGTTGTTATCAGAAGAAAATCATCCAGTATATAGATAAATAAATGTAGAGGAGTGAGTATTTGAGGATATACTTATCTAATAGAGTTCTTCTGGAGTGTATGAACCAATTAAGCATTGCTGTCGGAAGAAAACCCACTAATATATCGGCGAGCGACTATTAAAGATTACGTCTCATACACTTACTCAAAAGGGCTCGACGGGAACCCTCGACCGGAAAGATTTTTGTTTCTTCATGGCTATGAATTATGAGTCTGGCTTATGCCATTCTTCTTTTTATTTATTATTTTGACAATATCTTTTTTTTTCACGTGGAGATTCGAGATTGGTTTACGTTATCTATCTCAGGAGGAATTTTGGAAAACAATTCAGACTGTTTTCTCCGTAGAAATGGCATATATCAGGAGTCAGGGTAATCTTCTTCAAGTATGTCTGGGGGAATTGGAGCCTTATATCATGTTAGGCAATTCAAATTCTTTGATCAATCAAGAGTTTTCTGTTTAGTGTTGGAAGACCCATACTTGTCTGACACTATCATCCAGCATGCTCTGAAGCTACCAATACCAGGAGCATGCAGGTATTCTGCTGCAAAACCAGATCTTTATTCTGTAGCCTTTGGGAAGTTTAAATAGTTTTTATACAGCCCAATTCTGGAGGACTTGGCTGTAAACATTGGGAACCCTCTCCAATTGTGCATCTACTAGCCAAGTCACTTCTCATTCTGTGCAGCAATTTGTTCGATCTTCATATTCTTATGACAGATTATATCAAATGAAAAACATAAAAGAAAACTGATTTTTACTTGCCATGTGACAGAGAGATAGAACAAGAATACCTTCATAGTTCATATCAATTAAAGCCTTATGGCTCGATTCAGGAATTAACATCAAAGAGTAACTCTACTTGGTGCTAACAGCATGTATTCAGTCAATATACTTCCAAGTTATAATAAAGGCCATTTCTTGATCAGTATCACCTTTGTGGTAGCAAATTCTGAGGGACATCATTTCGATTGTATCGCAGACAATAAATGAATGATGGTGGGAATATAGTAGTTCTGTTGAACTTTTGAAGTTGCGATTGCTATGTCAATGATTTTCCGAGCGTTGTGAATATTTTGTTAATTTCTGTCCTGTGAATTATTCTTACGATTGCTGCTCCTCCTCTAACAGCACGATACTACTTTCTACCAGCTTTTCACTGGGCAGCCGTCAGGATAATGACATTCTTTCTTTATTGAAGTGTCGTTGCTTGCATCAATTGCCTCTCTTCTTGGATTTTAGCTGGCTTTGTTGGGCTGATTTTGTGTGGACGCAACTTGGTTTCTTTTTGTGCTTAGAAATGTGTTTAAGTATATTTTAATAGTGTGTTTGACTTCAAAAAAAATATTCAAGCTATGTTTTTTAAATAAAAAATACTTTTACAAAAAACATAATTGAAACTTTAAGTAATGTTTATTGAGGTTGATATCGCACCATATATTAAATTTGAGCTTATTGTGATATCGTATACTAGAGGTTTCAGTTTTGCCGCAAACTGATTACACAAGGGGTTGAGTGTCAAGCAATGTTGTCAAACTCGCGAGTCAACTCGCAAACTCGTATGAGTTTGCGAGTTGGCTCAGCAAACCTGGTTGAACCGGAAAGAAAAATCGAAACCGGTCAAACTCGGTCAAAATCGGGTTTACTCGTAAAATCGGACCGGATCGGTCCGATTTTACGAGTTTTGAATGTTCGTCCTTTGAGAGTCCCTTTTTATTTCTTCATTTCTCTGTTGAACTTTTCATGCTTTTAATACTGCACATTTTCAGCTCGAAATTCTCTGCTCTTCTCAGCAGTCAGCAAACTCAGCACAAAACCCCCAAATCATCAGCCCTAAACCCCAAAATCTTCCCTTCTCAGCTCAAAACCCCCAATATCGTCATCTCAAACTACTGGCCTTTTGGAAGGGATAGTAGAGTTCATCAAGAAGCACTAAAATTAATATTTTGCAGCACATTAGAGAGGATGAGGGAGATGAGGGGGCGGCGGCGTGAGAGAAGAGAAGGATTTAGGGTTAGTTAATGGGGGCCCTTTTATACTAGTAGTATAAATTATAATAATAATAATAATAATAATAATATAAAAATGAAGTTCAACTTTCACGGGGGGGTTATAAATTATTATTATTAATAATAATAAAATAATATATACGGGGGAGGGGTTAATAATAATATATACAGGGGGGTTATAAATAATAATAATAATAATATATACGGGGAAGGGGTTAATAATATATACGGGGGAGGAGTTATGATAAATTGATAATAATAATAATAATAATAATAAAAAAAAAAAACCCTATTAATTTAAGATAATAAATAACATTAATTAATTTCAAATACAACAATCATAAAAAAATATACAATTACTTGAAAAACATAAAATTAGTTCAAATTACAACAATCATAAAAAAATGTCCATAATTATGCTATTTTGTATTCAGAAATATTTTACATATGATTTTATGATTTTTCTTCTCACACGATTTTAGCTGTGATTTTACGATTTTTGTACGGATAAATTCGACTACGATCTTACGATCTGATTTTTCGAAGCCCCTTCCGATTCGTGTCAAAATCTCGATTTTGACAACCTTGGTGTGAAGAAGTATGAAAACGACCTATAAATTGAATTTGAGGTCATTTTTCACGTTGTTTGGTCTGGATTTAAATTCTGTTAGAGGTTAAATTCTAGTCAAGTCTCAAAACGTGATCCTACTATTTTAATTTTTTTTCATATCTTCGTATCGTCAACAATTCGTACGAATTTGCATTGCTACTCGCGAAACCATAATCATAGTTTTAATCATAGGTATACCATTGTAAAAGATGGTAAAACCATCACTCTTGTACCTCTTATACCCAAACAGATGTATGATGATAAAATGAAGCTAAAAAGTGAGCATGAAATGATAAGAAGAGAAAATCAAGATAAGAAATAAGGGGGGAGAAGACCACAATATATATACGCTGGAGACGGGGCAGGGGTCGAGGTACGACCTTCTCTACGAATTGAACCTCGCAGCATCTCTTGCGCTAGTTCTTCTTCTCAACTCAATGTGTTCGTGTTATCTTTTCAGAAGATCAAACTGGTGGTCTTCAAGTACTACGTTATAATCAATGGGCTGATGCTAAACCCATTGCAGGAAGCGTAGCAGTAAATATCGGTGACAAGACTCTGATATCATGTTAAGGATTCATCTTACCTAAAAGCTTAAGTTTATAGGTGAGGCCCCATAATATGATTTATATTATCCTCTAACACCCCCCTAAGTGAAAACCATTTGGGCTTGAAACTTATACAGGCCCACGTTACCTCGTGCTTGATTTTTATCAAATAGAATAGGGGTAGTGAGATTCGAACTCGTGACCGCTGGGTCAACAAGGCTCTGATACCATATTAAGAAACCATCTCACCTAAAAACTCAAGTTTATAAATGAGGTCCTATAATATGATTTATATTATCCTCTAACAGCATCAACAAGGACAGTTGTGGCAGCATAATTGCTGATCCTATTAACTGGATAATATCGAACATTAATTCATGCAGCGTAAATACGCTCTCGTGACAATGGAGATCTGAAAGCCCACCTGGTGGGATTCAATTTTTATTTTTATTTTGTATTTTTTCTGGGAATGCCTAGTTGTCCTTTGTTCGTTTTTTGAAAAACATTTTATGAACCATGTATTGTTTTTCAGGTATCTTAAATACAAAAATTCATTTTCTGTTTTTCTATATATTTAAACTAAGTTCTAGGAATGCCCGACCCCTTTTGCAAGATTGTCTTTGTTTGGGGTTTAATAAAAAATAAAAAAAGATACGATTAAACATTTATTTATTTATTTATAAATAACCAAACAAAACCTAAGAAAAAAAAGATCAGCAAGAGATTATGGCATGCGAACCAGGTGTTGGAATCTTGTTGAGATCAAAACAAAATAAGTGAGAGGATGCTAGCTGTTGCCTTCTGCATTATACCATCAAACGGTTTTGAATATGGAAGAAGAAAGGCTCTCCAGCTTTTCGAAATGGATGAACTGTTTTCAGTTACAATATACCTCACCAAAAAGCAAATCTTAATTACTGGCTATATATCAGGAGAAAAGGAAGATACACAGGAAACAATCAAAATGCTTCTTGAAATCTGAGAAACAGTCGAAGAAAATTTGAATGGTTTGAGGAAGACAGAATTACTTGTAAGGAATGGTATTATTCTGCAACATAACTTTACAGCATTACATCATACGATTTTGTAGACTAATACATCTTTTCTAAAGAGGGAAGTAACAAGAAGAAAGGAAATAATTATTCTGCTAATTATGTATCAGTCAATGAGTTTCCTTCTTGTTCTGCTGTCATTTGCTGAATTTTCCTTTATTTGCATTGATTCTGTATTAATGTGTAGATTTTGTTGCCTTAGAGAGTCATTATCACCAACCACATTTCCTTTGATATTGCTGTGCTGTGAATTCCTTTTTTGCATTGATTCTGCATCATTCCATGATTCTGTATTTATGTAATTGTTGCTTGATTCTGCATTATTCCCTGATTCTGCATTTACGTGATTGCTGCTGTTGCTAATAACAGTGAGCGACGTAACATTTCAGCTTTTTTGGCAATTGATGGCCATCCATAGCTGGGCACCGGGACCACTTTGCTTCCCGTTGCTTTTGGCACCAACTATTTTCCTCTAAATGTACAGGCTTCTTCTTGCTGGTTTTTCAATTCTACCCGAGGTAGTAACAGTCTTGATTCTTTTCTGGGTATGCTAATTTAATTTGTTGCTAATTTTGCAACTTTTACGATGTCTCGCTGATATTATTGTTGGTTTTTTTTGTAGATTTTACATCCAAGATTATAGTTTTCAAAGTGGTAGTCCTGCAGGAGAGCTGTTGTTGAGTGTCTACAAGGAGCTTCATCCACTACTCTTACACCCTGCAATACTACTGTAAGTACAGTTAATGGCTGAATTCGAACCCATTTTTCAATTCAAGAGCCTGAGTAAGTAGGATGACAATAGCTGCGTGAGTTGGATTTCTACATATTTATTATTTGTTGGTTAAAAACATTATCCAGTTTCAAATCCATCGACGTATTAGTTTCAAGAAACTAAAACGTTAACTTCTAATAATTAAAGATTATGTTTTTCATGTAACACGGCACTACACATATAAATGTTCTTTGTAAATTTCCTTTACTAAAGTTAATTCAGTGCGTGGGTTTAGGCTGATCGTAAGCTGCCTGAGCTTTTGCACTTAGTAAAGAGGCTTGGAACTGAGAGCACATGACTCAAGTTTCCACAAACTATAATTTTGCCTCAAATCCATTATATGACTGACCTTCAAAGATTATTGTTCCACGTCTGTACACATAGCCCTACAACAGATTATCAGTGAGTTGGTTTAATTCAATGAGCTGATTTCATTTGAGGGGTGGATTAGTTGAAATGTTGTGTTTATGCACCGCGTAACTTGAAGAAGAATTTTAGTTGATGGCATGAAGTAGACAGGAAAGAAAAAAGGCGTAAGCAAACAGGAATATTGCAAGCGCTATCAAGAACCAAATTAAAGCTTTCACTTTGCTGTAACATTCTTAAACCCTTTTTCTCAGTGCAGAATCATTCTATGGAGCAACCCTTCTAATTTTTTTTATAAAAACATGAATGATTTCCCAAGTAGTATGAATATCTGGCTAGCTAGCGACCAATTTGCTTAATTTTAAGATCGAAAGGAATAAGAATTGCTACATCTTTCTAGCTTCTTCTCATAGAGATCTTACTTATTACGAGAAGAGAATATGTTTTGATTATACCATTATAGAACGATAAGAGCCATCATGAGAAGATTTTTGTATTTTATTCGTTCCAATTTAAGCCATTGTCTAGTTTGGATGCAAAGTGTCTCGCTGTAATATTAGATTACTGATTAAGAAGTTCAGTTCATATAAAAAATAAAAAAAGGGAGGTTTGCAAATAATTTCAAGGGTTAATTATAATGGTAGCTGTTTTCTTTTAATAGTATTTTTTATTTTTAAAATTTATTTTTATATCGTAGTATAAAAAAGAAAGAAAAACAAATTGATTTTTAAAAAATATGCTAGAATTGTGTTAATTAACATTACAAAAGCGAGCAAAAGACGACTGAAATTGATGTTTTATTAATTTCAATTAGCAACTGAAATGACATTTAACCAACCAAAGTACGTAACATAAGTCAATGAGTTCTAATTTCTGATCAAATGAGCAACCATGCAAGAGAATATTCCTTCTTTATCTTCCAAATCCGAAACATCAAATCAGGGAATCATCGTACATCAGAGAGCATTTAATCAAGAACAGGATACTAACAGCAACATGCAACAAGAATCAAATTAAATCAAACACTTCCATTTCTTCTATATATACGTGTAATGTTCTTTCAGACTTCAGCTTGTGAAGAGGAGGAGGACTCGTAAAGAAAGCCAATGGCACCTACTGCAAGCAAAAATGGGGGCTTTTGTACAAGGTTCAAGCCACAAATTCTGATGGTTCTTGCACAGATTGGCTATACTTTCCTATACTTTATCACTGAAGCTTCCTTCAACCATGGAATGAATCCTAATGTGTACATAACGTACCGACACATTGTATCCGGTGTAGTGATGTTTCCTTTTGCCTATTTCCTTGAAAGGTACTTCAATTTAAATGTTGATAGATAGTTATGGTTGAATTGTATGAACTTTTCGCAGGCATCAATACTAATCTTTCTATCCTGCAGAAAACAAAGGCCGAAGTTGACGGTGGCTCTTTTCGTAGAGATATTCATTCTCTCTCTCCTGGGGTAAGAACATACATACATGTAAGACTTATATAAGCATCTGTGTAAAACATGAAGTTACGAAAAAAAAAAAGAATTATAGAAACTTGAGCAAGGTGCCTTTTGATGATTGCAGGGTGGGTTTAACTCTGAACATGTATTTTGTAAGTATGAGATATACCTCTCCAACTTTCGTTGCGTCAATGGTCAACACCATCGCTTCTTTGACATTTGTAATTGCAGTTGTACTCAGGTAATTAGTAGCAGTATTAATTATAATTTTGAAAGCTGAAAGTACCTGAACAGTTTCTCTTCCTAAGAAATTCAGCTAGTACTATATATATTCTAAATATTACTGAACTTTAAGCAGGTTGGAGGTTCTTGATCTTCGAAATCCTCGTGGGATAGCAAAAGTTCTCGGGACTCTGGTTTCCTTGGCTGGTGTAACGACTATGACATTATATAGAGGTCCTATCATGAAACAACTATGGCAACCTCTAGTCCATTTTCAAGGAACGACTGGAAATAACCACGAGAGCTGGTTAAAGGGTTCAATTCTTACTGTTGCAAGCTGCATAACATGGTCCATCTGGTATATTATGCAGGTCTGACGCAAACTCAAACTGCAGTTCTCTAGACCGCATGAATCTGTTAATTAGCTCAAAGACAACTTGGATGCAGTTTATACAAGTTCACCATAAAATAAACATTTTCACATCTATAAGCTGCCTATGCTCAAAGTTATTATAAGTCAGAAAAGAAACATATATATAATTTACTATTGACGAATGTGGGGTGTTTTGTCCTGAATATGTAGCTAATTTGCCTTTAAAACGCAGGCTTTTACTTTGAAAAGGTATCCTGCACAACTTTCGCTGACTACATGGATGAGCTTTGTGGGGGCCGTTCAATCAGCCGTTTTCACAGGGATTGTACACCATAAGAGAGCTGCGTGGACAATCGGGTTTGATATCGACTTCTGGTCAATTGTCTATGGTGTAAGTGCCATGTGCATCAGAGTTGGTCAACAGTAGTTACGCACTTAAGTTGAATATTCCTGACAGTATTCTTATTGTGGATCACAAACGGCAGGGAATAGTGGTCTCCGGTTTAATAATCTACGTTCAACTTTGGTGCACGGAAGAAAAAGGACCAGTCTTTGTGACCATGTTCAATCCCCTCTCTACAATCTTGGTGGCAATTCTGGCATACTTTGTTCTTGGTGAAAAACTTTACTTGGGCAGGTAATTAACTTAAAAGTTACATCCCTTATATAAAAAAACTCAAAACTGATACTATAATCCATTTGGGTATTTATTTTTGTGTCATATCATGCCTGAGGAATTCCTGAAATGCAGTGAGTATATTATTTCCCATAAACCTTACCAGGATCAAGTTTCAAGTCTTAATAATAAAAGGGGGGAAATTAGGGAAAGCGTGCAGATTTAAATGAACTGAATCGTATTAAGTGACTGGAAAGATGACCTAAATGTTTGTGGCTTGTACAGCATACTGGGTGCTGTTATTGTCATCATTGGCTTGTATTTGCTATTATGGGGCAAAGAAGAAGATCAACAAGTTCACAGCAAAGAAGAACAGTCTCAGTTGGCTTGCGATGATCAAAAGGAACTTAAGATACAGGTAGTTACTTCAACTGAAAGTAAATTATCACCAGGCAGACCTTGAGCTCCAAATTGTTCATCATATACAAGGACCTTTGTTATGCATAGCCCCTCTCAAATTCCAGAGTGTTGTGGCATAAAGAAAAAATGCTTCAAGTGTAAGAACATGCTGGGCAAAACTCGAGTCCACACAGAAATTTTATACATGTTTCTTATATTTGAATGAAATAAAGTTGAAAAACGAATTTCCAGTATATGTACTCATTTTCGATCTGACTGTAATATAAATAATATTCCCATGTTAAAATGTGCTTATCTTCTCTCCCCCCCTGTGGAAAAAAAATCAACTTGAATAAAAATGGGTATCAAGGATACTTCCAAGTTTTACTAAAGGCCATTTCTTGATCAGTATCACCTTTGTGGTAGCAAATTCTGAGGGACATCATTTCGATTGTATCGCAGACAATAAATGAATGATGGTGGATCATATATAGTATTTCTGTTGAACTTTTGAAGTTGCAATTGCTATGTCAGTGATTTTCCGAGAGATCACAGTACTGCATACACAAGCCAAGTAATGAAATCAGGGAACCTCCTATTCGAGTTGATATCACAAGCATCGGGCCTTAATCCCTGTCAACTGAAGGAAATGGACTCTGCCGAGGGGCTGCTACTTTTAGGTCACTATTATACAGGATGCCTAGAACCACAATTAACCCTGGGCACTGCGCAACACACCGATGGTAAGTTCATCACCAAGCTTGTACAAGGCCAGATAGGTGGCCTCCAGATTTTTCATGGGAATCATTGGAATAATGTCCATCCCTAGCAGGGAGCAGTAACAGTAAACGTTGGAAATCTTCTACAGGCAAGTCGATTAAACTAATCTAACTTTGCCTCATTCACATCGTCATCACAATTACTACTACAATTATATGGTGTGTCATGACCTCGAAAAAAGAGGTATAAGCATATGCTAGTTCATCAGAGTATCGAACATTTATCTGCAGAATTCATAGCCCCAAATGGAACAGACATTTCGTGCTATGAATTTCATGCCTTTGCTTTGCACGGCTCATCTCCAACGACAAGCTAATTAGCGTTGAGCATAGAGTTCTGGTGAAGAAAGTTGGTCCGAGAATTTCAGCGTCATGTTTCCTTGGACCAGGAATTCATTCAGAGAATACCTCAGAAGTTTATGGACCAATTGAGTTGTTATCAGAAGAAAATCATCCAACAAGTTTACTATCTCGGTTTATGCATTGTCCGAGTGAAATTCACATGAGAGCTGCCAAAAGAATCCTAAGATACATCAAAGGGACCTGCAGCTATGGAGTCAAATTTCAGAAGTGTCAGGAATTAAAACTACATGGATTTTCTGATAGTGATTGGGGAGGATCCATTGATGACATGAAGAGCACCTCTGGTTTTTGTTTCAACCTAGGGTCAGCTATATTTTCATGGTTATCCAAGAAGCAAGACACGGTGGCTCAATCTACAGCAGAGGCAGAATTCATTGCTGCCACAGCAGCTGTAAACCAAGCTCTCTTTGGCTCCAGAAATTGCTACGTGATTTATATATGGAAGGAGAGGAAGCAACTGAAATTTCGGTTGACAATCAAGCAGCTATAGCAATCTCACATAATCCTGTGTTTCATGGGAAAACAAAGCACTTCAACATCAAGCTTTATTTTTTACGTGAGGTGCAGAAAAATGGTGATGTCAGGTTGATATATTGCAAGTCTAAAGAACAATTAGCGGACTTGTTTACTAAACCACTTCCAGTAAACAGGTTTGAATTTTTAAGACAAAAGATTGGAGTTTACAGCTCCTAAAGCAAGGAGGAGTGTTGGAAGATTGCTTCATGAGCTGGCAGAGAACCAGTCAAAGAAGAAGTAGTCAAAGACTTATTTATGCTCTTTATTTCCTATTCTCATGCAAATAATAAACTGCATCCTAGTCTCTAGGAATTAGTTGATCTGTTAGTATGTTAGTATGTTAACTGATTGTAGCAGGATTTGTTGCTAGAAGTTAGCATTCTGTTATGGTTAAGTTTTACTATTTAAGTGTAAAGAATGCGACAGAAATGCAATCAACCAAGTTATCTTTTCTTGCAATAAAACAGTGTTAACTGATACTGTGCAAATCAAAAATCTGTCAGCCCCTCTTTCTTGAACAAACACTTACTGTTTGGATTCTTTTCTAGCAACCTGTTTCACTTAGATAAACTAAACACCTCAAAACTATCAGTATGAATCAATTAAGGAACTACTGTCGAAAGAAAACCCACCAATATATCGGCGAGCGACTATTAAAAATTACGTCTCATACACTTACTCAAAAGGGCTCGACGGGAACCCTCGACCGGAAAGACTTGTTTCTTCTGTTGAAGATTGAAGATTGAAGGCTGAAGATTGATTCCAAGTCTACAAACTAGTGCTAGGATTAGACTAGCTTTCTATTATTTTCCTAAATAAGATCAGTTTGTTGATCAAAGTTTTAGTTTCAGTATAAGTCTAGTATTATCTTAGCTAGAGTTTAGGAGAAGGAGTTGTAATCAAATTAGGCATCCTTATTTGAATGTAACACTTCAATATTTCATTATAAATAAGAGAAGAGGGATAGCAGTAACCTCACCTTTGATTCTGCTCATGTTTGCCGAAATCAATTGTTCATCAGTGTTCTTTGTTGTGTTCATCTTCTCCAGAAATTGATTCAAACAGTAACTGTTTGAATCAATAAAGTGTTGACTTGTTCTTTGTTTCTTTTCAACAATTGGTATCAGAGCAGAAATAGGATCTTTGAAGGGGAAAGAGTGAAACACGAGAGAATTAAGTGAGTTTTTTTCAAAGTTTTCTTTGAAGGTTGGTGAGTGAAACACGAGAGATTAGAGATCAAAATAGAATTCATTGAGCAATGGATTCTACATCTTTTCCAGCCAAGACACCAGTATTTTCTGGTGTGAATTTTGGTGTGTGGGCTGTCAAAATGGAAACATATCTAAAGGCCTTTGATTTATGGGAGTTTGTGGACAAGGATAAGCAACCAACTCCTCTTGGAACTAATCCAACAGTAGCTCAAATCAAATTCTTCAATGAAGAAAGGGCAAAAGGATTCAAGGCACTTACTTGCATTCATAATGCAGTAAGTGAAGAAATCTTTTCAAGAATTATGACTTGCAAAACATCCAAGGAAGCTTGGGACAAGTTGAAGGCTGAGTTTCATGGAGATGAAAAATCAAGAAAGATGCAAGTGCTTAATCTGAAAAGACAATTCGAAGGATTGAAGATGAAGGAGAATGAAACCATCAAAGATTTCTCCTCTCACATCTCAAAACTTGTGAATCAAGTGAGATTGTTAGGAGAAGATTTTCCAGATTCTAGAATTGTGGAAAAAGTGTTGGTGAGCTTACCTGAAAAATTTGAGCACAAAATCTGCTCATTAGAAGATTCCAAAAACTTTACTGAGATGAGTTTTCAAGACCTTGTAAATGCTCTACAAGCTGTGGAGCAAAGACAAGTTTTCAGATCAGAAGGATCACATGAAGAAGCTCTTGTTGCTGACTTCAAGAATCAAAACAGAATTACCTATAAGAACAATTCAGGAGGTGTTAACAGAAAAGACAAGGGAAAAGAGAAAGTCTACAACAACTGGCAGCCTAGACAATATTCCAGTAACAACTACAATGCAAGAAGGAATGAGAAGAAAGAGTACTTCCCTGCATGCAAATATTGTCAGAAGACAAATCATCTTGAAGCATGGTGTTGGCTCAAGAATATTCAGTGCAGAAACTGTAAGCAATTCGGGCATGTTCAAAAATTTTGCAAAAACAAAATTGAGAATGTAAAACAAGCACAGCTAACTGACAAGGCTGAAGACAAAGAAGAAACCTTGTTCATGGCTGTTGTAGTGCAGATGGACTGCACAACAAAGACAGAGGTAGAGGCTGAAAAAAATACATGGCTCATCGATAGTGGTTGCACAAACCACATGACTGCAAATCAAAGTTTGTTCAAATACTTAGATAAGAACTATTTATCTAAAGTCAAAATTGGGAATGGAGATTTTGTGGAAGTAGAAGGAAAAGGATCAATTCGAGTGGAAACACTGTCAGGTATGAAAATATTGCATATGTGTTATATGTGCCTAAACTAAGTCAGAATTTAGTTAGTGTGGGACAACTACTTGAATCCGATTATTCATTACTTTAATAGAGGAGTATATGATATTAGAGATAAGCATGGTGTGTTGCTTCTTTCTGCAAAAATGGTGAATAGAAGTTTTTGCATTGATTGGAAAAATCTGTGTTTGAGTGCAAACACATGTGGGGAGAGTAATTCTGTTCTTTGGCACAAAAGAATGGGGCATGTTAATTATGCAGCACTAAAAAGAATGGCTGATTTGCACACTACATATGGTTTACCTAGTATACAAACTCAAAGTGATGTTTGTGAAGCATGTCAACTAGGGAAACAAACAAGAGTTGCATTCCCTTCAAATACTTTCAGATCATCATCTAAGCTTCAGCTGATGCATACCGATGTGTGTGGTCCAATGCACAATGAATCATTGAATGGTTCAAGGTATTTTTTGTTATTTATTGATGACTACAGCAGGTATTGCTGGGTATTCTTCTTGAAAGCAAGAATAGATGTATTCTATGAATTTGTAAAGTTTAAGACAGCAGTTGAAGTTGAAACTGGAGAGAAATTGAAGGTGCTGAGATCAGACAATAGGGGAGAATTCACCTCACAAAGATTCAAAGATTTTCTAGCAAAAGAGGGGATAAAACAGCAGCTAACTATCCCTTATACACCACAGCAGAATGGTGTAAGTGAAAGAAGAAATAGAACCTTAATGGAAATGGCAAGGTGTCTATTGTATAAGAAGAAGTTACCTTTGAAATTCTGGGCAGAGGGAGTCAATACAGCTGCATATCTTCTGAATCGAATGATCACCAAAGTGTTAGATGATCAATCTCCTTATGAACTCTGGTATGATACTAAACCTTGTATTGATCACCTCAGAATTTTTGGTAGTCCTTGCTATGTTCTACAACCAGGAGTAAAAAGGAAGAAACTGGATCAAAAAGTTGGCATTTTCATAGGTTATAGTTCAAAATCAAAGGGCTATAAAATCTATGAACTTAAAAATAACAGAGTTGTTATTGCTAGAGATGTCAAATTTGCAGAGAATGCAATATGGAATTGGGAAGCAGATTTAATAGAAGGGACAGAGCATCAAATACAAGCAGAAATTGAAGACAATGATGAAAGTGATGATGATGTTCCAGTGAGAGGAACAAGGCCTCTAACTGACATTTACAGCAGGTGCAACCTTGCTGAAGAAGAACCAACCAATATGGAAGAAGCTATAAAATCACAAGTGTGGACTGCTGCAATGAAAGAAGAACTCATGATGATAGAGAAGAATGAAACATGGATGCTAGTGGACAGACCCTCTCACAAAAAGGTAATTGGTGTAAAGTGGATTTTTAAGTTAAAAATGAATGCATATGGTAGCGTGAACAAGCACAAAGCAAGGCTTGTAGCTAAAGGGTATTCACAAGAGTCAGGTACTGATTTTACAAACACTTTTGCTCCTGTA
Source organism: Salix arbutifolia (assembly GCA_025169955.1). Taxonomy (NCBI): domain Eukaryota; kingdom Viridiplantae; phylum Streptophyta; class Magnoliopsida; order Malpighiales; family Salicaceae; genus Salix; species Salix arbutifolia. The sequence goes on from CM045909.1 coordinate 10,211,020, forward strand.
TCTAGGCTTGATACTATCAAGCTACTGTTAGCCTTAGCAGCACAATGTGATTGGTTTATCTACCAATTAGATGTTAAATCTGCATTCCTCAATGGAGTTCTTAATGAAGAAATCTATGTTGAACAACCTGAAGGGTTTGAATCTAATGCAAACAAGGTATATTTGTTGAAGAAGGCTTTGTATGGCCTTAAACAGGCTCCTAGAACCTGGTATTGCAGGTTGGATGAACACTTGCTAAGTTTGGGATTTGTGAGGAGTATAAATGAAGTAACTCTTTATGTGAAGAATGTTACACACATACACTAATCATATCTGTGTATGTAGATGATTTACTAATTGTAGGTGATGAGGAGCAGCTAGTTGAAGAGTTCAAAACAAATATGAAGAACATGTTTGAAATGAATGAACTAGGGAAATTGTCCCATTTCCTAGGAATGGAAGTGACTCAAACTGAACAAGGATATTTCTCGTGTCAAACAAGATTTGCTACTACACTACTGGACAAATTTGCAATGGAGAATTACAAACCAGTAAGCACTCCCATGGTGCTAGGACAAAAAACTATCCAAGAATGATGGAGCTCCTAGGGCTGATGGCAGAACATTCAGAAGTTTAATTGGAAGTTTAATGTACCTCACTGCCACACGTCCTGATATAGTTTTTGTTGTGAACTACCTCTCTAGGTTCATGCAAGATCCTAGTCAAGTTCATTATGTTGCTGTCAAGAGAGTGCTAAGATACTTGAAAGGAACTCTGACATTTGGTATGCATTTCCAGAAATCTGAATCAATGAAGTTAATTGGGTTTACAGACAGTGATTGGGGTGGAAGTGAGGAGATGATAAGCACCTCAGGATATTGTTTTTCTATGGGAGGAGGAGTTTTCTGCTGGAATTCAAAAAAAACAATCTGTTGTTGCACATTCCACTGCTGAAGCTGAATACATCGCAGCTTATGTAGGAGCAAAACAACTTATATGGATAAGAAAAATGTTGTGTGATCTAGGTCATGTGCAATCAAGTCCCACAATTTTGTTATGTGACAATACATCAGCAATTGCAATCTCAAAAAATTCAGTATTTCATGACAAAACAAAGCACATGAAGATCAAGTATCATGCAATAAGGCAATATCAGCAAGAAGGGGAACTTGAAATGGTGTACTGTCCCTCAAAGGAACAATTAGCTGATTTATTCACTAAACCCCTAGCTAAAGATAGGTTTGAGCTACGGGAGATGATTGACATGTGTAGTCTTGGAACCAAGGGGGAGTGTTGAAGATTGAAGATTGAAGGCTGAAGATTGATTCCAAGTCTACAAACTAGTGTTAGGATTAGACTAGCTTTCTATTATTTTCCTAAATAAGATCAGTTTGTTGATCAAAGTTTTAGTTTCAGTATAAGTCTAGTATTATCTTAGCTAGAGTTTAGGAGAAGGAGTTGTAATCAAATTAGGCATCCTTATTTGAATGTAACACTTCAATATTTCATTATAAATAAGAGAAGAAGGATAGCAGTAACCTCACCTTTGATTCTGCTCATGTTTGCCGAAATCAATTGTTCATCAGTGTTCTTTGTTGTGTTCATCTTCTCCAGAAATTGATTCAAACAGTAACTGTTTGAATCAATAAAGTGTTGACTTGTTCTTTGTTTCTTTTCAACATCTTCATGGCTATGAATTATGAGTCTGGCTTATGCCATTCTTCTTTTTATTTATTATTTTGACAATATCTTTTTTTTCACGTGGAGATTCGAGATTGGTTTACGTTATCTATCTCTTACTTCAAACCCGATATGTAAGAAATCAGCATTGATCATAGAAAATCAAACCGTCTCCCCACAAATCAGAACCGACTTACAAAACCACCACCATCCTGAATGAAATATCCCCACAATATCTTACCCTTGAATAAAATATAATACATTCTACTGTTCATAATATTGCAATATGCGCTGTTAAAGAGGCCGGTATCCAAGGCTTTGAAAGCTATATGTTTGACATGTCATTAAAACTCTTGTCCTGGACTTATTTTATCTGTCAGAACACGATCAATAGAGGAATTTTGGAAAACAATTCAGACTATTTTCTCCGTAGAAATGGCATATATTAGGAGTCAGGGTAATCTTCTTCAAGTATGTCTGGGGGAATTGGAGCTTTATACCATGTTAGGCAATTCAAATTCTTTGATCAATCAAGAGTTTTCTGTTTACTGTTGGAAGACCCATACTTGTCTGACACTATCATCCAGCATGCTCTGAAGCTACCCATACCAGGAGCATGCAGGTATTCTGCTGCAAAACCAGATCTTTATTCTGTAGCCACCGGGAAGTTTAAATAGTTTTTATACAGCCCAATTCTGGAGGACTTGGCTGTAAACATTGGGAACCCTCTCCAATTGTGCATCTACTAGCCAAGTCACTTCTCATTCTGCGCAACAATTTGTTCGATCTTCGTATTCTTATGTCAGATTATATCAAATGAAAAACATAATAGAAAACTGATTTTTACTTGCCATGTGACAGAGAGAGAGAACAAGAATACCTTCATAGTTTCATATCAATTAAAGCCTTATGGCTCGATTCAGGAATTAACATCAAAGAGTAACTCTACTTGGTGCTAACAGCATGTATTCAGTCAATATACTTCCAAGTTTTACTAAAGGCCATTTCTTGATCAGTATCACCTTTGTGGTAGCAAATTCTGAGGGACATCATTTCGATTGTATCGCAAACAATAAATGAATGATGGTGGGAATATAGTAGTTCTGTTGAACTTTTGAAGTTGCGATTGCTATGTCAGTGATTTTCCGAGCGTTGTGAATATTTTGTTAATTTCTGTCCTGTGAATTATTCTTACGATTGCTATTCCTCCTCTAACAGCACGATACTACTTTCTACCAGCTTTTCACTGGGCAGCCGTCAGGATAATGACATTCTTTCTTTATTGAAGTGCCTTTGATTGCATCAATTGCCTCTCTTCTTGGATTTTAGCTGGCTTTGTTGGGCTGATTTTGTGTGGACGCAACTTGGTTTCTTTTTGTGCTTAGAAATGTGTTCAAGTATATTTTAATAGTGTGTTTGACTTCAAAAAAAATATTCAATCTATGTTTTTTAAATAAAAAATACTTTTACAAAAAACATAATTGAAACTTTAAGTAATGTTTATTGAGGTTCATATCGCACCATATATTTAATTTGGGGGAGGTTCAATTTTACCGCAAACTGATTACACAAGGGATTGAGTGTCAAGAAATATGAGAACGACCTATAAATTGAATTTGAGGTCATTTCGACGTTGTTTGGTCTGGATTTAAATTCTGTTAGAGGTTAAATTCTGGTCAAGTCTCAAAACGTGATCCTACTATTTTCATTTTTTTTCATGTCTTCGTATCGTCCACGATTCGTACGAATTTGCATTGCTACTCGCGAAACCATAATTATAGTTTTAATCATAGGTATACCATTGTAAAAGATAGTAAAACCATCACTTTTGTACCTCTTATACCTAAACAGATGTATGATGATAAAATGAAGCTAAAAAGTGAGCAAGAAACGATAAAAAGAGAAAATCAAAATGAGATACAAGGGGAGATATATGCTGGAGACGGGGCAGGGGTCGAGGTACGACCTTAATTGAACCTGGCAGCATCTCTTGCGCTAGTTATTCTTCTCAACTCAATGTGTTCGTGTTATCTTTTCAGAAGATCAAACTGGTGGTCTTCAAGTACTACGTTATAATCAATGGGCTGATGCTAAACCCATTGCAGGAAGCGTAGCAGTAAACATCGATCGGTGACCTTCTCCAGGTAATTTGTGACATTTTTCATCCTCAACTACCCCAATTGTAGTCTCAGGTCGACTCGACTGACAGGGACATAGGAAATGTTTATGAAAAGACAGCCTGATCAGCTAAAATGAATGCTTAAGGTCCTAACTAAGCAACTAAAACAATGATTCATTGTTAGTTACATGATAACATAGTTTTTTACCAAACCCAAGTAAATCAAATGAAGACACTTTTTTTTATAAAAAATTTCTTTCACGAAATTGTGTTCATGTGTACATTAGTCCTGGTAACACATTTCAAAAGCAATTGTAAGAAAATATTTTTTTATTTTAAATTGAAATTATTTGGTTTTTAGAATATTTTTTCATGTGATAATGTTAAAAATATTTTTAAAAAAATACAAAACAAAATATTATTTTTATGTATTTAAAAAAAAACATTTTAAAAACAATCGTTATCATACATTTAAACAATCACTAATATTATCTGTTTAACCCTTAATGTTTAATAGACATGAACATGGTCCAAATAACTGTTTAACACGTCATTTCAAATGTGTTTTTAAAAATAAAGAATTTTTTTATATTTAATATTTTATTTTAATATACTGATATAAGAATATTTTTTAAAGAATAAAAAAATAATATTTTAATTCATTTTTTTAAAAAAAACGACATCAATCATCCTTTCCCTAGCTGATAAAGGCTGCAGGGATATAATGAGGAGAAAGTATTCATGAAACAGCCCTCTGTCCATTGCTTCTCTTGTAATTCAAGATATGTTTTCTTTTATCTTCTAATGATCAAGAGAGAAGAAAAGAGAGGTTAAAACTTGATGATAACTTGGGTGAGATTTTTTAAAAGAAAAATAATTTGAAGTTCAAGTTATTCACTATTCAACGCTACACTTCGGTCCACTCCTCCTTTAAATCAACCACCAAATTCGTTAAACACAAATATTTTCGAAGATTTTTCAAATTTTAAAAGAGTGGAATAAAAAAAGTTGAATCATTTTTTTAATTTCCTGTAGCTTTGAGTTTACATGGGATCCAGAATTTCTTGTTTTTCTTCAAGTCTACCGTTAATTTGAGTTGAAATTTAGACTCAATGTTTCAAAAGCTTTTAATTTAAAATAATTTTTTTAGTAAAAAAATAAATTTATGTAATCTTTAAATTAAAAAGGAAACACTTGACAGATGTAGATGAATAACTTGTTTTAGTTCAGGAGCGTGGTGTGCTGATAAAAAAATTAAGATTTGCGTTGCAGATCTCAGGTTTGAGTTAGGGTGTACTCACCTTGTAAGTGTAAGAGCCTGAAACAGTCGGAGTTTTACTCGCTTACATAAAAAATATTTAAAGGAGGTGAGGTTTACTCGAATCCAAAAAAAAAATTGATTTTTTTTAATGTATTTAAAAATATTGTTTTTAAAAAATAATTGTTATCACAAATAAGGATGGAATTGAAAACGTTAAATAAAAGGAAGGGGAAATTGACAGGTGAGATTCATATTAAGGACTACGTTGACAGAGATCCAATAAATGAAGGGTAGTTTTTTGGTAGTTAATACATAAAGAAAAGCGTGCGCTTTTCCTGCCGGTAGCTCAAGCAAGCAGAGCAAGTTTGGATTGGTGTGGAATTGAGTAGCTGTTTTTTTCTTATTAATTAATTAACATATAAAGGGGTGATGATCATCGCCATCATGACTATGTCAAGCCTCCAATGCCCTTTCTTCCATACCTGTTCCCATTTTAATAATCTCAGTTGTTTCATGTCCTCTGCGATCTGTCCCTCTCTCTCTTCTTTTTTCCATCCATTTCCTGCAGCGTATTTTCACCGTCCTTTTTGCTCTCCCACGAATAATTCTTTACTCCTCAATTTCAGCTTCTGGGTATCAGATATTTTTCATTTTCTTTCTTGATACCCTCTTCTCTGTAAAGTTTTGAAGGTTCTTTCTTTCTTTGGTTTCGATGGTTTGAGGAGATGGGTGTTTCGTTTTACCCGTCAAGAGGTTAGAAATTTATTGACATTGGTGGTGGTGGAGGCGGCAAACAAGAAATAATGAGGGATTTTGCTGGGACTCCGGGGACTTTGACTGGGCTTGCTTTGAGGCTTTCACAGTGTGTTTTTGCAGCTGGCTCCATTACTGCCATGACCACCACTACTAGCTTCTTCGATTTCACTGCTTTCTGGTATTATATAGTTTGTCTCTCTTTCCGAAATCATATCGTTTTTCCTTGACTTTAATTTTTGAGTTGCTATTTGGAATTTTTTCCTTTACGTGTAGGTTTTAATTAATTAGAATTGGAACTTGCCATTTCGCATTCGAATTTTTTCAAGAAAATAAATTATTATTGCATTAGAAGAGCTTGATGCATTCCACTCCAGGATTCTGTGATTTAGTTAATTGCCTTTGCATCTATAATTTGGCGTGATTGAAGACACAGTTGCTCTCTTGATGATCTTTTGTTGCTAATTGTCTGAAGAAACTCATAGCCATGTAATGGACTCCTCTTATTAAGAGGTTTAGATGTTTGTTCTCATAGTTATGAATTGACTATCAGACTGGCATCGAATTCATTGCTTGTTGTTATCAATGGCTTTTGCTGGAGAGAACCTCCTTTCTTGTTTACCATTCTCAAAATGAATGAATTGAATGCGGTACTGAAGCTCCGGGTGAAAATCTCAAAACATTGAAAATTCCATGCTGGTGATTTATTTCCCTGAAGAAAAGTTAGCTGCATCTATCACTGTCTTTGGAAATTACTTATTCCTGAAACAAGCCTAAGCTACATCATTTTGCATTCTTGAACGTAAGCTTAAAGGTTCACACGGTCCTGACAATGATATGATGATGAAAAGACTCTGAAGACAAAAGGGGAAGCTACATTTCATAGGGAAATGCTTCTTTGGACTTGTTGGCATGGTGTTGCCAGCATCACATCGAACTTATGGCAAAAATATAAAAATGCGTTGCAAAAGATTTTGATTCAAACGATGAGTAGCCTTGATTTTCAGAAATTTAAATGAATAATTTTAGTGACAGATCAGTGCTCCGACTTAAAATACATACTCCACGGAGTTTAAATTCAGTCAGAGAATTGATGGCGCTCTTTGTGAAGAGGCCTTCGTTTGTGACTGCATATGTTATAGTTGACTCCTACGGGAACCTGTCAGTTTACCTTCTATAAAATACCTTGAGAGCCTTCGCTCCTTCTCTGCTGTTCCTTTGTTCTTGCAACGCTTTCGAGTTTTACTTGCCTTGTATTGTTTCAGTAACATATTTCTATGGTGTTTAGTTTACTTCTTTCTGCTGCTGTCTTTATACAAGCTTGTCACCTACAAATTTTAAGTTCCCACTATGATTTGTCTCTATGTCCTACCAGTTGTTCAACAATATTTAGGCCAATCTGTTTTCTGGTTAGCCTTAAGCTATGTATTATCTATAACTCTCTGCACTGACAGCATCTTTTGCTAGGAAAATGGTTAAACAACATATTATGCATTTTTGGTTTGATAAACTGATCATTCACTTGTCGCACAGTGCTTAACTTGTCTGCGATTACCAGTGATTTCTCCTTGTTCATGCAGCTACCTCATCGCTTCAATGGGTTTGCAAGTCATCTGGAGCTTTGGACTAGCACTATTGGATGCATATGCTCTGTGAAAAAGAAGGCCCTCCACAACACTGTCATGCTCAGCCTTTTCGTCGTTGGAGACTGGGTCAGCCTCCATGTAACCTTTTTATTGCTATTGAAAGCTTATATCACTAACTAAATCTAAATTGGTCCCGTCCTCGTATGATTTTCATTTGACAGTGCAAATTTGTAAAATTGTGTATGCAGGTGACAGCAATATTGTCTCTCGCAGCCGCTTCAGCTTCGGCAGGCGTCACAGTGCTCTACTTCCATGACTTGGGGAATTGTGATTTTGTGGGGGAGTGCCAAAAATACCAAATGTCAGTAGCATTAGCATTTTTTAGCTGGATAACTATCGCAATATCATCTCTAATTATGCTTTGGCTATTGGCTGCAGGTTAGACTGTTGTGTATATACACAGATCATATGCATTTTTTCCTGCACTAAGAACCATCTGTCTCGTCGAGATTTTAAGTTTTTTTACCGTGTCAATACAAAAGAAAACTAGAAGAATATCTTAATGATTTTCAAAACTTTGATTTTTCATTATCAAGGGAAATCGGCTGCTCAGCGCAAAAAGAATTGTAGAGAGATTGGATGTGAGTTTAAGAAAAGTCTTGGGTAGAGTTTGTTTTCCAGGTTAAATCATGTTCTTTTAAAAACTTACTTTTAAGACTCATGGCCGCTCCTCGATGGCTCAGACTCATGGCCAGATTTAGTATTGATAAAAGAAAATAAAGGTAAATTCGAATACCTCATCCCACCAACTACTTTGCAATAGTGGGCAGCTAGGGTTCTTTTGCTGTATTTTGAATCATTATACATCGGTGATTTTAGCCTTGAAACATGCGCACATGTATGATTTTGTGATCCATAACTTGGAAAACTCATCATGAAACTAGCACCAGCGAAGGTGGGGGGGCATAATGCGCTGTATGTATCACAAGGAGAAAGAATATGTAGTGCAATTCGTTTCTTAAATAATCATTCTGTCAGGAGATCCCGCTTGCAACGATGTAGCGCTGAACAGCTAGACTCTGAGGTAGTATAATTAAATATAGTTCAAATTGTGATTAAATTGATTAGATTTTAAAATATGATTTATGTTATTTTTCAACACACTTTCTCAAGTGAAAATTTTTGGATTTGAAACTTGTACAAATCTACACTATCTTATATTTGATTTTTATCAGATAAAATAAAGGTGATGAGATTTAAACTTGTAATCGTTGCGTCCACAAAACTCTAATACCATGTCAAGAAACTATTTTATCTAAAAATTTAAATTGTTAGGTGAGACCACAAGATATAATTTATATTATTTTTTAACACACACCCTCAAATGAAAGCTCTTTGGACTTGAAACTTGTATACATATCCACACTATATTGTGCTTAATTTTTTTCCAAATAGAATGAGGGTGGTGAGGTTCAAACTCATAATCGCTGAATTAATAAGAATCTAATACCATATTAAAAAAATATCTCAGCTAAAAACTTAAGTTTTCAAATGAAACTCTAAAATATGAATAATATATATTATTCTATGAAATTATACACCTCATGGTTCTATGCATAATTCCTTCTAATTTTATTTTATTTTTATCATTGAAACTTCAATTATATGAAGAATTTAATTTACAACTCCTTTTAAATCAACCTTTAACTAGGCAATGTCAACCAGGCAAGCTACTAGTTTGTAATTGAGCCCCACTATACCATGATTACTAGCTAGGACAATTGAGTAGGCATATCCAAACACAAAGAAGGGTGTCTCCAGAATCTTTCACATTCCTGACTTGCACCATAACCTGTTGCAAATGGAATTTTGTGAACATGGTTGCGATAGAATTGTATCTTGGATGCTCGATTTATGCAGAGATGGGAATCTCCTCCCACCTCATCCATCAGTCATGGAGGCAAGCTGGGCAATGAAAGTTTGTGGTCATGAGTGGCATCAACAAGGACAGTTGTGGCAGCATAATTGCTGGTCGCATTAACTGGATAGTATCGAACATTAATTCACGCAGCATAAATACGCAGAAAAATCTCGTGACAATGGAGATCTGAAAGCCCACCTGGTGGGATTCAATTTTTATTTTGTATTTTTATTTTTTCTGGGAATGCCTAGTTGTCCTTTGTTCGTTTTTTGAAAAACATTTTATGAACCATGTATTGTTTTTCAGGTATCTTAAATACAAAAATTCATTTTCTGTTTTTCTATATATTTAAACTAAGTTCTAGGAATGCCCGACCCCTTTTGCGAGATTGTCTTTGTTTGGGGTGTAACAAAAAATTAAAAAAAAGATACGATTAAACATTTATTTATTTATTTATTTTTAAATAACCAAACAAAACCTAAGAAAAAAAAGATCAGCAAGAAACTATGGGCATGCGAACCAGGTGTTGGAATCTTGTTGAGATCAAAACAAAATAAGTGAGAGGTGTCCTGCAAAATGCAAAACACCCATGCTAGCTGCTTGCCTTCTGCATTATACCATCAAACGGTTTTGAATATGGAAGAAGAAAGGCTCTCCAGCTTTTCGAAACGGATGGAACTGTTTTCAGTTACAATATACCTCACCAAAAAGCAAATCTTAATTACTGGCTATATATCAGGAGAAAAGGAAGATAGAATCAAAATGCTTTTTGAAATCTGAGAAACACTGAGCGACGTAACATTTCAGCTTTTTTGGCAATTGATGGCCATCCATAGTTGACACGCAGTACTCTCTAGTCTCTATAGCTCAGCACCGGCACCGGCACCACTTTGCTTCCTGTTGCTTTTGGCACCAACTATTTTCCTATAAATGTACAGGCTTCTTCTTGCTGGTTTTTCAATTCTACCCGAGGTAGTAACAGTCTTGATTCTTTTCTGGGTATGCTAATTTTGCAACTTCTACGATGTCTCGCTGATATTATTGCTGTTTTTTTTGTAGATTTTACATCCAAGATTATAGTTTTCAAAGTGGTGGTCCTGCAGGAGAGCTGTTGTTGAGCGTCTACAAGGAGCTTCATCCTCTACTCTTACACCCTGCAATACTACTGTAAGTACAGTTAATGGCTGAATTCGAACCCATTTTTCAATTCAAGAGCCCAAGTACGTAGGATGGCAATAGCTACGTGAGTTGAGTTTCTTCATATTTATTATCTGTTGGTTAAAAGAATTTATTGAAATGAAACTATCTAGTAAGTATTCATTAACTACTATTACTTTTTAATTAACAAAGATTATTGTTCCACGTCTGTACTCATAGCACTACAACAGATTATCAGTGAGTTGGTTTAATTCAATGAGCTGATTTCATTTGAAGGGTGGATTAGTTGAAATGTTGTGTTTATGCACCACGTAACTTGAAGAAGAATTTTAGTTGATGGCATGAAGTAGACAGGAAAGATAAAAGGCGTAAGCAAACAGGAATATTGCAAGCGCTATCAAGAACCAAATTAAAGCTTTCACTTTGCTGTAACATTCTTAAACCCTTTTTCTCAGTGCAGAATCATTCTATGGAGCAACCCTTCTAATTTTTTTATAAAAACATGAATGATTTCCCAAGTAGTATGAATATCTGGCTGGCTGGCGACCAATTTGCTTAAGTTTAAGATCGAAAGGAATAAGAATTGCTACATCTTTCTATCTTCTTCTCATAGAGATCTTACTTATTACGAGAAGAGAATATGTTTTGATTATACCAATTATAGAACGATAAGAGCCATCATGAGAAGATTTTTGTATTTTATTCGTTCCGATTTAAGCCATTGTCTAGTTTGGATGCAAACTGTCTCGCTGTAATATTAGATTACTGATTAAGAGGTTCAGTTCATATAAAAAATTAAAAAAAGGGAGGTTTGCAAATAATTTCAAGGGTTAATCTGCATGAGGTTTATAACTTTGTTCACTGACAAAATAAAGGTCCTGTAAATGTAGTTATATATCAGGATCAATGCAATATGCTATACATAACAAAGAAAGCGAAAAATAAAGGGGAAGAAAAGCATGAATTATAATGGTAGCTGTTTTCTTTTAATAGATTTTTTATTTTTTAAATTTATTTCTATATCTTAATATAAAAAAGAAAGAAAAAAAATGATTTTTAAAAATTTGCTAGAATTGTGTTAATTAACATTACAAAAGCGAGCAAAAGACGACTGAAATTGATGTTTTATTAATTTCAATAATTAAGCAACTGAAATGACATTTAACCAACCAAAGTACGTAACATAAGTCAATGAGTTCTAATTTCTGATCAAATGAGCAACCATGCAAGAGAATATTCCTTCTTTATCTTCCAAATCCGAAACATGAAATCAGGGAATCATCGTACATCAGAGAGCATTTAATCAAGAACACGATACTAACAGCAACATGCAACAAGAATCAAATTAAATCAAACACTTCCATTATCTTCTATATGTATGTGTAATTTGTTCTTTCAGACTTATCAGCTTGTGAAGAGGTGGATCGAGGACTCGGAAAGAAAGCCAATGGCATCTACTGCAAGCAAAAATGGGGGCTTTTGTACAAGGTTCAAGCCACAAATTCTGATGGTTCTTGCACAGATTGGCTATACTTTCCAATACTTTATCACTGAAGCTTCCTTCAACCATGGAATGAATCCTAATGTGTACATAACGTACCGACACATTGTATCCGGTGTAGTGATGTTTCCTTTTGCCTATTTCCTTGAAAGGTACTTCAATTTAAATGTTGATAGATAGTTATGGTTGAATTGTATGAACTTTTCGCAGGCATAAATACTAATCTTTCTCTCCTGCAGAAAACAAAGGCCGAAGTTGACGGTGGCTCTTTTCGTAGAGATATTCATTCTCTCTCTCCTGGGGTAAGAACATACATACATGTAAGACTTATATAAGCATCTGTGTAAAAAATGAAGTTACGAAAAAAAAAAGAAATATAGAAACTTGAGCAAGGTGCCTTTTGATGATTGCAGGGTGGGTTTAACTCTGAACATGTATTTTGTAAGTATGAGATATACCTCTCCAACTTTCGTTGCGTCAATGGTCAACACCATCGCTTCTTTGACATTTGTAATTGCAGTTGTACTCAGGTAATTAGTAGCAGTATTAATTATAATTTTGAAAGCAGAAAGTACCTGAACAGTTTCTCTTCCTAAGAAATTCAGCTAGTACTATATATATTCTAAATATTACTGAACTTTAAGCAGGTTGGAGGTTCTTGATCTTCGAAATCCTCGTGGGATAGCAAAAGTTCTCGGGACTCTGGTTTCCTTGGCTGGTGTAACGACTATGACATTATATAGAGGTCCTATCATGAAACAACTATGGCAACCTCTAGTCCATTTTCAAGGAACGACTGGAAATAACCACGAGAGCTGGTTAAAGGGTTCAATTCTTACTGTTGCAAGCTGCATAACATGGTCCATCTGGTATATTATGCAGGTCTGACGCAAACTCAAACTGCAGTTCTCTAGACCGCATGAATCTGTTAATTAGCTCAAAGACAACTTGGATGCAGTTTATACAAGTTCACCATAAAATAAACTATTTTCACATCTGTCATCTGCCTATGCTCAAAGTAATTATAAGTCAGAAAAGAAACATATAATTTCCTATTGACGAATGTGGGGTGTTTTGTCCTGAACATGCAGTTAATTTTCTTTAAAAACGCAGGCTTTTACTTTGAAAAGGTATCCTGCACAACTTTCGCTGACTACATGGATGAGCTTTGTGGGGGCCGTTCAATCAGCCGTTTTCACAGGGATTGTACACCATAAGAGAGCTGCGTGGACAATCGGGTTTGATATCGACTTCTGGTCAATTGTCTATGGTGTAAGTGCCATGTGCATCAGAGTTGGTCAACAGTAGTTACGCACTTAAGTTGAATATTCCTGACAGTATTCTTATTGTGGATCACAAACGGCAGGGAATAGTGGTCTCCGGTTTAATAATCTACGTTCAACTTTGGTGCACGGAAGAAAAAGGACCAGTCTTTGTGACCATGTTCAATCCCCTCTCTACAATCTTGGTGGCAATTCTGGCATACTTTGTTCTAGGTGAAAAACTTTACTTGGGCAGGTAATTAACTTAAAATTACATCCCTTTATATATAAAACTCAAAACTGATACTATAATCCATTTGGGGTATTTATTTTTGTGTCATATCATGCCTGACGAATTCCAGAAATGCAGTGAGTATATTATTTCCCATAAACCTAACCAGTATGAAGTGTTTCAAGTCTTAATAATAAAAGGGGGGAAATTAGGGAAAGCATGCAGATTTAAATGAAGTGAATCGTATTAAGTGACTGGAAAGATGACCTAAATGTTTGTGGCTTGTACAGCATACTGGGTGCTGTTATTGTCATCATTGGCTTGTATTTGCTATTATGGGGCAAAGAAGAAGATCAACAAGTTCACAGCAAAGAAGAAGAACAGTCTCAGTTGGCTTGCGATGATCAAAAGGAACTTAAGATACAGGTAGTTACTTCAACTGAAAGTAAATTCCAGAGTGTTGTGGCATAAAGAAAAAATGCTTCAAGTGTAAGAACATGCTGGGCAAAACTGGAGTCCACCCAGAAATTTTATACATGTTTCTTATATTTAAATGAAATAAAAGTTGAGAAACAGAATTTCCAGTATATGTACTCATTTTCGATCTGACTGTAATATTAATAATATTCCCATGTTAAAATGTGCTTATCTTCTCTCCCCCCCTGTGGACAAAAAGTCAACTTGAATAAAAATGGGTATCGAGGATCATGATCACACCAAATTAAATTCCTTGCGCTTGCGGGCATGGCAACAGATTATTCTCAAGTTCGTCTATAAAAGTTCCAAACCATAGAATAAATCAGTGTGCAAAGTCGAGCTCCTCAGCAGGAGGCTCTTAAATACCAGTTCATTCGAATATATCTCAAACTTCTGTAGCGGGAGCATTACCAAGATTGGCAAACCATAGGAAGGCTAATTAATAGCCCCCGGAAAAATCAAAATGCTAACGTACAATTACACGGTGGAGATAAAATGATTTACTCCAGAAAATAATTGAAATCTAACTACCTTCCTAACAATCTCCAGCAATACACTTGCCAATAATTTGAATTATCAAAATCAGGTAAAGTGCATAGCAAGTTATATTTACATGTGCGACAACATGTTAAGAAAATTCTAGCATATAGCATCTGAAAGTTATCAGGATATTGATGAACAAAAAAGAATTATGCAGCAGGTGGCCTGAGCTCATGATCACGCGATATATCGCAAGCAGCTGGAGGTAAATATTGCCACATTGGCATCAGACCATAACTGGGAAAGACTGGCATCTTGTTTGCGGCAGCATGATAAGCTGCAGGATAGGTTGGCATGAACCTAGGAGATGGAACAGCCATAGCTTTCGATTGTTGCTCCATCTTTTCTTTATCTGCCTTGAGCGTCAGTTTCTCTTCACGGAGTTCAGTCTTCTCAGCCTGTTGCAGGGGAAAATTAGAAAGCCATTCTCAGAAGGCCTGTAGGAATAAATTTCATGTGATGCGAAGAAGATTGAAATGCATCATTCACCTTGAATATAAATTCAACTTAAACACCAAGAGTACACAGATCAGGTATTAAGAATTGTAAGAATTGGCAGCTTTATCTAGATAGTGCCTCTTTTTTTTTGCAACCATTTCCTTTATTAATATAAAACGAAGTGATTAGATTATCGACCATGGAGGAATAGACTACTTTCAGCAGGTGATGAATAGAAAGAGATGTTTCAGCCGACTTCCCCTTCAGAGTTTACAATGCAAAGCCAGCAATTTAAAAGGAGAAACTACATAAAACAGCAGCAGCTTCTAATAAGAAGAAAAGATAGCACTTACTGAATTATGCCAATATTTCATAATCCTAAGTAGATCATGATATAACTAACCTACTCACAGGGCTGCCACTCCCAGAGAATATGGAATTTGGAAATAAATACGTCGCAATTACTGAGACTTAAAAGAATCAAAAGGAAATTCTGCAAACAATACAAGGAATAGATAGTCTAGTAGTGTCAGATTCTTCAGATTACTGAACTACAATAAAGGGATAATATTCCCATTCAACGCAAAACTGCAGGAAGGTATAATAGTTGTTGTGGTTGAATGCGTGTTAAAAGTGACTACCTTCAGACTTTTGATTTCATGTAGAAGCTTTTCATTAGTTTCTTTGAGCTCCTGAGCCTCAGCTTTAAGCTGGTTCAAAACTCTAATAGCATCATCTAGTATGGCCGGTTTGTCAGTTTTGGCTTGTCTTCCAGGTTCCAAAATAGAGCTCAAATCTTGAAACCTGCAATCATGAGGAAAATCTGTTCTTCAAAATATTACTCACTGTTATCTCAATTCTACAAAAAGGAGAAAATTTGTTGTGAAAGCTCTGACAACAGCAGCACATCAGTAGTATCTAATTCAACAATTGAAAACATTTCAATAGTATGCTCTTTCTGATGTTAGTTGCATTTTCTAATGTAGTAGCTTAAACTGATAAATTCAGAACCAAAAAAATCACGGCATAAACATATATCTGATTGAACATGCCTGTCATTCAATCTCTCCCTCCGCAACTTCTCGCGGCAAGCTTTGGTCCCTGCTCTGCTACATGAATCACCGCGTCCCCTATATGACAGAAACAGAATAACATGAAAAGAACATATCATTCCTACAAAAGTAGAAAAACACCAGACAAGAAAATGAGAGAAACATGTACTAATCTGGTGGTTAAATTAAGAACATCCAGTCCTAAAGCAGTGTGTCATAAGATTTTTTATTATCGCAACATTTTAGATCAACAAACAAAAGTGCTATGGGAAATGAAGTAATATTTCTATATTGATTAATATTATATTCATCCAAGATGAATATGCTATACATAAATCAGCAAATAGAACAAAAAGAAGCTCCTTGAACTATTCAAAAGCATTGCATTCAACTTCAAATTTAAGAACATTCACGCAAGCAAATCAATACCTCTTCCGAGAACATTCTCTTTCTTGTGTAACAAGAGCACTGGATGAAAAATCAATATCCACAACACCACCATGACCGCTGCAAATACCATAATAAAACATCAGAATCCAGCAGCTATCACATACCTCCTTTCTATACAATTTTACACCTTTAACTGCAGAGATTGCTAGTTTCTTTCAGCACTTGCAAAATCCCTAACAGATTTATTCATATTATAAAAAAACCCAGTTACTTATTTTTCCTAAAAGAAAAATGCAACCCCAATGCACCCTCATAAAAACTTGTGGTAGAAAAAGCGTTTTATAGAAACTTGAAATTGACAAAAAAAAAAGAACAAAGATGGATGAAAAATACCAGTTGGTGAGAGAACAATCGGGGCCCAATAATATACCCAGAAGATCCAAATAACTTTCGTCTCCCTCAATCTCATCTATCGTTTCCATCCCCCCCTTTTCTTTTATTTTTGTGTTTAACGATAAAAAAAAATTGCAGAAGAGGGAAAGGATGGCTTCTTAAAAAAAAGAGTACTGGTCTGTTAGAATTTAAGGAATCTCGATCATCGGGGACTTTGGTTAGTGAACGTCCAGTAGATTTGTACCGCGTGGAGGGTGTATCATCATAATGGGTTTCCACGCCGCCGTATTTTTTTCAGTGCATTAAAACTTCATATTTAAAATATATATTTTTATGCATGTTTTTTTTTTCTTACTTTCGCAATAAGTATAGACGTCGGTAAGAGAAGATTTAGTTATTAAGTGCCTGTTTGGATAGGCGGTGCAACCCGTGTTTTGTCAAATTTTAATTTTTTTTATATATTTTAAATGAAATTTTTTTAGTGCGTTTATATCATTTTGATGTGCTGATATCAAAAATGATTTTAAAAAAATAAAAAAATATCATTTTGATGTATTTCGGCATGAAAAGCATTTTGAAAAACTACCGCAACCGCCCTCCCAAACAGGCACTAAAACTATTTTAGTTTGACGTTGAACTATTAAGAAATTTCATGATTAAATTTAGATTATCTAAGAAGTCAATCTATAATTTATAATTATATGACCGAATCAAAAAACAAATCATATTCAAGACAATGTTAGTTTAGACTATAATAGACTTTTTAACCAATTTCTAGAGTTGACTAACCCAACTTGGAATCAATAATTTATTTTATATTTTTTTTATAGTGATGTTATATTATTTGATGAGGCTTTTATAAAAGTATATAGAGATGCATTAGCGATTGTTTTGTAAAATATTTAAAAAATAAATAAATAAAAATGTAAAAACTAACGGTGATATAAATAGATGAATAGATATTGATTGAGCCCATTTCAGTTTAAATCCTCCCATCCATCCATGATGTTCAAAAGAATGATACATATCCACTATCAAGTCACCACCACGTCTATCAAATCTCGCAGTCCAGACATTTATGCGAGGCCAGCAAACTTATTTCTGACGGAGGAATGATCCCTTTTTCTTGACGTCTTTTTTTCTGTTTTTCCTGCTGAATTGCCTAAACATAATCAACATTTCACTCGCTTTTCCCTGGAAAAAAAAAGTGAAGTAATCCACCAAATCCGTTGCACGTGTATGAATGATGCATGTAGCTTATAGAAGCAAGTAAGAAAGAAGGATGCATGGATGAAGACTCATCCTGAAGGACTACAAAAATTAATTCTTCAAGCTGGTCATAAAAAAATGGAATGGGGCTGGTTTGTGCAGAATACATGTTCACCTGGTGTGAGGTCCATCCAAAGTTGTCAATATCGTTTGGTGTGCTTCGTTTTTTCAATTGGAATAAAATATTTTGGTTTTAGAGTGTTTCGGTGCGTCATTTCAAGGTTATATATATATATATATATATATATATATTCAAAAAAAATAGTTCAAATCCAAAAATAAAATTATTTAGAATTATGCAATTTAATCTAGAAAAAGACAATAAAATGATTTTTCTGAAGAAAATTATGAACATGTATAATATTACGAGAATGTTATCATCAATCTCGCAAGGTTATTATATTTTTTAATTGCTCTTAAATTTTAACATAATATATATAAATATATCAAGAGATTTCTTGTAAAATTTCATCTTAATCTAACAGTTGGATTAAGAGATATGATTGATATTATAAAATTATTCATTATTTAAAAAAAATACTATTTGACTAAAACAGAACAGGCATAACAAAACCAGTATGTTTTGGCTAGTATTTGACTAAAAAATCCAAAACAAACAGGAATTTAAACCAAGATAAAAACAATATCGTTTTATCTATTTTTTTAACTGATACAGAACATTTCGATTATTTTGATCAAACAGAAAAATATTGACAACTATGGTCCATCAGCTGAGCGGAAAGTAAAGGAGAAGGGAATGAAAATCTGACAACTATGGTACATCAGCTGAGCGGAAAGTAAACCAGTTGCCCCACCAAGCTCGAATTTAGTGAAGTGGGAGAAATTTGTAGTTTTTGTGTACAATGTTATTTACCAATTAGAAGTCTGAGATTGCCGAACAATTAAATGACATGAGCCTCGTTCCGAAGCTTATCAATCAACTCATCTACAGAAGAAACAATAACCCCTGCTTTTCTCTTTGGAGGTTCCGTGACTTCAACAATCTCTATATCAGATTTAACTTCGACGTTCAATTCTTGTGGAGTGTACTTCTTGATGACCTTTGATTTTGCTTTCATGATGTTGGGCAGTGTCGCGTACCTTGGTTGGTTCAGTCTCAAATCAGTGCTGCGTGAATGGAACAAACAAAAGTTGAATTTGAAACCATCTCATCACGACAAGACATTCAGATAAAAACACACAGCCCATTACTGAAATGCACGAAAAATTAAAAAAAAATCCCAACTTTGACGCAAAAAATTGACGCTAGCGGGCTCTGCAATGATAATGGCATCATTAATATCAGGTTGGACTAACATTCGGGTTACTAACCACGTTCTTATGCCAAAAAGGGGGTTAAAGCTGGCAAATTCAAGAGCAGCAAACTGCTTGATGCTACTAGATAAGATATGAAAATCTTGGCCCTCTTGGTCTTGTGTAGTGGTTTATGAGAATTATTTAGCATTTTTGTAGTTAGTTTAACTAGTAGTATCATTAGTTTTTTAGGGTTGTAAGTTTATCAGTAGACAATTCCCCTCTTGCTTCAACCACGACTAAACTATTTCGATAAGACCTTCATGAGTAAATACAAACTCAATCACATGAAACAAGTGAAAACGATTGAATGAATATGAACTCACGTAATCACTGCAGGTAGGTCTAAGCATAAAGTCTCAAGACCATCATCCACTTCGCGTTCTACAGTAGCTACCTGTTTCTCCGTGTCAAGCAAGACCTGCCGCATTACAGCAGTAAGTCACAAGAAAAATGAACATGAGAGAGAGAGTATCAAAACAGGTATAGATTAACCAACGACAAGCAATAATAACAAAATATTCTACCCCACCCTCAGCTTTGGGATACAAAATCCATATTTATGACCTATTCTACCCCACCCTTCTACCCTAGGCCTCTACAGGCAGCTCAGGGCATACGAAGCCCTTATGAAAAGAACAGCGGGGAAAAATGTCAAGAAGCTGCTTGAGTGCACAGAAATTCAAACAATTTTTTTTCTCTTCAAATTCACGCAAGTTCACGTAGAACAATATGAAAATGATACAGAACTGAACGAGGGTTCTGCCAGTAAAATGGAGCGCACAAAAGGATTGGAATTCTAACATTAAAGGCTGAGGTCATCTGTATACATTACACAGCAATAATCCTTACCTGTGATCTTAATTCACAGGAAAACAAATTTATCAGCTACAATGAACAAAGATAACAGTCAACAGCCAAAGTCATAGTTGATTTTGCAAGATGCAATTTTAAATTTTGGTGCATTTATCCATCCCACATAGAAATGTACAAATAAAGTGATGAGTGTTTTTAGATTAGGACAGCTAATGCTTCAATAACCTAGTTTAAGACATTATTATTTCAAGCAAGCAAACTACCTTGCCAATGGCTTGCAGAAAGTTTAGAATCCTTAAATTCTTACACTGTGGGAGGAAAGTGATCAACATAATGTACTAAGGATCACAAATTTTTTCTACTGCATGTTAGTGGTCCTGTATAAGATCTAAGATGACATTTCTGTTGTCAGAGGTTTCAACAATCAATACACTAACTGTCGAATCTGAACACCAATTAACAAAGTCAAAAAGGTATGCTTCAAAATCTAGTCTTAACTCTATAGCTCAGTGTCTCAACCATTTCCTCCTCATAAACATCGCCTCTGAACTATGATATGCCCCCACTTACTATTTCACTATTTGCAGTGCGAATGAATAAAGTCACATGAGATGCTTCAAAATCTTATCTCAGCAATTAGAGTGATGCCTTCTCAACCATCTCCTCCTCGTAAGCATTTCCTCAGAAGAATAACATGCCTAGCTGGTTCTTTCACTATTTGCTTAAACGTCTTGTGTCAATCAAAATAAGAGATACAGTCTTGACCCTGGTTATTGAACGTGTTTTACTCGTTGATATACCTATATTGTATCACAGATGCCTCCAGTGTTAACCGTATGTAAATGTAAACCTATGAAAGGAATTCCTCTCGACTAATCATATTTAGAAATATTGAACCACGCTGTTCTGGAAACTTTTTGTTTTATCAGGTAAGATTGTAACCCCTACATCCAAAGCAAAAACTTCTAATGCTAACCAGCTAATTTGGCGGAAATTCGCTATTCTAAGTTTCTTGAGCCTTGAGAGTCTTGCCTCCTATGTCCAAATACTATAAACATCAATATGCAATGCATATGGGACCTTATTAGTTCTAATAAAAAAAAATGGAGACAGATGGGAAAAAACTTCGGCAAGCTACATTAGCTTTAGGACAAACCTGAAAAGAAATTCAGAATTACTTACATTAAAGGATCTTAATTGGATTGTGATGACATAGATTTAACTAACCTTTGAAGCAAATGTTCCCTGTGGCCAACCTAACAACCCTGCCACCATTTGACCGGTTTGGTTGCAATCATCATCAATAGCCTGTACATAATCTTAGTTTTTTTTTTTAAAAAAAAAAAAAAAGGAACCCAGAAAACAGAAAAGCCATCGGAATATTTCAGAAACCAGGTAAAAGAAGCAACCTGTTTGCCCAAAATAATGACTCCAGGCTTCTCGACATCGACTAGAGCCTTCAAAAGCTTAGCCACAGTAAGAGGATACAAAGCAGCCGTTGACTCCACGTGAATCCCTCTATCAGCCCCCATAGCTAGACCTGTCCGCAACGTATCAATGCACTGGAGTGGGCCCATACTTACAGCGATAACCTCGGATGCCACTCCAGACTGCTTGATTCGAAGCGCCTCCTCTAAAGCTATCTCGCAAAATGGGTTCATCGACATCTTCACATTTTGGGTCTCCACTCCACTCTATTTCCAAAATTAAAAGGAAGAAATTTTTTATTTTTTTTAGTTATCGTAAATTAATTTTACTGCAGGCTAATGTTAGTGATTGCCATGGTGGTTTCGTTCTCTAACCTTGTCTGATTTGACTCTGATCTTCACAGCATAATCAACGACTCTCTTTATTGCTACCAATATCTTCATGGTGGGTGTTTTCTTCGCCGTCCTCTCTCCGGGATCGATGTTCCCTGCAGGTTGAGATGGAAGCAATAAGATCAAGCTTGAGCCTTCGGAATTGGATAGGATGGTAAGAGGTGGCACCCTCATAGAATTTCTGAGTTTCAACCTAGTCCTTGTAGTTTAATTAAATAAATTAGTTAACCCTTTTGATTTCAAAAATTATAAAATTAATTTCGATATTTTGATAAATTACATAGACAATCATGCTATACTGTTCTTTAATTCACGAAAAATGTGACCGATAATGATATTCTCACTTAAATTTCGTAATTCATTTAATTTCAATCCTAATATAGCCTTGGTCTCCAATCATAAAGGCCGAGTGAAGATGTATTAAAATCATCAATCCTTCACCCTTTTTGTATTGTCATGTAATTTTTTTTTTATCTCTATCTTTATTTCACTACTCTAAAGCGTTTGGGTGTGTGATATATTTTGTTTTTATAAAGTGTTTTTCATTTAAAATATATTAAAACAATATTTATTTTTATTTTTTAAAAAAATATTTTTGACATCAACATAATCTAAAAATAAAAAAAAAATATTTATTTTTTAAAAAATAATTTTGTAAGAGAAAAATAAGCAAGTGAGATAGGATGATGGTGATCCTATTTCACTATTTTTTTTCTTCAAAGTTTATATCAAAGAGCACGTTAAGAATTAAATAAATAAATAGGTATCATAAATAAAAGAAAATTTATATTCTGGCGTGAAAAAATCAATAAATACTAATTTATAGTTTCTGGAATATGGGATCTAATTAATTTGTTTTTATTTTAAATACAGAAAAAACAAATAATTTATGAAGTTCGGCCCATCTTTATGTATGAGCTGGACTCTAAATCTATTTCTGTAGGTCAATATCTGTATTGAGATTGGCCCGGACAAATTTAAGTGAATTTGGGCCTTCTTTAAAGATTTAAATCACGTGTTTAGCCAATTAACCCATTTAACTTAGACTTTTTTTGTTTTTTTAATTGAAATTTTTAAATTTTATCATTAAATATTATTAGATTAATTGAGAATTGAGGTTTATAATTTAGTTCGATTTACTTTCTATAAGATTGTAACAGTTTTATAACTCGACTGTGGATTTGATATATTACCTGCTAAGTTGATTCGAATCAATCTAACATGTTATCTTAATATTTTAAAAAACAATTCTTATTTAATATTTTTTTAACAAATTAAATTTTATTAATTGTTTATTTTATTTTTAGATCCGCAAAATAAACTAGATCATATCAAATCTTTTATGTGATTTTAAATTATTATTTTTCCTAGAAAACAATGGCCGGATATTTTTAAAAAAATTAATGTGATTCTAGCGTGGCAAATATTCTGGTAATCACTATAAACTGCAATGGCAATGGCAAGTTCATATTCATTAGATTTCGCAGCATCCCACGGGTGCCTGCCTCAAGAGTGTCAAAGATACGTTATCTTTGCCCATGCATAGAAGCACATGGCTAGGGAAAATTGAAGGCCGTAATATCACCAGATAGAAGAGAACCAATGTTCCTGAAATATTTATCAAGTCAGTCATCGTGTCTGCTGAAAATAAAACCAGAGAAAAACAAGAAAACAAGATATGGGTTCTGCAGTTCGACTGTCTGAGAAATCAGGGACCGATAGATGGCTCTGGCTATGGAATATTACGCACATTTCTGCAACTAGCGAGACATGGATCATGTTTTTGATACCTTGAAGTTGCTGCAACTTCTTTGTCACTTGACCTCTTATCTGCAAATTAAGAGGCGCAACTTCAAAATCCAGCTGTTTGAATTTGAGAAAACTAATGCTAATCGTGCAGAAAGACTCTCTGTTACTTTCGAAAAATTATCAAAATGATTCACTCTACATGGTAATTTTGGAGAAATGATTCGGGAAGAACATGCATTCAAAAAACAAGAAATGGAGATGGCCTTGTACGCATGAGCATTTAAAATATTCACCTAACCTCTCTCGACATTAATTTTATATGAATTCACCTCTACATCTGCTTAGCATTACTGTAGAAATGCACGTAAATAGATGATTCCTACAGGTTGGAAGTAAGTGTTGTTGAGGAGCAGCAAGAACAGTGACCAAACAGTGTACCTCCCACCTACACCAATATTAGAAATATTAACAGCTCAAGAAGTTGGTGGCTGTTGTCATCATTATCTCAATCGAAAAAGACTCTTCTCTACCTCCTAAATCAACAAAAAAGGACCTTGATTTGCAATTTTATAATCCCTCTTCTTTACTTTTCTTGTTCTTTTCCAAACTTTTCCATCCACCAAAACTAGAATGATCGGATACCCTCTGTGATTCTCTCGATCGAGGAGGACCCTCTCTAGCTAACTCCTCATTCAATGCAAGGGGACCTCCCCACCTCTCCCTTACTTTTTTTGTAGCTTTTTCTTTTCTTTTAAATATTTGTGAAGAGCTCTCCCTCTACTTGAGACAACCCGTACTTTTACCACTGTAATTCTCAGATACTATGATGTCAATCCTGTTCCAACACTAGAGCCAGGACCGCAGTTAGCCACTTGTGTTCTTGTAGTGTGGTGCTGTTTGTGTTTTGTTCAACCACAGCTTTGAAAATATTTTATATTAAAAACTTTCTCTTGAAATATTTGCGAAGAAAAAGCTGCAATTGTAGCTTTTTATGAACTTATTTGCTCAAACAGTAATCGCAAAAACTACAGGAATATGAAACACATACTTGGATAGTTTAATATTCAAGCATGGAGAGAAAAGAAGGGAAGGAAAGACAGAACATAATATGAGCATAAAAAAGAAAGACTTTGAGGTTGTTTCGGCAATGATGCTTATTGGCCATGGCTGTTATTCGAGCCCGTCAAAGGCACTGGAACTAAAATCAAA
The DNA here is from genome assembly GCA_025169955.1 of Salix arbutifolia. Taxonomy (NCBI): domain Eukaryota; kingdom Viridiplantae; phylum Streptophyta; class Magnoliopsida; order Malpighiales; family Salicaceae; genus Salix; species Salix arbutifolia. Next base: position 10,235,939 of record CM045909.1, read on the forward strand.
TAAAATTAGAATTTGATATTTCAATTGAATCCTTTTTTATGCCACAAATCCTATGCCTTTCAACACATGTAATTAAAATCCCTATATCTCTATAGTGAAAAAACAAAAACTACAAGGAAAATAATCGATCTAAAATATTATGACTTTACGACTGGAAATAAACAGGTAAGACTGTATTGCTTCTGGATCCTCTACCATGACCAAAAGAAAAGAAAGTTCTTCTGGCTCTACCACTACGACCTTCAACCGGACTGGCCTCGGTTACTTGCCTGCTCTGCTGCACTATCTCTTGAATAGATAAATAAAGCTGACAATCTGCTGACGAGTCCATTGAAAAAGACCTTCTGATGGGTTGAATCAATCCGAATTGATCATCTTTGCCTCTGGAATCAATACATTCATCCCCCATGCTGGTAACCTTATGGAACTTCCTTGATTTCTTGTGACCAGCTCTCTGCTCTATCGTCTTCGGCGAGGGACTAATTGAACGTGCTGATAACTCTCCTGAATTCAATCTTTCCTGTGCTGCGAGCAACGTTTGATCTGTGGAGTTGTGATTACTTATCTCAATGACAACGTAATCTTCATCTCCGCCAATGAGACTTTCACCGTACGGATTTGGATCTTGGGGTGAAGAGCTTGGAGCAATGATACAGTCAATTGGGAATCTTGTGGTGCTCGAAATGCTTGTTCTACAAAGTGGGCAATTAGCATTGCTTTGAAGCCAAACATCAATGCAATCAATATGAAAAACATGGTTACAATTTGGTAAATTTCTTAGCTTCTCGGCTTCTTGAAACTCGTTCAGGCAAACTGCACACTCGCAGAAGCTTCTTTCGCCAAGGTTACCAAAATTGTTTCCTTCTTTCTTGAACTTGAATACTGGGATTGACCTTATCACTGATTCGTCAAGTCCACGCGACACTATTGCAGCAGGAGAGTAGGCCATCAAAGGGTCTTCGTGATTTCTATTTCTTGACAGGGAGAATCGCCTTAAAAGATCGATACGGTGCCAATTCAAACAGCATTTGATGACAAAGATGTAATAGCTTAACAGCAAGAAAGCTGTGGCCAAAATTCCTATTATGGCAATGGCTATAATCGGGAAGCTTGTATCTGAAGAATGAGAACGAGGTCCAAAACTTGATGAGCTAACAGGACTTGTCAATGGTGGAAGAGATTGAGAGCCATAGCTTTTGCTTACAAGATCCATGAAATGGATGCGCTAAGCAGACACGGCAAACCAGCTGGCTCGTTTAGATCTTGAATAGGATACACAACAACATGCAAATTAGCTATCGTAATGAACAAGATAGAATCAAGCTTAGTTTATGAACTTGAAACCCAGAGAAATTCGAGGTGAGGAAGAAAGAAAACCAACTTGCTACGGCTGATGAAGAAAGATTTGAAATGGGACATTAATACGTGGTCTCAGGAAAGATGGAAGAACATGGAGAAGAGGGATACGAGAGAGAAAATCAAGGTGGTATAAATGAGGGAAGGTGTTAAATGGGGACAAGAAAGCCTTGAAATTCAATGAAATTGTGGCTTAAATTACTATATTTATTTTTTTATTTCATTTCAAAACCGAAAGTCTGAGCTCAGAGTACGTAGTTCTCTTGTTCCCACGGGAAAGAGTGTCTCGATTATTGTGCTATAGTTTTTAGTAACCATAATAATTATGGTGAGCTAATTAATAATTCAAATATAAATAAATAGTTTAAAAAATGAGAGTGGAGGCTCTATATAATGGTGGGGGGGCCACAAAACACTTCAGAATTGACACAATTTTTCGTATATAGTTTAACTTGCAGTTGAAAATAATAAATATATACCACCACACCACATCTGAATCTGTCCGAAATTGTCGACCGACCAAAACCCTCCCACCTCTCGAACAGTACCTAGTTTTTTTTAACTCAAGTCTTGTTATTTAATCATCTTTTATTTCATTTTTATGCGATGAAACCTAATTCTTGAAAAGTATATTATGTGGATCCAAGTGAATATTAAAATTCTGATTATTTGAAGTTTTTATAAAGAATACATGTCTTGATTCAAACTTGAAATTTACTGTACAAATCACAAGTATTTTGTCTTTATATCACACTCTTTAAAAATATTTTTTATGAAAAAAAAATTAGTAAAATTTTAGGATTTTATCTAAAATATGTGAGAATTGAACCTTAAAAAATATGGGTGAGAGTTAAAAATAGGAATCATTTGGAGGTTGAAAAACACTGAATTTATTTATTTTTTTTGAATGTTTTGAATATAAAAATATTAGAGTTTAAAATCGATGATGTTTTTTTTTGTCAAAAACATAAGCTTACAAAACACCTGCAGCATATTACCCGCACACGAAAAATAAAAGATCCTTGACTAATCTCACTTTCCCCCCGATCTTTGACCGAGTGGATGTGAGTTGATTAATCGTGTTTTTATTTTAAGGAGATTGATCACGTACAGGAGAGAAAATGCATGTACCACGATTGTAAATATATGAAATTAAGAAGTAATATGATCTGACACAGGAGGTCATGTGAATTGTAAGTGACAGGTCGCTCTCAAAGATGTGATGCAGCCAGGACAAATAATTATTATTTTATTTTTTTGTAGGGTCCTCTTGTTGTGTTCAGTAGATTCTCTTCGACGCTTACAAGCGTTTTATGCCTTTAATGGTGTTGTAAAATTCCATGATGCTGGAACGATGTTCTTGGTAATAGGTTGACGAGGAAAGGTGTCCAGTTGCATCATTGATTCGTTAGAGATTAGTTGTTAGAATTTAATATCATGATAACAATTATTTTTTATAAAATAAGTTTTAAGTATATATATAGAAAATAATTTTAAATAATAAATTCAATGTTTTGGCAAACATGCGACCAACCGTGTAGCCTAATGGTGCCTAAGGAGGTGGCTTTGCTGCACCATGCATCCATTTATTTATTTATTTATTTCTATTATATAAAAAAGGCTATAACAATGTAAGCATTTTTTACAAGACACAAAGCTACGAGACTTGGATCATTAACTAGATTTTATTTAATATTTTCAATTAATTTAATAACATGAATAAATACTCAACAATAGTAAATAAACAAGCAAAAAATGACAATGAGATAAGGGTAAATTGAAAACAAGTTGAAAAAAAATCATTAACCTCAATTATTAAATATTGAAGGGCGAAATTGAAGAAAAAAACTCGATTTAAATTATTAATCCGCTAGCCCTTCAAATAACCCTGAAAAAAAAAGGAACAAAATGCATGAAAATCAATTCTAATCAATTGATATTAAATGATTAAACTGAATTAAAAGATAAAATTACAGAAATAAAATGTTAAAAGACTTTATTTGATTATGAGGCAAGAACTACCTGAGAATGTGATAATCTCATGAAAATAAAAATTGATAAAATTTAAAGCTTAATTTCTAGCAAACAAGATATTTAATGATAAAAAAAACACATACTCCAAAAATATTAAAAAAAAAAACTAAACCAAACCTACTAAGTCAACATGTAAAATATGTGACTCGGTTGTAATACCAAGATAATCTCATCAAAAGTAGATTGAATAAAATTATACAATTTAATTATTAAATAACTCAATATTAAATGACAAGATTGTAACTTCAGATCTATCAAACAACGCACCAATTTCAACACACACACTTATATATATATATATATATATATATAAGTATTTTTTTTTGACAAAGATCTCCCCTATAATTGGAGGTCCTAAATTATGAACAATAATACCTATCTTCCACGTTAAAACTATATTCAAACATTAATTAATTTATCAGACATACATACAACTCTTTTCCAAAAAAAAAAACCAAAACTTTAATATAATTAAACACTCAACTTTTTATATTTATCACACAATTTTCCATTCACTTCAAGAATTCTTTTTTATCTTCAATACACTTCATCAATTGTGCCCTAGCTAGGAACATGATCATTTCTTTCAAAAAAATTCTCCTGTTCTTTGAATAACATTATTTTTTTTTCAAAATCGAATTTAAAACATGTTATTAGTCAAATGAATAAACGAGCAACTCGATTCTTGAGCAATAAACGAGCTTTCCTTTTTGAGGGGTAATAATTCAAAAGAACCTCGACTTTTCTTACACTCATCCATTTTTCCAATCATCCTAAAGCAAAAGGTCTCCAAAGCCCACATGCAAGCCACAATCATGAACAATATTGTTCACCTTCCGTTGACTGCAAAATACAGAGATTTCACGTATATCTAACATTGCATTTACTTCTCAACAGGGCCTGCTCCCAAACATTACATATTAAAATCTTCCCTCCTCCACTGTAACTCCACTGTTATAATATTTAACATTACGTTTTAAAAATGTTTTTTTAAAAAATTGATTTTTAATTTTCTTTTTAATGTTTGTAGATCGTTTTCATGTATTGATGTCAAAAATCATTTTTAAAAATTATTTTAAATTTCAAAATAAAAGGTAATTTTAAAAACAGCAAGACCTTGTCGTCAACATATCACTGGTGAGCCAGGGAAGTCAAGTTCCGCGAGTGTAAGAAATCTTACGAAGGAGAACGCCAGTAGACGCAGGACCGACACTCTCCGCAGCACATGCTAGCGTATTGACAGCTATAAGAAGACAAATTAAAGGGCAGTCAAGAAACCAGTCCCCACTTTCAAAAAATGTGAATCTATAGTCAAACTTGGGAGCCCCTGCTGACATAGAAACTTCGACTACCTTTTTCAATATCAACCTTGACCACGCTATGGAAAATCAGACGATAAAGCCTTTTTTGCTTCAAGAAAAGAATGTTTTCCAGGCAGATTTGATTAAACTTGATGGTGGGGCGGATAAGACCTTGTGCAAATTATCAGTCTCCTCTCCGGTTGCGTGACATCCATGTGTTTTCTTCACGTGGCTGCGATAATAACAAAAGTTCAATTTCACGTCTAAATTAATTATTGGCTAGATTTTCCTTGTGGGAAGTTAATACTGATTAATCTGTGCATGTTTGGTCATTTGGGTTTTCTCTCTTTGTTTGATCATATTTTTCTTATCATAGATTAACGTGGATGTCTGGTTTAACTTGCATACATCTCGATTAATTTCATGAATCTTAAAATTAATAATCATATAAACCTCTAGTCTTCAATATATTAGTAACCACAAAGCTCGAATATAAGATTACAAAAGAACAAACTCATTAGTCTTAATATTTTACCACTTCTCTTAGTCTTAATCTCTTATCACTAATCACCTATTACTCCTTAGTCTTAATATTGTCCTTCTGTCATTGTTAAATGCATGTTTGAGAGTATGACTAATATTTTTTTTGAAAATACTTTTCATTTAGAAATATATCAAAATAATATTTTTTTATTTTTTAAAAATTATATTTAATTCTAGCAAATTAAAATAATCTAAAAACATCCAAAAAGAATTAATTTAAAATAAAAAAAAAATATTTTTTTTATTTTTTTAAAAATATTTTTAAAATACAGTATCAATCATCAAAAAAAAAATAAAAAACTGGTCACCGTAATTTCTAAACTAATCCAACCTACTAACATGTCCGAAGTCTTAGAAGCCGAGAACCTTGTTCTACAAGTCAGTCGCTTGGAATTCGCAATGATGTCAGGCCAGCCCGCAGACCCAGAAAGGAAAGATTAAATTAAGAAAGGTAGGTATGATTGTTGTAAATATACTGTAAAAAAAGAAAGATAGAAAACGCCTGGCACGTGACAGAAGCCAACAGCTGTCACTGACAAATTTCCTTTACTTGGAGGAATGGTTTTAGAATTCAACGTTGTATTTGTTTTTGCGATAAAATTTGATTTTATAAAATTCTGATTTTTAAATTTATTTATTTTAGTATTTTAATATATTCACGTTAGAAATAAGTTTTTAGAAATAAATAGAAAATATTGTTTTCATATATTTTGGAGTAAAAAATAAATTATAATTGTTTTTTTTATACTGTTTATTTTACAATTAGAGTACATTTTGTCAGTTTTTTCGTTTATTTATTTATTTATTTTTATTAGAGTTCTGAGGTTAAATGTGTCAGATGACTCTCATGACTTTTATATTTCTTCTTCAAAATTGAAAAATATTTATTTAGTAGTGACTGAAAATGGTGCTTACAAAATATAATTACGTGGTCAGAGAATCAGTGCCCTTTGTTTACCTCCATGGACAAAATTCCGGGGATCATGTCACGTGGGTGCTTACGTTGCAGGGTTGCAGTCACGTGATTGCAAGTTTGCGTTAACGCTTTCCTGTCTTTCCTTCTTCCAGTTCTCCTCGTTCTCGAATTCTACCAATTTACCACAAAAAAATGGGAGCAGGGGCCGACCCGTCGGTCCCTTGTGTTATGGGTGCCATGCCACCCCCGACACAAGCTAGATAAAACATAATAAAAGAGAGAGAGAGAGTAAAATTACATATTTGAACTTAGTGAGAGAATGACTAAAGTTTTAGTGTTTTAATACAGTTTTTTAGTAAGCAACTTCAACGGTGAGAATAATTTAGAAAAGTCAAATAATTAATATGATTTTTAAATGATATAAATATGATTATTTTCTTTATTATATGTATTCCAAAAATAATTACAATCAACGACTCATTTGTATTTTATTATATTTAATATTCATTCTCTTCGCTTTCACATTGCATTTAATGATGTACTTAGTGCGCTGCATGTCCGCTGCAGATTTTCGTTCTTTCTTTTTTGACATATGTTTTAAAAATACTTTTTAGATAACTTGTAAATACAAAAATAAGAGGTCGAAAATTACAAGATAGAAGGTGATTAGTCTAATCGGGTTAACTATATATTATTTTAAAAAAAAATGAATGTGTATTGAAAAATAGAAGTAGAATCCGAGTGCTAACAAATTTAGTTATTAATTTTAGGGTTTTAATATATCATGGACCCCGAAACTATAATTTCGTGGTCAGCTCCTGGATGGGAGGGCATGTGATCACACGTGCTCTGCATAGAAGCCGTCCAAGCAATCGTTGCATTTTCACAGGGCAGTCAACGCGGTCAAAATTCAAAAGTTGACAATTGAGGACAATTGATTCTATGGTTGATGTCTCATGTATTTTCTTTCTTTGACCTATACAAGTTGTTTATAGTGAACAATGGCTCTTTGACCTAATTGGTTTGATTTTTTAATTAATAAAATATTATATTTTTTTAAAAAAATTATAATTATTCTAAGACGGAGGTGGGTAAAAGGAAATCCTAGGCGGACACACAACTTTTATCTAGTTATGATTGGACTGGCTATAAGCCCACTAAACCGGATAAAAGGCCTTTAAACAAGCAAGTACATGACTAAGTGTTTGAGGTCCATAAAAAACTTAGAGTGCTTAGCAAATGGACTGGCCCAGCATGATCGAGGAAAGATGCAGCTTGAAACCCTGCGTGACTGCACTATAAGCAAAGAGCAGTCACCGGGATAAAAAGAACAGAACCACGTGGCAAGCTATCCAAGCATCACGTGGAAAATAAATCAAATCAGAGGAAGGAGCTTCAATCCGAAAATTACCATACAAAGTGAGTTCTTTAAGAATTTGTTGTTTTTTTTGTTTTAAAAGTATTTTTATAATTTTAACTTAATATATATTTTTAGTGTTTTTAAATTATTATAATGAGCTTATATAAAAATAGATTCTGAAAAATAAAAAAATGTATTATTAAAAAAAAAACAATTTAAAAGGCATTTAAAAAAAAATCATTTCAACCACACAAAAAAATGCATTTTATATGGACATACATTCAAGTTAGATACAATATAAAGTAAATAGGATGTTTAATTATATAGGCGGCACTGTTCACACACACACACAAAACATTATGGATGGTATTGTTTATTTTTCAAATAATTCATTTTGGTTTACAATTTGTTTTTGTGTGTGATCTAATTATAAGTGTAGGCCAATTGCATCTAAATATTTAATCAAGGTGAAATTGAAGAGAAGAGAGACTTAAATAAAAAAGGCATTGAACATGGGTGACATGCTATAAGTTTTGAGAAAGATACATTTTTTGTTCTTAAATTTTAAAAAATATTATTCAATTTTAATACCTTAATATTTTCCCAATTTAATTTTGATATAGAAGTTTATTTTTAATCTTTGATTGAGAGAGAAAAGAGAGAGATTGTTAAATTCTAGCGGTAAAGATACAAAAATATCATTGACACTAATCTAGATCACCAAAACGATTGATGTTTTTGTCAAATAATTTCATTTGACGAGAGAAAATTATACTAGGTGTTTTTTTTTTTTACCTTTGATGTTCATGGAAATACAAATTTGAGCTCGACTATATTTTTGGTTTTGCGTTGATTTCAGTTTATGAGATGACTTTTTTAAAGTCATTAATAGGTTTATCATGGTTTCTAAGATATTTTAAGTTATTAATGGTTTGAAGAATAGATTTAAGGATAAAAATAATTTAAGCTCTATTTTTTTACCACTATAATGACCAGAATCTAGATAAAATAAGACAACACGTCGTTTTATTTTCTTTTTCAAAAACATTTGGGTCTAATATCACAAGCTCTAATGAAATGGGCTAAGCGGGTTGACCTAGCTTACCAATAACAACAGCACCTAATGTTTTTTTATATATATTTTTAAATGACGCTTCTTTTATATAAACATATGTGTATCCTGTATTATGATTTATTTTCTATGAGGTTATACTAAGTTCTTGGCTCAATATACAAGTTTCGTCGGTCAACAGTAGTTTAACCAGGTTGTTAACTTATTTTGATTTGCTTTTTATGAAGTCATCCTAGTCTTATGACATAAGTTACAGGTTAATTTTGTTTGACTCTTGATATTTTTTTATTTGCTTTCTATTAAGTTATTTAAATCTCATGATATGGTTCATAAGTTTAATGGTTTGCTTTTTTTTGTTTATAAAAAATAATCCTTCAATATCAAGTTGATTAAGAATTGAGTTTTATAGTTTATTTTTTTATGATATTATATTAATCTAATGATTTGGATTATGAGTTTAGCAACTCACCTCGCAATGTCTCATATATTTTTTTCCTTTTTTAAATTGATATGACTCATATTGTTTTTACTTCAAACTATATTTTAACTTATTATCTTTAAACCTGTCAAATTAATTAATTTACATTAGGTCAAGTCCCACTTATTTTCTTACAAAACAATTATTAAAAAACATGAGCAATATTTTTTTATATTAAAAAAAAAGTAATTCAACCCGCAATATAATAAAATCCAACTATATAGAAAGTTTACTAAAAACAAATGTACATTTTGTCAATAATTTCTACGTCCATTGAACTCATTTGCACAGAGCAATTTCTACATCCATTGAACCCAATTAATTTTGTTAGTACATTCAACAATTCTTCAGATAGGACCTTATCGGGTGATACTGACAATATCTGAAGTAGCCATCCATCAGTGGAAGCACCCGTTAAAGCAAACAGGAGATCTGGCAAAAGTGAGGAGATTAAATTTCCTCCAATTTCCAGCCCATAAAACAACAATATCATCGCAGGAAAGCCGGGGATTTGGCAAAAGCGAGGGGAATTTACCATTCTTTCTGCACTGAATCATTTCGATTCGCTTGGCTGCATTCAGTGGACAAAATCAGAGCTGTTAGCCGGGGAAATTTGACGAACCAGAGCCACGATATTCAAATCCAGAAGGAGCTTTCCTTTCATGATCTCTCCAGGCAGGCAGGGGTTTAGTGCGTTAGCTTACTAGCTAGCCGAGAGCCTTTTGGCATTAGCAAGCGATGTTTCGATTCTCTTACACTATCAGGAATCAAATCGAAAATCCTTTTGACTGGGACAGGTTGATCTGCGCAAGAATTATGAAGACAAAAAACTTGTAATTTATAAAATATATCTCGATTTCAAATTAGGACATTCATATTTGTAAAAGATTAAAACAGGTAGAACTTTAATCGTTTTTGCCCGTGATCTCTCACCTCGAGGGTAACAGCCTTCCCTGAGATTGGAGACCTTCTTGGTATATCCATCTTTTCTTATGGAAATTGGATAATTAACTTGGTAATTTTTATTATAATCCAGGAATCAAAGTATATATGCGATCATAGTGGAAAGAAAATGATGTTAATATATCTAATGCTACAAGCATTGATGCTTTTATTTAAAAATATTGTACCGAGAAAGCAATGATTCATGCCACGAATCATACCTAAGAGACAATGAATAAAAAAATCATTTGATGGCTACCATCCTTATAATTTACTTGAATTTATCGCCTTATTAAAGCTAAATAAATAAAAACTTTGAGATTTTAAACCGGACCGGATCTTGCCTCTACCAAGGCCACCTACACCATTACTGATACATGATATTCTTTAAGCTATGTGATTAAAAATCTAAGTGATTGTCTGTTTTTGTGTTTGAACAAAATTATTTTGACTATTCTTTTCGTCGGATTGAAATTCGGTTTTTCTAACCATTCAAAATCAACTTCAAATTCTTGATCAGATAAGGAATTCCACTTGAAATCTTGTACGATAAATGAATCGATCGCGGTGAAGGAGGAAAATGATTAATAATAAGGATGTCAATTCTGTTTCGGTTACTCATTTATTTTTTTAATTATAATAGAATGTTTCGGTTTTAAAACATTTCAACATTCTGTTTTGGGATTGTACTATTTATATATATATATATATATATATATATATATAGTTAAATATATTGATTCAATATATTTTTAGTTCAAATCCAAAAATAAAATTATTTATAATGGTGTAATTTAAATTTCAAACATAAATAAAAAAATTAGAGTTGAATTGATATAACTCGACTGACTTGATGAGTTCAAATATAACATGAAAAATTGATAAAAATATAGTTTAATGAAAAAAATCAAGTTGACATCTTTAAAAAAATATTGAAATAATGATATATTGAATCAACTCGGGTCAACCAAGGTTAACGTTTCAAATGTGCGACCTCCGTTATAAAACCATGATAACGTTAAATAAAGTAAATCAAAACAAATTATAAAGTTCAATTCATAATAAACTCGTTGCTAAATAATGAAATTGAGAAAAAAAATAATCTAAAAAAAACACAATAAAATAATTTTTCTGAACAAAATTATGAACATGTATAATATTACAAGAATGTCATCATCAATCTTGCAAGATCATTATATTATCTGACTACTCTGAAATTTTAACATAATATATATAAAATTTCATCTCAATCAAATATTCAGAATAAAAAATATTATTAATATTGTAAAATTATTTATTATTTAAAAAATATTATTTGATCAAAATAAAATAGATAGAATAAAACCAAAATGTTTTAGGCTAGAATTTAGATAAAATTTGCATAACGTACGAAATAAAAATTACACTGTTTTACTTTTTTTGTAATTGGTACGAAACTTGACCAGTTCAATAGAGGTGTGATACCCTCGACCATAGGACAGGACAGCATGGCATCACACTTGCGCCGAGCAATGCCACACGAAGCGAATCAAAGCTGTCCTTCTCCTATTATCTGTCAAGAATATCAAACGCCAATAACTAACAAAAATAAAGCAGAGGTTGAATTTTTTTGTTCACTGTTTAGAAGGTATTGCTTTTTCCAACAGTGTTTTTTATTTTTAGTTTTTTTTCTTCAATTTTTCTCATTTATTATTGGTTTAATATTACTTTATAATTTATTTATAGCTAATTTAGATTGATTGAAAACTAAGCTTAATAATTTAATTTTAATGAAGTTATTTTGATTTTATGACATAAATTATAAAGCACGGCCAATGAACTCGAATCAATTTTATTTTTTATGAATTTATCATATTCTTATGACCTAATTCATAAATAAATTTAATATATCATCATTGTAATTATTTTTTAAATAAAAATATTATCTTAAAATATTTTTTTAATCAACCTATATTTTTATTAATTATTCAATTTATCTTTCCAATTAATATGCTAGCAGGATCACACCAAATCAATCTCACACGACATAAAAAAAATTTTATTAAAAAAAATATTAATATTTGTTTTTTATATTTAAAAAAATCTCAACCCACTAACAACAAAGAACAAACAAATAATTTATTTAACAGCACGCAAGATATTTCTTTCGCAATCATTTTCATATTTTCTCTGAAGGCAGCACAAAACCATGTTTCTTGGGATATTTTACTTTGCAACTTAGCATGCGTTTCAAATAAAAATAATAATCATAGACTGAAACATTAATATATAAGAAAAATGAGATTTATATTCATATGATATAAATTGATTCATTTTTTGTTGGCACAGAGAGAAAAATTCATATCACCTTCAGAGGGTGTTTGAGATTGTGATGTAATCAGAAATTACAAAAAAACACTCTAATCTAGTGTTTGGTTAAGTTTAAAAAGCAGAAATATGGTATGGGATCCACATAAAAATTATTATAAAAAGCTAGCACAAGAAAAACAACTATTAGTTGTTTTTCTTGCTTTTCGCTCGAGGGGCTGTAGGGAGGGGGATTAGGAGGGTTAATATATTTTTAATATTAAAATAATCTAAAAATTAATTAAGATATATATATATATATATATATATATATATTATAAAGAGATCACAATATAATTTTTGTCTCGTAATTCTAATTTTGTTTCAGATGATATTTTACTATATATTGTTCCGAGATTGCAGAGGCCCTCACGTATGGATTTAGTTCATGATGAAATTACAAGTAGTTTGATATGAGAATAAAAACAAGTGTCTAATTTACTTGAATTATTAATTACATTTTATTATTATAATTATTAAATATTTAAAAAATAATATATATACACACACACTTTATAGTAATTTCACAAGTTAACAGCAATATAAAAAGAATGTTAACCAAACACATGAAACTATTTTTTATCAACCTCAAACTCAACCACAATTTTAACCAAACATTTCAAAACTTATTTTAAACAGCAGCTAAAATAATTTTCATAAAATAATTTTTTTAAAATCTCAATCATAAAAACAAAAACAATAATAAAGACACCCTCAATTTCTTCTTCAGTCAGAATCAGCAATTGAATCAAGTGACGAAACAAGTGACCTCATAGTCCTATGCAGGAATGACAAACCTGTGTCATCGACGTAGCATTTATTTATTTATTTATTTTTTGCGCACAAGATTATGAAAGCTAAAAAGAATATTGAAAAGCGAGTCCTGAACCCAAAGCCATCGCCTTGACCATCCAGGTGCACTGGATCAACACTGTCGATGTAGAACCTCCTGATCAACAACTGTGAGGAAAAACGAACCATTAGATTATCCACGTGGGCAAATGCTATCGACCTCCAAGCCTCGCTTTTTCCCACCCATATAAATGCTATTTCCAGGAAAACATTAGCCATGCAAAAAAACAACCACCATAACCGATCGATCATGGATGAGGACGGGACAAAGAGCAGGGATGAAGGAGGAGACGTCAAGTATAGAGGTGTCCGGAAGAGGCCATGGGGTAAATTCGCGGCGGAGATACGTGATTCAACCAGGCACGGAGCGAGGGTGTGGCTGGGGACTTTTAACACGGCGGAGGAGGCAGCAAGAGCATATGACAGAGCAGCTTATGCAATGAGAGGGCACTTGGCCGTTCTTAATTTTCCGAACGAGTATCCCAATATGGCCGGCAATGCAAGTGCTGGTTCCAGCAGCTCCACCCCTTATTTCTCTTCTCGTTATTCAGGTTCTTCTTCTTCATCATCAATGCAACCAGAAGTTTTTGAGTTCGAATGCTTGGATGATAAGTTGCTCGAGGAGATGCTTGAGCAAGAAGAGAAGAGGGGTAAGAAAAAGTAAACAAATGATTCCGACATATGTATGTGTTTTATCACGGCACGAGCATCAGATCAGTCGAGGATCCCTTCAGCACTTCATTGCTCTGTTTCTGGATAGAATCAGAAAACAAAAAAAGTTGTCCGTTAGTAGCTAATCATGAAGTGGTTGCCATGAAATATGTAAGTGAAGAAACGTGAAAAATAAGAATAGATTCCTTGTCAAAATCTATTTACTTAAGAAACCATGAAATAAACATTGGTCACGTTGATGATCAAACGATCATGTAACTGCAGAAACGCGAAAAACAAGAGCAGATTCCTTGTCGTCAAATCTATTTACTTTTTCCAATTTTCCAACGTGCTACTTATTAGAATATGATCGTGAGCATTCATCGTTCCAACTTTATTGCATTTGATTAATGGAGGAATTGCTAGCCAGTTACTCCCCATGGATTTTCCTTATTCAAATCTTCCTTAGATGGCCATGGTCAGCGACAAGCAGAGCACGGATTTAAACAGTGGACTAAACTTAAGGCATAAGCCCATACAATAATTACTACGAGGCCCAAAATGTTCGAGCTAACTAAGTGTTAATTTGCCCACGTAAAAAGCCTGAAAGAAAAACCGTGGGTGGACACGGCCCGGCCCCCCTTTCAGATCTTTGTCTGATAAAAATACTCTCTGCGGGGTATTTATGTTTATGTTCTGTCACTGGTTCTTCTTGTTTTTTTTTCCTAGTTTTGGGATAGATCTGCTGTCACGAATAAATCACAACAACAATTTAATTTCAATGGTAGTAAAAATTATAAAGGTAATTATAGTGGGCAACAATCTATATTATATATTTTTTTTAATGTCACCACCATGAAAGGTGGTGGCGATGTACAACATAGTGAAAGAATGGTGGTTTTCATAGCAATAATAAAAGAGTGATGATGGAAAAGTAATATTAGTAGTAGTAATATATTTCTTTTAAAAAAAATATTATCATCATCAAGTTACTGTAATAATTGATGTAGTGATGATGACATAAATAAATAATTTAAAATAATAAATAATATATAAATATTGTCTTATTTAGTAAGGAAAATCAACGAATTGTATTGTGTTGATTATATATGTTAGATTTAGGGTTTAGCTTATGATTTTTTTTTGGTAATTTTGGATTTTTTTAATATAACTTGAATAAATTTACTATATTGACAAATTAACATGGTGTTTTGTTATGATTTTCACAAAACATCTTTTATAGTGGAAGTGTTATGTATGGATTAGTTTTTCTAACATGTAATAAAAATTTTATTTATATCTTATATAATCGTTTCTATTTTTCAGTACACGAGGGTTGGAGAACTGCGATCGAAATTCATGATGCTACCGACGATATATCATGTACAAATCTTTCAATACTTGGTTTTTATCGAGTTGCTCTTCACTTAATGAGGCCGAGGAGGCTCAACCTCCACATATGCTCGGGATAGTCACCTTGCATCAGATCTCGCTTGAGTTCCCTGCCAATCATTGCCATCAATCACCTCAGACCTCTTTTAGCCAAGTTTGTAAATTCTATTTCGGTTGATATTTTGTATTTTCAATCAAGGTTATTAATACTGTTTCGGTTGCCGTTTCGTTTTTTCTATTGGTATGAAACATTTCGGTTTTGGAGCGTTTCGGCATGCCGTTTCGGGGTTGTACTGTTCATATATAATTAATTAATTATATATGTGAAAAAACTTAAAAAACAAAAAAATTAAATATAATTTTTATTTTTATAAAATCAAAATTGACACAATTTTATTTTTTATAATATATATATTTTTATTTTTTATTGTTTTTATTTTTGCATTTTGAATACAAACATTAGTGTATATAATAGTGTGAACTGAATATTATATATATATATATATTATAATATAAATATATGCATGTGGGGGCGAAGATATATATATATATATATATATATATATATTATATAATATAAATATATACATGTGGGTATACATATATGTGGGGGCGGGAGATACATATATATTATATAATATAAATATGTATGTGTGTGTGGGGGCGGGAGATAGTGGACGAGATATATATATATATATATATATATATATATAATATAAATATATATGTGTGTGGGGGCGGGAGATAGTGGGCGGGAGATACAGATATATATATATATATATATATATATATATATATATATATATATATATATATATATATATATATATATATATATTACTATATATATAATAGCCGTGGCCTTTCCACTGTGCACCAGTGCACTGTGCACACAGACACAGTGCACTGTGGATTACAACAGTAGGGTTTTTTTTTTTTGCTTTTTTTTTTTTTCGTTTCTTCTTCTTTTTTTTCTAATTATTCCTTTTCTTCTGTTTTTTCCCTCCGTTTTTACTTCTTTTTTTTTGTATTTTTTACTTATTATTTTTTTCATTTTTTCTTATTATATATATATATATATATTTTTTTTCTACTTATATATTTTTTTGGTTTTTTGTTTTTTAATAATCGGGGTGTCCGGGCTCGCTTAAATGCACCACGATTAATCTCCATATCCAAATTTTTTTGATAACCAGGGTGTCTAGGCCAACTTATGCATACCACGACAATCCCCGGACCCACATTTTTTTCCTAAAATGCTTTCCTGCTGGTACATTTTTTTTCTTTTTTTATATAATTTTTTTATTCACTTATACATTTTTTTTTATAACCGGGATCTCCGACCAGCTTGGGCACACCACGGCTAATTCTTGAGTCGATTTTTTTAAAAACAATATGGATTGCTATAGTGCTTTCACGCTTATACTTTTTTTTGTTTTTTTTCGCTTATACATTTTTTTGTAACCATGGTCAGCCAACTTAAGCTTTTTTTTTCCACTTATATATTTTTTTTATAACCACGATCTCCGGCCCAGCTCAAGTGCACCACCACTACTCCTCAGACCAAATCTGTTTTTTGATAATCGGCGTATCCAGGCCAGCGTGGACACACCATGACTAATCTCCGAACCAATTTATTATTATTATTATTTTCCTTATACGTTTTTTTGTTCACTAATCTCCGAACCAATAATAATGATAATTTTAGTGATTATTTTTTTATAAAAATCTTTTGATTTTTTTTAAAGATTTTCCTGAAATTTTAATTTATATCGGTGATCATTTTAAAAGTAATATTACTCTATTTTTCTCTTTATTCGTTTTTTTTGTTTTCTGTTTCTTTATTTGTTCTTTAGATTATATGATTTTATTATTTATGCAATAATAATGATAAGTTTAGTTATTGTTTTTTTATTGTTTTTTTATAAAAAATCTTTTGCTTTTTTTTTTCATGGAAATTTAATTATTTTAATTGTTTTGGAAGTAATGTTAGCAATAATTTTAGCTTTAATAGCAATGATAATGTCAATAACGTCAGGATGAATTTTCAATCTATGTTTTCGTCTTTTTGTTGATAGAAAATTAACAACTTTTTTTTATTTGATTATTGTAGGTATTTTCACAATTTATATTTTATTTTTGTTTGATTTAAATTGAATTATAAAATGAACTAATCTTAATACAGTGAACTTAATAATTCAGATATCCGAGTTTTCTTGCTTTTTTAATGATGATGATAAATTTATGCTGGATATTTCGTTAAAACTACTAAACAGATAAATTTATATCGATTTTAAATTCATATATTTTATAAAAAACTTGCACTGGACATGAATTCTGCACAGATTTATTATTTTAGCTAAATTTATATTATAATAAAAAATACACACAATTAATATTTTTTACATTGAAAAAAATATTGTGTCGCCCGCAGCGAAGCGCGGGGACATTGTCTAGTATATATATAAGCGCTAGTGCATGCGTCAGCCGAAACGGAACACCCGGGGTGATTCCGGGGTGTTTCGGCCGGTATTTGACCGGTATTTCTGGTACGGACTGGTATTTAAAACGAGACAAAAATAACACTGTTTTGTCTCTTTTTTACATCCGGTACGAGATGTTTCGGCCGAAACGGAACGAAATCAATAACCTTGTTTTCAATTGGAATGAAATATTTTAGTTTCGAAGCATTTCGGCAAGTTGTTTAGGAGTTATATTGTTTATGTGTGTGTATATATATAATTAAATATATTAATTAAAAAAAATTAGTTCAAATCCAAAAATAAAATTATTTAGAATTGTGCAATAAATCTAAAAAAACACAATAAAATGATTTTTATGAACTAAATTATGAGCATGTATAATATTACGAGAATGTCATTATCTATCTCGTAAGGTCATTACATTCTCTGATTGCTCTGAAATTTTAACATAATATATATAAATATGTCAAGAGACTCCTCGTAAAATTTCATCTCCATCTAAATATGGGATTAAGAGATATGATTGATATTGTAAAATTATTTATTATTTAAAAAAACAACCGAAATGGAACGGGCGAAATGAAACCGGAATGTTCCTCCCAAAATTTGAACAGAATTTCCGAAACGAACCGATATTTTAAACGAGGTAAAAACTGCATCATTTTATCTCGTTGTTTTAATTAATACAAAATATTTTGACCGAAACGAAACAAAATTACCAATTCTGCTTTTAGCACGAGAGAGAAGTTAATTAACTCATATATACTAAGTCTTTGACCATAGCTTTAGAGGGGAGAGCCAGGGGGAAGGTACTCTCTCCCGTGCCAATTATATATGCCCTGAACTTGTATTAAAACTCAGGAATGTACATTAATTCGAAGAAAAGCCTCTAAATTTCATGAACTGAGAATGCAAGCAACATAATATTTGCCTTAAACTGTTAAGATCCTTCCCTACTGCCAGTTCTAAAAAAAAGAAAGATCAGTGGATGTTATTTTTTGAACAATTTCCAAGTCTAATAAATGAAGCAATCTCCTTTAAAAGTATAGCTGCGGGACTGTCAATTTAAACTGGGTCCGGTACCCTGTCCAGCTATAAATTTATTTATTTATTTATTTATTTAACTGCATATTATGTATTCTCTAGTATCCATGTTGAGATCGGATTCGCTTATGGTACTGATCTTGATATCTTCTGCTCTGCCCTACCCTACAATTTTCGAAGAACAACGTGCCAGCTCTAAATTACAAGATGCGGGATATCGTAAGAAGAGTATTTTCGATCGATAATGATCACCAAGATTCCAATTCTTTTTGAGCTTTTTATTGTTAGTCGCTAACTATACTTGTTGTCTTGAAATTTTATGTATTGATTTGGTGAGAGCATCTTTGGAGATTTACATCAACTCGAACCTGAATCTCAATCTCTTCAACTATATGCATGCATTAATTATCTACAATATCTTTAGTGTATATTCTATTCTCTATAGCTTCAGCTTTTTTTGTATCGAGCTTGAGCTTTTACACAAAGTTTATAACAATCTTGAAACAAATCGTTGCATGATCCGTGTGTGTGTGTGTGTGTGTGTCTATATATATATATATATATGTAATCAGCAATTAATCTTAACCTTTATTCTTGTTCCGATTCTAGATAACGTTCGATATAAAGAAGAAGAGATTTGCTTTATTCGGATTCTGATAAATCGACTAGCTAGGGTTTTTATATAGCAAAATACAAAGTCGGCCTGGGTCCCTACCTCTCTCTACATCAGACCTGAATCAATGTAAACTTCACCATCTAGTTTCATTATAGGAAGCTAAGCCAGGCAGTCGCAATGTGTCTTCGTCTCTTTAACTTCGTATTTCATGTATGTGTAAGAATTGATCTTTACCTGTCAAACTAACCAGCTGCCAATATCACTTCATATATGCTATACAGATTGGGTCCCGGTTTGGTAGGATTTTAAAAACTTGTATGAATGGATTAAATTCTTCTGTTAAACAAAAAGAAAAAAGGAAATATAGCTAAGGCTATAAGTTTAGAAACAATAATGCGATTGATTTAAATTACAATAACTAGGCTCGTGACTAAACGGTCCATGCATGGGCGATGTCTTCCTTAGCTGAAGAAGAGCCAGGAGCTATGAGTGAGCAGTTAACCTATTTGCGAATAGAGGGGTATTATTTCTAGGTGAGATTGTTTTTTGACAGGCTTGTTGACCCAACGGTTACGAGTTTGAATCTCACCACCCCCATTTAATTTGATAAAAAAACAAGCAAAAAATAATATGAGTTTGTGCAAGTTTTAAGCCTAAAAAGCTTTCACTTGAGAATATGTGTTAGAGAATAATATAAATTATATTCTGGAATCTTATCTTTTAAATTTTTAGATGAAATGATTAATTTACGAGAAAAAACATAGGATTATATGTGCAGTTCAAAAAATTCACGAAGTAATTTAGGCGAGCCATTTCTCCCTGCTCCCTAGTAGGTAGCAACTCAGAGATCCCTAACAATCGTATTCGTCTTGCGTAAGTCAGAACTTGTAATATGAAAATCATAGAGGTTCTCCTTGAAAACAAAATCTGAAAAAGCTTAAAGCAAGAACAAAAAAGAAAGTTCAAAGCATAGAAAAAACTAAAACTCAATCTTGCCGCTTCTTCTTCTTCTTCTCCTCTTCTGTTTCAAGAAGCTCCTCCAAAATCTTGTCATCCAAGTACTCAAACTCTATAACTTGCTTTCCTTGTCCAGTACCTGATGAGCTTCCCCTCTCAAAACTCTCAGTTGCACCAACATTACTGCTAGATGGTGGGAATGATTGAGGACGAGGAGAATACCCCATCACTTGAGAGATAAAATCACTGGGAAAGTTGAGATTTGCGAGTTGACGTCGCAATTTAAATGCAGCTTTATCATAAGCACGAGCTGCCTCCTCTGCCGTATCAAATGTCCCGAGCCATAACCTTCCTCCTTGCCTTGACGGGTCTCGTATCTCCGCTGCAAATTTCCCCCAAGGTCTCCTCCGAACCCCCCGGTATCGAACCTCTCCTCTCCCTTTCTCATCATTTTCCTTCCCTTTGCCGGGCTCTTCCATGCCTTTGCTTGGTTTGTGTGCGTGTGGGTTACTGTAGTACCTTCCCTTTTCCTTTTCCTTTCAAATTGGTTTCTTCCAATGTTGGTGCTATACGAGCCATATTGTTTGCCGAATGCCTATATATGGATTATGGAGCTGAGGTGCTATATGACGACAGACGTTTGAATTTTCCAGAATGTGGATTGACCAGATTTAAATTTAGAGTTTTAGAAATAAAAGAAAAGGGAAAAACATAAAGCACATCTGAACTTCTAGGAAGGTTCCCTCATCAAGAAATCTATAAATTCGATTGTTCAACCTTTCCTATGATGGAAGTCTAAAAGTTTAATGAATCCCTTTCAACAGATACGCATTTTTTCAATGCTGTTCTGATTCCTGACTTTAATCTGATTTGTTTGCAGGAATAAAATTTCCATGCGCATTATATGGTAATAGGAGCACCGCAGGTCATTCGGCAGATGATATTTTGAATTTAGTTTTGCCAGGAACTTAACTCCACCTAGTGGAGTCTCACTAGATTTAAGACGAGACCTATTAAAAAACATTTCTCGGAAGTTGACTTGGAATCTAAATTTTAATAGTCGTGAAAAAACCATTTCCGCCGGCCAGATCAATCCTTACCAAATAACGGTAAGTGATTCATATTTATGACTGTCATTGGTACTGTCGGAACTGTTGTTTATAGAACTTTATATGGGATGGGCCCGCTTATAAAAAAATAATATATATATATATTGTCAATACTGTTCCGAGCGCCGTTCCGGTTTTTCGATTGGTTCCGGCGTGCCGTTTCGGTGTCGTACTGTTCATATATAATTAATTATATATATATATATATGAAAAAATAAAATATTAATTTATCAAGCATAATTAAAATTTGAATTCTTTTTTATTTAAAATATTTTGGTGTTTTTAAATTATTTTGATGTATAGATGTCAAAAATAATTTTTTAAAAATAAAAAAAATAGATTTTGAACCCAGAATGGCACGCCCGGAACGGAACCGGGGCGTTCCGGCCGGAATTTGAACGGAATTTCAGGAACGGACCAGAATTAAAATCGGGACGAAAACGACGCCGTTTTGTCCCGGTTTTATGAACGGAACAAAATTAATAACTATGATATATATATTAGAGAATGAAGATTTCATATGGTATTTAAAGGATTCATGGTCTATTTTAAAAGACAAGGAACTAAAATGTAATATTTCTCTCACACTATTAAAAGGAAAAAATATCTCTAACATAAAAATATTTCCTATTCATTAGAGTAAAATAACTCATCGAAGTACTAAAAATAATGGGTATGAAAGATCGCTAGATCCATATATGTTTGGGCTCAATGTTTTGCTAGGTCTGTAAATTATGGATCTAGTGGATCCTATAATTCATGTTTGGGCTTCGTGATTGGCTTAACCCATAGATGATGGGTCTAGCGGATCACCAAACCTATGAGTAATTAGCCTCGATAATTAGTTAAGTCATTGAGCCCAAATATTATGGGTCTAAGAGATCATAATATCCACAACTATTTGGTATCAATGTTTTTATTTTTTTTCAAAAATATATTAAAAAAAAGAATAGCACAATAATCATTAACAAGCCAATCTATGAGTTCTCATTGATCAAATAATATCTTTAAAACTTTCGTAGTCAAATCTACCATATTTTTTAATCAAATAATTGTCTCGGTTTTATTGTGCATGATTTATTGTGGATTCGAACAGTAAAATGATCATTTTACCCAAGATTGAAAAATTTTAACCGTGGGACCAGAGGCATTTTTGAATTTTCTAGGGGACATGAATGGTATTTCCGGATTTGTTGCACAATAAAATAACAAAAATAGCCCCCCTAAATGACAAAAAATCACTACTTGCATCGGGGGTATTATAGTACTTACACCCCTGTTTTTTCATAGATATTGCTAGGTCCAGGGGTGTATAGGTAATTGACAAAATTTTATTTCTTTTCCCGGGATAGTGTACGCTCATCGTCCACACACGCTGACAATGTGCCGCTCGTACTTGTCTTTCGAACAGTGCGTGGGGAGCTCTCAGGCGGTGAAAACTAGGCTTCTGTCATGTCACATGGTGTGCTGCCATGGTCTCTGCCTAACGAACCAGCGTGTGGCATGTTAAGGGGATCGTGGAATCACTAGTGAAGGGTTTTCTTTCCCCCCACCTTTCTCTCTCTTGTTGCCGTCCTGCTGCCATCAAGTACGATTCGACCCTTTATATTTGTGGTTGTTGCATTTTAGTCCTTGTCCCTAATCTTTTGATTTCGTTTTGCTTACTGATTTTTTAATTCAAATTTCGATTATTTGCAATTATACCCTTCAATTGAAATTGATTATATACAATAAGTTTCGTTTCGGTCCTTAATCTTTTGATTTTTCATCTATTTTTGTTCCTTTAATAAATTTGGTATTCAAGTTTTAATTTATTCTAATTTTGTCCTCCAATTTAAATTTGCCATATATGCTACGTTTCATTTCGGTCATTATTATTTTAATTTGTTCATCAATTGCACACTATATTGATTTTTTTAAATCCCTTTATTGTTTTTAGGTCCTGAAGTTTTGATTTGTTTCATTTTTATCCTTTAATTGTAATTAATTATGTATTTTATTTTTCATTTTGGTTCTTATTCTTTTAATTTTTTATTCTATATTAATTCCTTTGGTCGTTTGGTCCTTCTTGGATAATATTTATTTTTTTGTCCATATTTATGCATTTATGCTTTTAATTTTTCTTTTTAATTTTTGTCATTTTATTTTTTGTTGAGGTTTTATTTTTATTTGGTTCCATTATGAAATTTTAATTTATGTTGGTTACATTGCATTTTATTTTTAAAAATCTCTTTATTTTTTTTATCTCAAGGTTTTGATATCTTGCAGTTTTGTCATTCAATTGGAATTAATTATATATTTATTTTTTATTTGACAATTATTCATTTAAATTTTTATTTAGTATTTATTCCTTTTTTTTTCCTGATCTTTCTTGGACAATATTTAATTTTTATCTGTATTTATTTATTTATGGTTGGACAATTGAAAAAATAATAGAGATTGTGTACCAAACACCCCAAAACCAATAGCCCCGTAGATTATCTTAACGCTGCTTCTGTGCTTGGAGGTAGATGCCGACAGCCACTCAAACATCTATTTTTCCAACCCGTTTATTGGCCCATTTGATCTTTGACACAAGTCATGCTTCATTCGGTATCTGTTTATTACTGTTTAAAAATTATTTTACAAAATATTTAAAATCTTTATATTGTTATATTTTACTTTATTTTTTTAATGTTTTTAGATTATTTAAATATATTAATGCCAAAAATAATTTTAATATATATATATATATTATTTTAATATATTTCTACAAGGTATCAAAAAAAATAATCACAGCAACACTTTTACACATACCATTAAAATATATAGGAGCATCTCCTGATGCGGGATGAAAAGAATTTGTCATGGGATTTCATTCCTCGATTATTTCAAATGTTACCTTAATTAAAAGAATATGCCATATTAATTTTGAAATTTAAGAAAAGATATATTAATTAAGCTAGCTTTTTGCAAGGTAATTAGTAATGGTTTTAGGATCTTTATTTTATATTATTGCTTTCCATGCCAGGTAATATCAGGGCTTTAATTTTGTATTTAAATTTACCTTCTTTTTCTTACAACCAGTAAAGAAACCATAGCAATTTAAGTTATTATCTGAAATTCCATTTTTTATTTATTTAGCAAGTATAAACTTATTAATTTTGAAACATGCAAAGATCCATTGGTATCTTGTGTTATATATTTTTATAACCTAACAATAAATTATTTTAAGTTATTAAATAAAATCATAAAATTTTATTTATATTATTTTTTAATACTCTCATTTTAAATAAAAATTATTTAAGTTTGAAACTTGCAGAAACACCTGGACATAACTACTAGAATTAAACATGTGACACAAAACTCTGATATTATATCCAGAGATAATTATAATAAAAATATTAAATTACTAAATAAAAGATCAAAATACAATTTATATATTTTTTAAATAAATTAGTGAGCTATTAATTAGTGTGAAAAAAATTACGAAAACAAGAAAGATAGATATTTGTTATTTGGACTCCATGAAGAATAATAGATGAAGGTCACTAGTCAAAAGGAAAGTGGGAGCTTCGAATCTAGTCATTCTAACTCCATTTCACAATTGATAGCCCTTGAAATAATTGACACAAATCATAACCATATTTTGACTGCCAACATTAGCAAAAATTATGATTCTTTCCTTTTTCTTTTTTTAAATATATGTTGCAAGGAGCATTTTCTCTCTCCACACAACTCGAAAAAAAAAAAACATGAACAAAAACTCGAGAATCCCATGCCAGTTTACTTTCAATATTAGGGTGTTTGATACTGTATTTTAAAAATATATTTTTTTAAAATTGAAAATTCTTTATTTAAAATTAAAAATATTTAGTGTTTTAGATTATTTTTACATGTTAATGTCAAAAATAATTAAAAAAAACTAAAAAAATATTATTTTGATGTATTTTTAAACAAAAAACATGTTAAAAAAAACTTTAATCACACTCATGAGTAGACTTTATCCGTGATTTAGGAGCACGAAAGCAGTCAAATGGGAGGAGAAGGGTAGATAGAATAAAGCTACTTCGTGCTCCAAACTTGTTCTAGAACAAGGTAATTTGAACCACACTACTTAAGTATTTGATCAAATTTTGAAAACAAAATGTGGACTTGACTAGTTCCTTCTTTTTTAACAAGACTTGACTAATAATCAACTCTATGCAAAGAAAAGTGAGACGTGTTATGACTGGTGGCTCCAAATCTCTAATTAGTCCACGTGCATATTAAAAAAAAAGAAGATAAAAGATATGATTCCCCACCCACCTAATCGATATTAGGTACATTGATCCCAGCCATAAAAAATGAAAAGTGTTTTTGTTTCATCGTCACAAGACAATAATAATAAAAAAGAGAGGTTGAACAGTTGTCACATGTTTCATCTGGCTTGTTTATCATGTGAACAACATATAGGGTTTGAGGTTGATGGGGCTGGACAGAGTTTTTCCAGATTGAACTCATCATGAACTTGTCCCTCCTCGCAACTATTTTTTCTGCTCCATGGTTTTGATTTGATGGAAGCTTGAAATATTAACAGCTGTGAGTTTTACCTGTACAAATTTTACAGGCTTGATTGAAGAAGGCTGAGGCAGCGGTTCATGTACCAGTTACATCCTGAAACAGTGAGGTTTCGAATCTTTAAGCTGTAATTAATGCATGACTTTTCAAATCTTATCTTTTCGATGGTTGGATTTTTCGTAATTATAACAATTTTTATTTTTATTTTGTTAGGAATATTCCGAATTCTCTGTTTGCCGATGCCAGATCAGTGTTCGTTTGTGGTCAGTCTTACGAAAGCAATCGGCGAACACTTTTACTGTCGCCGGTCCTTGGTTCTTTTTCCGACAGAAAGGACGTCTGCCGTCAAAGGTGTCAGATATCCATTGCAAAGTGCATGCATTCTAGCGATTCTGCTTTGCAAGTCTTGTTAGTTGTTACCCATCATTGCCATAGATCTACGCTGTAGGATCATGGGAAGAAGAAGAAAAGAGAGACGTGTACACTAATTGAAATGAGCGATATTATTAATCATTGACGATATTTATATGAGAATAAAAAAATCACTTTGTTGCCTCTAATATATTCTATGGTAATTGATTTTCTTGACCATATAAAGTATTTCAAATTTGATGGCTTGACATCAATTGAAAAAATGCTGCTCGAGCGACCCTAATCAATGATTATTGTTCTTTAGAAAGGACCCGATTGCATTATTGTTTTTGGAAATATAAAGATTGGGTTGCATTGTTTATTCAAATATATTTTTTATGTTTATTCAAATATAAATTCAGAAGCTTAATTTAGTCTCTTTGTTTGCAAAAACACAATTTAGTCCTTGTATATTAGCTGAGGCAAATCGAAAAAGGTTTTGGTGTCAATTGATCAAGTTTGAAATAAAAGGGGTAAGACGAAGAATTGTCCTAAACACAGGGGACAGCAAGTTGTTCTTATAGAAATCATTAAAATGATACGATTTAAGATTTACGATAGGGTGCATCTATTTCCATGGTGACATAATTACACGGTAAACCCAAGACAATGGCACGTAGCACCCACAACTTTTGAGATTCTTATTTTCCTACCCTTCCCCTCTCCCTATCTCACCTACTCAGTCTCTTATTGGAAACCGAAAGAATAGTTTGTGATTCGTCAAATTCGCCCGAAGATAATCAAAATCAATAATTAGAAAAATGCAAGCATATAGTTAGCAAGAAATGGGAATAAAACTTCGGAGATTTATATGATTATGAAGGTGAGGTGCGTGTAGGATTATACTGAAATCCATGTTACAAAGTAAACAGATGGGGACAGTCTATACTTCCATAAGAGTACCCAGGTAGCACAACAATTTCTAGCCGGACAGAATTGTGGGATGGCCGGTTGATGAATTAATGTTTGTTTAGAGTGTGGTTGATATTATTTTTTTATTTTTTTAAATTATTTTTGATATTAACACATTAAAATGATCTAAAAATATCAAAATTTAAAATTTAAAATAAAAAAATCATTTTTTTAAATAGTTTAAAAAAACAGTGAAACACAATTTTAGTGGAAAGAGCACGGGCAGTGGGGCCTTGGTAAGGAGGCAAAGCGAATCGTGAAACATCTATCAATCGACCATGTACCATGAATCTGTTGGCATCATGGCTGGCCTAACCATTTCACTCGTGCCTTAATTGGTTTGGGCTGGGCCCCCTTTTTTTATACCTATTTGTGGTAACGAAACATGCAGTGAAGTAGGACCACTGACGTCGTGTGTGTGTGTGTGTGTGTTTTGCAAAGAAAATGGAGTGTGGAAAGGGACTTTTCTTTTTTCTTCCATATTTGATATTATTCCACGAAGGACCTAGTCCTTGTTTCCGTGACAAGTATATATTATGCGGTTCAAACCAATTTATTTCGGTTTCGTATGATTTTTTATATAAAAAAATAAAATTATACATTGTTTTTTATGTTTTTTTTACTACAACTAAATCTTTTATTTTTCTCGTTTTATTAAAATAGAATCATAGCAAAGAATTTGAATTGTTTCAGTTCGATTATAATTTACTAGTTTTAGAAAAAAAATTATAATATATAGTTTTAATTTTTATTAGTTCGGTTCAATTATAGTGTAGTGAGAAAAAACAGAGACTTTAATGGCGTTCTCATTTAAAGAAACCTGAAACTAGGTTTCCTAGAAACAACAAATGAAAAACAAATGGAAGCTAAATTTTTGAAAATCACAACATCTTAGTCACGATCGACATAATAGGATCCACTCTTTTTGGAGGACTTTCGAACATTCAACAATTATCTATTTGTCAGTTCGGATACTTGAAAATTCCAATTTTTTTTTTTGTGGTTTACGAAAAATAAGCTCTGAATAAATAAAAAAAATTAATATATTTCAAAATAAATAAAAAACACTTTAAAAAATATCATTATTAAACAACTCTTCCTCAGTTTTAAGGGGCCGTGTATCTAGACCATTTGAAATCACATGATTTTAAAACTTATGATCCATATCCATGGTGATGATGATTCTATATTTTTTTGGATCGCCGATTGGCGGTAAACAACTTTTAGTAGTTTAATCGGGAAATATACGAATCGGAAGAAGTCATTTTCATTGGCCCAAAGCCTACGACTGTGATCACAAAATCATTTCACATGAGAATCCCGTTGTTTGTCCGCAGAAGATTAGGGAGAGTGACCAAATGCAACCACATGAAATCGGAAGTTACGAGGAAATTCTCCGTGAGTAATTAATTATTCAAGTCCCTTATTTAATAAATAAATAAAATATATTTATTAATTATGCTTTATAAATTATAAAATGAAGAACGGCTCAGCTTTGAAAATATTGAAGTATAAATGAAAGGTGTCTATGTTAGAGAATAATATAAATTATATTCTGGAGTCTCTCACCTAAGAGTTTAAGTTTTTTAATAAAATGATTTTTTTACATGGTATCAAAATTTTCTTGACCCAACAATTACGAGTTTAAATATCAATAAGTCGTTACCTCAATTCATTGCAGTGAAAAGTAAACAAACCGAAGGGAAGAGTGGTTCCTGAGAGCATCCATAACGGGGATGGCATATGGAGTGGCAAATCTAAAATAATGTACTTTTTAGCTTTTTTTTGTCACTATTCATGCTACAACGGGGATGCCATTTGCACATGTAAAAATGACATCCCCTTCCCGACCTGCTATTTGTAGCAGCTCGGGACATAGAGCTAAAAAAGGTGGCCCCACCTTGGGGCCACTTTTTTTATATATTATAATATATATATATATATAAAAATGTAATATATATATTAGAAAATAATATAATTATATCAAAAATATTTATTTTGTTTTTATTTAAAAATACATCAATAAGAGGGTAAAAAATTATATATAAAATTAATAATTATATTATTGGAGGGTTTTTAAAAAGTAATTATTTAATTATATAACTTACTCTTATTAATTGTATAATTAATTGCATAATTAAACTACATACAAAATAATTACACTATATTTAAAATAATATAAAAATAAATGGCTCACACATATTAATAAAAATACCATTTTTACACTATTAAAAATGCTATTTTGGAGATTTGTCTCTATGTAATAGCACTCCCTACTGGAGATGACCTAGCGGAGCAGATAATTTTGGAGGGAAACGTAGCAGCCAACCTGAGTTGTCCCAATTACGGGGAAAAAGAGGAAATAATTTTTTTATCCACGTGGATGACAAGTGGACAAGGCCCTCTTCAACAAATCCCACATACAGACAAAGCTGATGTGACTGGGATGACGTGGTCACAAATCTGACGTGGCGATCCAACTTTTTGTTGACCAATCTGTAATTTCACCCCAAGGGCATGCAGACGTGGATCCCACACCCATTCTTTTTCTGTGTTTTAGAATATTGCAAGACCAGATTAAATAGTTTTTAGATAGAGCAAAATGAATATTAAATATTTTGGTAAATAAATATTATATATAATATCCGCACACCATATATTTACAAGGAAATACCTATATTTTTTCCAAAAAAACTTTTAATTAATTTTTTTTAAGATAAAATCAAAATCCTGCCAAACTGACTGCAACCCTTTCCTAGGTATATAAAGGACCCTAGACTTCAAATTTTGCACACCCCAGAAGGCAGTAGAAGGAAACAGGAAGCCACAAAAAACACAAATTGCAGAGCAGAACTGAACTGAAATCCCCCAGCCCATTCAAATGGATGGCTCCTTCTTTCAATCTTCCAATTCTGATTTTTCATCCGAATCTTGTTTTGAATCGCCAGACTTTTTCTATGGCCGATCTTTCAACCAAAGTTCTCTCCCCTTCAATGAAAATGACTCCGACGAAATGCTTCTTTTTGGGCTAATCTCGGAGGCGACTCAAGAAACGTCAAAAACAACTTCCTATAATGGAATCATCAAGGAAGAAGAGGTTAGTTCCATATCCAAAGAGGATCCCAACAAGGAAAAGTCCTACAGAGGTGTCAGGAGGCGGCCGTGGGGCAAATTCGCGGCAGAGATAAGGGATTCCACAAGGCACGGCGTAAGGGTGTGGTTAGGCACATTTGACAGTGCAGAGGCAGCTGCTTTGGCTTACGATCAGGCTGCTTTTTCAATGAGAGGAACTGGGGCGACACTCAATTTCCCAGTTGAAAAGGTGAGGGAGTCACTGAAGGATATGAAGTGTACGGATCACGAGGATGGGTGCTCGCCTGTGGTGGCTCTAAAGAGGAAGCACTCCATGAGAAGGAAATTGGGAAGCAGAAGCAAGAAAGAGAGGAATGTTAGGATAGAGAATGTGGTGGTTTTGGAAGATTTAGGTGCTGATTATCTGGAACAACTATTGAATTCATCTGAAGATGCTGCTAGTCCTTGCTGAACTATCTTAATTTATATATATATATATATAGATGTTTTTTATCTTTTTTCCCCCTCCTTCCATATAATTTATTGAAATGGAAGGATTGATCATATGCATAATCTAGATGAGTATTTTCCATTTTCATCTCCATGTATTTCCCCCTCTTTTCCCCAAGCAAAGGATCTGAATGACTCTTCTTGTACGTGGGCCTTATAAACCACATAATTATCGGTGGAAAAAAAACGAGGTGACTGCTGTCTTTCTTTGAAAAGTTTCTCTAACATGGGACCTCGAAGACTCGAGTTAGACAAAGTCAGAGCTTTGTTCCAATCTTAATTTGTTGTGTGCAGAAACACCCTGATCCAAACAAAGTTATAAGGTGCACTTCGACTAGTTCATCGTCCCAAAAAGTCATTGAATAATCTAAACTTGTGTTTTCCAACACTAATTAATCATAATGGAGGCACCAGCTTCATTTTCATCCCATGGAAGATATTATTTATCAGCAATGCCCTCTACACACGAAACACCATCCTTTAAGAAACCGTCGTTTTTCCGTGGGTTAACTACAAAAAAACTTCTCGCCAGTAGGATCTGCATCGATCAATGTTTCCTTAATTTCACTAACCACGCTCATCAATCTTATCTTTGATATCACTTAACGTTTCCAACCCCACCCATCCTCCATGTTATCCATCCAAACTTGCTACAACATCAGCATAGTAGCTACGAGGATGCTCCAAAATTCTAATATTAAACGAATCCCATTGAGCTCAAAGTGAGGAAGATTAGAAATTTTAATATTTTGGAGATGGATTTGAATGTTTTTTTTCTTCATAATATTTAAATTCTGGAGTTGCACACTTCATAGTGTTCAAGAACAGGTCACCTAGTTTGAATGGTAGTTAGAAGGGTACATTTTAAGATATTCAATAATGTGAAGGGTAGAATGAGTGACAACTCTACAAAAGAAGAACATTTTTATAGCTAAAACATCGTTCTATGATTAGTCATATCAAAATTATTTTTCCACACAATAACAGTGAAAGAGCAATGCCTATCGCTCTCTTCTCCCACGCTCTCTTATTTGAATCGTCCATGTTTGTGCCATCGCTCTCCACGTCTGAATCATCATCAATGCAATAACCATATATACCTATATTATATGCTACAAATGTCTCCTCAAACTCCATGTGCAGAGAAAAACCAACTTTCCTTTAATTATTATTATCATCTGACCAGCACTTAATTTTCCATCCACAGCAAATTGCAAGATTGGGTCAAAAACCTTCCCAAAATACGTATCAGCTCCCCCAATCCATTCTTCTCACAATGTTATTACGTCTTTTTCTAAACTTCATGTGGGCTGAAATCCTCACAAAATAGTTAATAAAATCCCCTTCACCGAGGATGTGACTCTTTTCAGTAATAGCGTGGGCTGTAATCTTCAAAGAAGATAGGTAGTTCACTAGGCTGAAATGGCACTGCAAAACAAGAAAACAAAAAAGGAAATTCTCTGATACTTGAATTAAAGTTAATGCACATGGTGACGGGAAGGAGCCCAATAACAATAAAGTTTGTGCTAAATGTGTCTGAAAAACTAGGAAGAAAGATGAGATGTTAAAGGAGAAGGGTTTTTTCCTTTAAAACTACTCAAGCCTGTTTAATTTTAGGGATGAAAAGAGTATTTATGGGTTGAGTTTCTGTATATAAATAAACTATATTTATTATTTATTGGATAAAAAATTTAGGTAATCATATTTTATTTATTAAATTTCAAGTGTCCATTTGAATATTCATTATATGATTATTCTTTATTATTTATACATTCGAGAAAATTTAGTAATATATATATATATATATATATATCTTAGTTTAGATTTTGATCGAGTTTCAAATCAAGTTCGATAATATTGGTTTGTTATTAATTACTCATCGATTAAGATCATTATCCAAAAAAAATCCATTTATTTAATATTCATGTCCATTATATTTATATTAAATTAATTCATATCCATACTTATTATAAATTATTGAGCCAATGAATCTTACACAAATACATGAGCAAAGTGAAAGTTCATTTATAATCTATAATTTTGAATTTGTTAAGAGTTATCTCTGAGTAAAAAAACTCAAATGATCAATGATTTACTGTAAAGTTTACATCATTGACACAAGCTTTTTATAGTATAACTCAAAATCCAATCCTTAGCAAGCCATATATCTATGAAACATGATGTATTTAATGCATCTACTGTTTATTTCTTCAATAGTTGAAACAAATAGCTAGATTGATCCAAGATAATTTGTTCGGACTGGGTTCCTGGCCGGGTCCTCCTGTCTGGTCTTAAAATTGGAGGACGGTTTCCCTTTTCATCTGGGTGTGTGTGTATACAAGTTTCATATGTGTAGATAGAGATCAACCTTGATGAAAGGAAAATGTGCGCCACTTTGTTTTACTCCACAACCCCGTTGCCTTTCGATTGATTATGGATTTGAAATTTGCAACTAGATTTTGCCTTGAAATTATATCTCTACAACATGTAGATAGAGATCCTGAAACAACACCATTTATGGATCGTAGATGTTGTTCCTGATGATATTTTACCAGATATTGTTCATCAATCAAATAGCATGGGATCGCAGAGGCCTTGACGTATCGTATGAATTTAGTTCGTGATGGAATTGCAAGTAGTTTGATGAGAGAATAAAAATGAGTGTGTAATTTACTTGAATTATTAATTACATTTTATTATTATGATAATTAAATCTACAATATTTTAAAAAAAATATGTGTATGTTCTTTGAAATCATTTCACAAGTTGACAGCAATATGAAAAGCACGGTAACCAAACACTCGAAACTGCTTTTTATTAAACCTTAAACTTAACCAAACACTTCAATTTCAGTTTTAAACCATAGCTAAAAATATTTTTCATGAAACTGTTTTTTTTTAACCTCAACAGCAACAGCTGTTCCAAAAGACCCGTAAGATGCCAAACAGAGAAACTGGAAATGATCAGTGAGCGAATTCAAAATAGGGCACAATTCATGCAGATGAAGATGACTAAAGCAATTCCCATCATTCCATACACAGATTAGTGATTATAACAACATGCCGTGCAAATCTAGGTTTGATTTTTCGCGTCGTGTTTCTTCCAAACACCAGGTTGCTCATGCCTGCTCTACTTTCCATGCACGCAATCTCTTTCTGTTTTTTTCATGTTAGCACCGTTGGTTTTTCTTCTGGTCTTTGAGGTTTATATTTCTACATAGCAGCCTATACATTTCTATATATTCACATCCTTGTGTTTGTAGTAAAAGAAAAGAAGAGAGGATCGCAAGTAGGAATGTGAGATAATAACAGCTGAGTGAATCGACAAACAAATGATAAGGACCTGAATGATAAATGGAATCTGATGCATTTCTCTTTCTTGGAACATTGAAAAAACCAAGTCACTTTGATTATGGATTCTCGGCTGCTAGAAAGTGAAGATCATCAAAATTATTCATCATACATCAAGAGCCATCATTTCACACAGAGGGGCGGTTCGATAATTGTTTTATGTAATCAGTTTTTTATTTATAAAATTTAAGATCTAAACCATTAACAAAAGCCAAAGAAACTATCGATGAACGCGACCTGTTACTCGCCAGATTGTAAATGAATGAAAGTGGATGTCGAGCAACGAATCCTCAATGTGAAAAAAGAGAGGGAAAAACAGATGCAGAAAAACCCATAAAAAACCCACCTTTTTCCTATAATTTTTCAAGGAGAAGCAATAAAAGTCAGAAATGATGAAACAAGCAACAGGTTATGAGCACCTGACACAAAATAGAAATCGATGTGTGTTCAAAGACCATTTCTATTTATGTCCTCCTGATAATACCGACATATATATATATATATATATGTTTATATATATATAATTAATTTTTTGTAGTGATAGATATCATATCAGAAAGTGGCCATTTCTCCATCTTTCTCGAAATCACGTGATCCGAGCCCTTTTTTTTTGTGGGTGGGCTTAGAATAATATCCGAGGCTCTTAAAGAAACTCCAATTGATAGCAAAAGTTAGCAATTATCCCGTCGAAACTCGAGATATTAAATCGATCCGGAAGCGGGGAGTGTAGACAGATGAGGTCTCATCTCATCTCAAGTGGCAACGGTCGGGTGATGGTCCACCACCATCACTACCCGAAAAGGCAAAAAACGCTACAATTGGTGGTGCTGTGGTTACCGCTCGCAGAATTTCAAAGAAAACAACCGTCACTAGCGCCGCCAATAACAGCATTTCTTTCTCTCAAGGAGGAGCTTCTCTCTGGGCTCCATTTTCTCCCACCCACTACGACTACTTTACTCCTTTCTCTGCTCTCCTTCTCTAACACTTGCTAGTTTACCTTTTAATTTCTCTGACAAAACAAAGAATATATTCCTGCTGGGCTTTTTTTTTCAAAATTCTGCGCTCCACAAGCGGTTCATTCTTTACTCCACTACAAAGAAAACTCAACCCCCCAAAAAATTAATATTCCCTTAAATATTCTCTCACCCTTTCTATAAAGCCATGCTACCAAATCATAACAACCATCATGCGCTAGTAGAGTGTCGGTGGTCGGTGGTGCTAGCCTTTTTATCTCTGTGCTTCCTCCTTAATCTTTCACGGGGTGACAAGAGAAGAGAAAAGAAGACTCAAGTGAGAACAAAAAATGGAGCCTTTTGTTCTTGATGGAATCATTACTAAGTTGCTTGAAGTGAGGGGGAAACCATGGAAGCAGGTTCAGCTTGCCGAGGCTGAAATTAGGCAACTTTGCATCACTTCAAGGGAGGTTTTATTGAGGCAGCCTAATCTTTTAGAGCTTGAAGCTCCTATAAAGATTTGTGGTAATATCCTCTTATAAACCCTATTATTTTCGTACAACCATATATTTAATTTCAAAATTGAGATTTTCATGTTAGGAAAGTCAAAAGTATGTATTGATTGAAAGTTGAATCTGTTAGTGTCAAGGCTCAAAGTTCATTTACAGACACTTCAAGTTTACTGGCTGCAGAACTTGGTTAGTTATGCTTGCCATATTTGAAGAGCATTTTCTATCAATATTGTTTCTTTTGATATTAAAATAACAGTTAATGACATGAATATATATATGAATAATAATATTGGTGGAGTTGCCAAGTTTTAGTCATGGGTAATATAACGAGTTCTGAAAATTTGTGATTTATGGTCATCTTCAAGTTTGTCACTCTCGTGTCGTTGCTCGGACTGTGCTGTCCGTTTTTGTGAACTTCCATTATCCTCTTAATTTGAAAATTCCCATTTCATTCTCCTTTATGATTACGAGTTACAAATACTGAGATGATGAGAGAGGATTCTTCATCTGTAATAATATGAAGTTGGATCATAGCCTATAATGAGATGATATTAGCACATTTAGTTAAATGGTATAACAAGGAAGAAAGTTTGTTCGTAGTTGTCAGGAAAGGAATTCTGACATGCCTGGTGCATTATTATCTGTTTGTCACCCAGGAGATATACATGGACAATATTCTGACCTGCTGAAGCTTTTCGAATATGGTGGATTCCCTCCCCGTGCCAATTACTTATTTTTGGGGGATTATGTGGATCGTGGAAAGCAAAGCCTGGAAACTATATGCCTTCTTCTTGCGTATAAAATAAAATATCCTGAAAACTTTTTCATATTGAGAGGCAACCATGAATGTGCTTCTGTAAACCGTATATATGGATTTTATGATGAGTGCAAACGAAGATTCAATGTCAGACTCTGGAAGGTTTTCACAGATTGCTTCAACTGCCTGCCTGTGGCGGCTCTAATTGATGAAAAAATTCTCTGCATGCACGGTGGACTTTCTCCTGATCTGCGGAGTTTGGATCAGATAAGAAATTTATACCGACCTGCAGTTGTTCCAGAAAACGGTTTGTTATGTGATCTCCTCTGGTCTGATCCCAGTAAAGACATTAAAGGTTGGGGTGTAAATGATAGGGGAGTTTCATATATATTTGGTGCTGATAGGGTGACAGAATTTCTACAGAAGCATGACCTTGATCTAATTTGTCGAGCTCATCAGGTATGAAATGTGTTTTAATTGACTATTTACTGCATTGAGGCCCTCTAGGCATCATAAGTCTTACAATCAGCAACGTTTTCATTTGTTATAAGCTTATTTTGTCATAATTGCAGGTTGTAGAAGATGGATACGAGTTTTTTGCTAACAGGCAACTCGTAACCATATTTTCAGCACCTAATTATTGTGGAGAGTTTGACAATGCTGGTGCCATGATGAGCGTGGATGAGAATCTACTATGTTCTTTCCAAATACTGAGACCTGCAGAGAAAAAGCCAAAGTTTGGCTTTGGGAGCTCTGGTACTGCTAGGAACGGTATCGTTCCACCTAAATTCAAGGTATATGCATCCCACACTACTCCCAGCACAGATACATGTTATTATATTGACAAATAATATTCCAAAATGTTTCAGGTTTCTTTAGTAGAGAATGATAGCCATGGTCAATTGTTAGTGTAAATCTTGGTGGAGGTTTCATCATTAGGGCAGTTCCTTCTCATCATTTACCCTTTCTTTTTCCCTATAAGCAAGAAGAACCAGTTTAGGAAGTAAATTGATTCTTGATAAGCAAGTTCACTGACATGCAGTCTTTCTAACAATAAATCCACCATCTTCATCTATGACATAGAAAATGAAAAGGACGCTGTGAAAATATTCTGATAGTAGATTTTTTGAATTATGTGTTTTAATCTGTTAGTCTTTGTTGTGAGTGGCAGTATCCAGATATGTCCCTGACATATCAGTAAAGTCACCTGGTGTGAACTCTGTGTATAATGCCTTCTCCAAGTGGCATGGCGCTTGAAAACTGGTCAATTAGTTTTCCAATAAGCAGATTATCCCGAGCATATGATGATGTTTAATGATGTTTTCACCCAAAATAAACATTTCTCGCCCACCACTTGCCAGTCGATTCTTATGAACGAGAGTGAAAGAGTGAAGAAAGCTCTGTTTTTTCCTCTCCCAATAATTGGGTTTACAGTTTGGCTAATAAGCTATAGTGTACAGCAGAACTCAACAAAACTTTATGTGGATGTCCTGCTTTCCTTGTTCTATATACTTTCCAGCTTGAATCAATGTCCTGTCCATTCCATCACTTTCAATTTTTTTTCTTTTTACATCTAGGAAACGTGATGATTTATTACTGATAGCTATTGACCCTTTTGAAGTCATTTTTAGGTGGAAAGGTATGAGAAATCCTTTCAATGAAGAGATAGAAAAGAGCCAGCTGTCCTAGATGGTAACCAGTGGAAGATTGCCAAAGTCGCTATCTTGGAATTCTGGGGTCCAGGAGTTCAAAATCTCAGAGATGTTAACCACGAATGTAGTTCAGCAATTGGCAGACTTTTCGAATCAAGAATGTAGATTAGAAAGTGGCAACTCTTAGGATAGTATAAAGATGCCCTCCATCTCGAACTGTAGGAGTCTGATTTCTGTGTCACAGATGCCACTTGGATATCATTGTATTTCGATCACAGCATTAAAATGCATAGATGAGTCGATTCCCACTTCCTTTTTTCGTTCCTTTGTCCTACTGCATCCTATTCCCATTACGTGCCAGTGATGGGTGCTGGTGATCTACTGAGTGCTATGTTTCGATATTCCTATCCTGTGTTATATTTTAATAAACTTTACCTAGCGTTGGTATAAATGACAGATACGTGTTGAAATCCTTGTTCTAACGTCATGGAATAGATGCCAAATCTTCTCAGGCCATTTCCAGCCTCTGATCTCTAAAAGAATAAAGAGTAAATTCTATGCAGAACACTAAATCAAAGATAACTTGCCCGAGTGATAAACAAATAGAACACTTCTATCTATTATAGGAATCGTGCAATCTAATCCTTATCCCTTTGAATGGTGGACTACAATGATCTATCGTACCTAACAAAAACAAAAGTGGATTCTGTTTCGATTCTTAACGTTACCAGTGGCATGCTGTGGTTCAAGTCAAAATCTTGTGTGAGATTCTTAAGGTTGATCTTACGGACAGATAATTTATTCTCCATTATCTTAGACCGATTGTGGGGCTGTGATAGTTATGTTTGAAATTATTGTGGCACAGAATTCCTTTCTGTTACATCAGATCTGGGAAATCATGAACTCTTACATCGTGGGAGATTCAGATTCCAGGTCTCTTGAGGAGAAAGCTTCAACTTTGAAATTTAGCAGACGATGAGAATCCTTGCTGACTATGGAGCTTCCATTTTTAAATGTTTTTCCTTCTTTTTCCAAAATGTTCCTGCTAGCTCTTGAAATAGACATGCTATATGGTCCACGTCCACAATAAATTCAACACTTTTACAAAAGGACAAACAAAAAAAACTAAAAGAAAAGAGTACAATTTTTTTTGTTTGGATGGTTAAATTAAAGAGAAAAAAAATATAAAAATTAAGGATCAAATTGAAAATAATAACACAATAAATTTGGATTGAACGGTGAATTGAAAAAAAAAACTTTTATAAAAGGGTTAAACAAAAAAATCAGAAACCAAAAGAATAAGAACCAAATTAAGAAACATAATATATTATAAATTGGAATCAAAGGACTAAATTAAAAAAAATACTTTTATTAAAGAGTCAAGAAAAACAAAATCAAAAGAAGGATCAAAGTACAAAAACTAAAAAACAAGAGGACCAACATGCTATTTAGTGGGGAGGGGAGAGAAAATAAGAAGGTAAAAAAATAACTTTACAAAATTAAAAGAATGATGGTGAAAATCATAATAAAAAATAAATTAGAGGGCAACTAATTTCTATGATTAGAGAGTTTAATTGAAAAAAAGAACTAAAAAAAAGAATAAGAAGAAAATTAAAAGAAATAACATACCATAAGCTTGGATTAAAGGGTGAGATTAAACACCAATAAACTTATTTAAGAAAAAAATAAGAAACTCAAAGAATAAGGATATAATAAATAAAGAATATATGAAAAAATAAAATTGAAGGATTAAATAAAAAAACAATTATAGAAAAGGAATCAAATATTTGTTTAAAGGGTTAAATCAAAGAGAAAAAAGAACTCCAATAAAAATAAATAAAAAATAAAAATTGAGTACTGAATTGAAAACATTAACATAAAATAAAATTGGATTGAATGGTGAAATTAAAATAAAACTTTAATAAAAGGTTCAATTAAAAAAGTCAGAAATCAAAATAATAGGGACCAATTTGAAAAGAATAATACATTATAGATTGGAATTGAAGTATTAAATTGAAAGGAAATAAAACTCTTATTGAAAAGTCAAGGACAAAAAAAAGACCAAAACACAAATACCAAAAACAGAGAAGATTAATCTGCAATTTTTAGGAAAAAAAGAGAAAAGGAGAAAAAGAAAAAGATTTATGAGTGACAAACCACCTAAATATTGATAACACGTGTTATATTGATTGAAAGAGGATACGGTGACACATCTAACTACACAATGGATAAACAATCTTCACCACTGGGAGATACTCTCAATTGAATCCTTGTTTTTCTAAATCTCAATCAAGTCCATTCATCCATATTTATAATCGATTCCCTTCAATTATACAAGAAACTTAACATTTTGAGTTAAAAATTTATAAAATAAACATAAAACTTAATTGATAATCTTTCTTTCTCTTACATTTGATAAAAAACTAGCACCTCATCTACTTCAGTTTTGTTGTTTTAATTCAACCCCTTTTCTTTGTCCAAAAAAATTAACAAGCCCCTCTTTCTTTTCTAGGCTGACTATGTGCTCGTGTTTCTTTGACTTTTTTAGTGGAGAAGATCGAGGTTTAATTTGTTTTCAGGCTTACATATTTCTCTGCCTGTTAATTGATCTTCCAGTTTATATGAAGCTGCCCCATGTATGTATGTAGTGGATTTTCAGATGATAGAAAAGGGATAGGACGAAGCCCTTTTCAAGTAGTTAAGGAATAATGGAGATTCTTAGCATGCGATGCCAATGGACAATCTTCAATAAAATATTTATCAAGTAAAAAAAAATGATATTGTCCAAGGGGCGTGATATTATGATAGAAAACTTGTAATTTGTACAATAGATCTTGAGTTTGAGTTAAAACATATATTTCTAATAAAAACTTGAAACAACCGTAATTTTACTTGTTTATCTTACTTTATAAATTGTATTTTCCAAAGATATAATTTACTCGCATAAAAAAAATCCAAACTGCAAATAAAATAATGAAAAGATGTTCAGTCGATTCAATTCTCAATTCCCTATTGTCAATTACTTCGGTCTTTTGCGTTTGTTGAACACTCAGATGTCTAATAGTCCACACAGATATAGTCAAACACATTGACCTTCTGGGTAACTACAAAACAATTCCCAGAACCATTTTTATTGAACGATTTATTCATTTTTAGTGCTATGTGCAAGTTCGATGCCCGTAAATTGATCGATATATGTTCTGATTAGTCCAGGGAGAATCATCGAAAAGGAACAATTGCAAGTGCTTATATATGGCCAAAACACAATGGTACCATTTCACAGCAATAGTGATTGCTGGCATGGGTTTTTTCAATGATGCAAATGATTTTTTCTAGATTTCCCTGGAGACCAAATTGCTAGGTTGCATATATTACTACCAGTAAGGTTCTGATTCTCCTTGAGCCTTACCTTCAAATGTATCATCAGCTGTTAATGGTTTTGCATTATGCGGTACCCTTTCTGGTCAGCTCTTCTTTGGCTGGCTTGGTGACATAATAATGGGCAGAAAACGTGGCCTCTCTTTTGGCAAAAGTCCTGCTGCTGTGTCTACCCTTTGCTTCTTTCGCTTCTGGCTTGGATATGGCATTGGTGGTGACAACCCACTTTCTGCTGCAATTATGTCTGAGAATGATGATAAAAAGACTCTTGGTGTTTTATTGCTGCTGTTTTTGCCATGCAAGGTTTTGGAATCTTGGCTGGTGGGATGGTGCTGGTATCATTTCTGTGGCTTTCAAGGCCCAGTTTCCTGCCCCGGCTTTTGAAGTCGATCCAGCTGGCTCCACTTTGCCCGAAGCTGACCACGCTTGGAGAATTATTGTGATGTTTGGTGCAATTCCAGCCGCGCCTACTTATTACTGGCCCATGAAGATGCCTGAAACTGCACGTTAGACTGCCTTGGTTGCGTGCTAAGAATGCTGCACAGGCTGCATCTGACATGGCAAAAGTGCTTGAGGTTCACTTGGATCCAGAACAAGAAAAAAATGAGCGCGAAAATGGGAATGTTTTTGGTCTGTTCTCTAAACAATTTGTTTTTCAACATGGACTCTACTTGCCTGGAACCTCTGCCACATGGTTCTTCTTGGACATTGCATTTAACAGCCATAATCTATTCATGTCTGTCTTGGCCATACCTTACCATCAATGGACTCCAACAGAGCACCGACTTAAAATTGTACCTGAGTATTCATGTTTGAAATCCAATCGATGGGGTCCCACTGCATTACATTTCTTGTTCCTGCTGAGATTTTTCCAGCGAGATTGAGGTCTACTTGCCATGGTATATCAACTGCATCAGGTAAAGCAGGGGCAATTGTGGGTGCGTTCGGATTCTTGTATGCTGTAGATGATATCGGAATGAGGGGGATTCTTACAATTCTGGGTGTCGTAAATTTCCTGGGACTGATGTTTACTTTCTC
Source organism: Salix arbutifolia (assembly GCA_025169955.1). NCBI lineage: Eukaryota > Viridiplantae > Streptophyta > Magnoliopsida > Malpighiales > Salicaceae > Salix > Salix arbutifolia. The sequence continues at coordinate 10,278,475 of CM045909.1, forward strand.
GGTACCTGAGTCGAAGGGGAAATCACTGGAGGAATTGTTTGGTGAATCTGAGCCAGAAAATGGATCCACAGCTGAGTCTAGGCAAGCCGTTCCCGTTTAGTTACGCTTTCTTTGTTTTGTTTTGTAGTATCTCTGTATAATCTTAGGAGTTTACCGGAGGATGCATGGATAAGCATGCTTGTGAGCATAATAAGCTCAGGATTCTGCTCTCTTTTCTAGCTGTGAACTACCTGGTCTTAGATTCAGGGAGAAGAAAAAAGGTCTCTGGTGGCATGATTCTCAACTTTCTAGCACGGTTCCTATAGATTGAATCTATTTCACCGATCACATAACCTTTCACTTAAACTATCGCACGAAAGCGTTGTAGAACGTATTCCTGAAATCTATCTGATCGCCGTTTCAATCATTTTTCCAAAGCATGTGATTTGTTTTTCTTTTCTGGACACTTTTGTTGCAGCATTTATTAGAAGCATTCATCGGCCTCCATTGAAACCATCTTGGTTTAAGGTGCCTTTAGCTTCATAAGCTAAGCATCTCTCTGCTCCACCGAGAGTCCAATCCAAAGTCTGCTTAATCGTACGCTTGTTGCCTGGGACTCTGTTATAAATGATATCCTTTGCCCCAGAATAATATAAATCGTTAAGTTTTAAGTGAGATAATTTCTTATCATGATATTAGAGTTTTGTTGACTCAACGTTCACGAGTTTGAATCTCACCACCCTTATTCTATTTGATAAAAATCAAGCACAAGATAATATAGATTTATATGCAAGTTTCAAGCCCAAAATATTTTCACTTGAGAGGATGTATTAAAAAATAATATAAATCATATTCTACGGACTCTCCTAATAATTTAAGATGAGATGATTCCTTAACAAATACAACAGGAGAAAGAGTTCAAAATAAATTTTCGTACTTGATCAGTGCACTTCAGTTTCTCATAATCTTCTCATGATTTGCATTTTATCAGACTCTTAAGCAGCAGAACCTTGACTTCATGAGCACACAGCTATCCTTTCCACGCTCCTCGTAATTTTTGTGTTCTTTCTTACAAGACTTTGGGTTCTGAATGGACACTGAGGAATCCAATCTTGCATCGATTGAAGGCCTTTTTGCAACCAATGGAAAGAATGGCCCTTTTTCTCTGGTTTCAACTGCTGTCTTGTCCGCGCATGGTTGGGAAAGTCCATCTGGACTTAGCAGATACTGTTTTCAGCTGAAGGGACCTTTGATTTGGACCTTTCCAGGAATGGTGTTCTTGCAGAGACATGTTAGTGACGTATTAATTTGCTTTCAACATGACGACAAAGATGTTACTGTCCGACAAATAATAATAATAATAATAATAGATTTCATGTCAAGTATCATGGACACATTGTGACTATGAAAAATATCATCATAAATAGGGGTAGGGGTTATCACATTTATAGAAATTTAAATTACAGATGAAATCAAAACAAGTTACAGAGAACTTTCTCTTATATACTCTCAATACTCACAGTACAAGATGTGCCAAGAAAAACTAAGAATTACGAGAATAATGAGTAGAAAATAACTTAATTCGATGAACAATATTTTAAAAAAAAATATATAAAGCCAAATTCTCGACTATATTAAAAAAAAACATAACAAAAATAAATGATAAAAAAATCCATGTGTTCAAGGAAAAATACGGGGAGACACTATAATAATCAAGTGTTTTATGAGGAAAGCTATAATACCCCCTTGATAAAGTTAAAATTTCAATTATTTTAATATTAAAAAAATAAAAATAATTTTAAAAGAAAATGTAAAAAAAAACTAATGTGAGAAGATACTGCAGCAATCCCCGATGTTTTATATATATATATATATAAAAGATATAGTGATTTTAGCATTATAGGTAATACGAGCCATAAACTCGTACTCCGTTGCAGGAATTAAAAAATTTTTTGTCTAGTTTTAACACATATAATTTTTTATTTTATATTTCGGTTTTTATTCTTTGATATTTTAGTTTAGTTTAGATCCCTTGATTTTTTTGGTCCTTCTAAGATAGTTTTAAATTTTTTGTTTATATCTCTACACGTTTGCTCTTAGTTTAGATTTTTATTTTTTATTTTTATTTTTATTTTTATTTTTATTAAATATAACTCGCGTTAAAAAACATAGTAAGCTTAGTTTTTGTGGTTTAAAATGAGAGTGAAGCTTTTTCTTATGCATGTATAGTTAAATATGAGATATTTGAAACACCACCGTAGGTAACTCTTTCATTTTGCCTTATTTGAGACTACAAAAGTTATTTTACTATGCACTAAAAAAGAAAAATTACTGAGACACCCTCATTGACAATTATTGATTTTTGTCTTATTTGAGAGTATTATGATTATTGTACTATGCATAGAAATTAATTTTTTTTGAAAATACCTATAATACCATAACATTATTTTACACATATTTTACTTAATAAAATGAATATATAAAAAACTAATATATATTTTTAGAAGTTCTATGACGCTGCACGCGTCATCCAAAATGTGCATGAGCTTTGAAATTGACGTCGCGCCCGACAACATGTCCACAACACAACTACATAAAATATAATTAAAAATTGGTAAATTATCAATATACCCCTATAACCAACTCTTGGATTGTGTTTTATAGGGGGTATGTACGTACTTATACAACTCGTGGTGCGCATCAGCTGACCCGGACACTCTGATTATAAAAAAAATGTTCGAGGATTAGTCATGGTGCGCTTAACCTCACCCAGAGACCCCAGTTATAAAAAAAAATATATAGGTGAAAAAAATAAAAATAAAAACAAAAAAAGTATAAGCATGAAAGCGCTGTAGCATTCATATTGTTTTTTTTTTTAAATCAATCCGATAATTAGTTGTGGTGCGCTTAAGCTGGACTGGAGAACCCGGTTATAAAAAAAATGTATATGTGAACAAAAAAAAGTATAAGGAAAAAATTAATAAATTGGTTTGGGGATTAGTCATGGTGCGCCCAATCTAGCCTGGACACCCCGGTTATCAAAAAACAAATTTGGTCTAGGGAGTAGTGGTGGTGCGCTTAAGCTGACCCGGAGATCCTTGGTTATAAAAAAAATATATAAGTGAAAAAAAAAAAAAAAGGTTTAAGCTGGCTGAAAGATAATGGTTATAAAAAAAAAGTATAAGTGAAAGAAAAAAAAAGTATAAGCGTGAAAACACTACAATAATCCATATTGTTTTTTTTTTAAATCAGCTCAGGAATTAGTTGTCACATGCTTAAGCTGACCCGAAGACCCCGGTTATAAAAAATATATATAAATGAACAAAACAAAAGTATAAGAAAAAAAAATGTATCAGTGGGAAAGCACTTTAGAGAAAAAAAAAATGGGTCTGAGGATTGTTGTAGTATGTATAAGTTGGCCTGGATACCCTGGTTATCAAAAAAAATTAGATCTGGGGATTAATCGTGGTGTTCTTAAGCTAGCTCGGACACCCTGATTATAAAAAAAGAAAAAAATATATAAGTGCAAAAAGAAAAAAATATAAAAAGTATAATAGGCAAAAAAAATATTTTGGTGAAAAAAAAATATAATAAGATTTTTTTTTAAAAAAAAAAACATAGTATGGTAAAAAAAAAAGGCAAAAAAAAAGAAGAAGCAAAAAACAGTGAAAAAAACACTGTAGCGGAAAGCACTTTTACAATCAACAATCCTATGTGTGGAGAGTTACAGTGCTTTCCCCACACCATTTACAATCCAATATTGTTTATAAAAAAAAATCAATCTGGGAATTAGTCGTGGTGTGCTTAAGCTGGCCCAAATACCCCAGTTATCAAAAACAAATTTGGTCTGGGGATAAGAAAAAAAATGTATAAGTGAACAAAAAAAGTATAAGGAAAAAAAATTAAAAAAATAATAAATTGGTTCGAGACTTAGTCGTGGTGCGCGCAAGTTGACCTGGACACCCTGGTTATCAAAAAAAATTGATCTGGGTATTAGTTGATGGCCTTAAGGTGGCCCAGAGATCCTGACTATAAAAAAAATATATAAGTAAAATAAATAAATAAAAAGCTTAAGTTGGCTTAGAGACCATGGTTATAAAGAAATGTATAAGTTAAAGAAAACAAATATAAACATGAAAGCACTGTAGCAATCCATATTGTTTTAAAAAAAACAGTCCAGGAATTAGTCGTGGTGTACTTAAGCTAGCCAGTAAACCCGGGTTATAAAAAAACATGTATAAGTGAACAAAACAAAAGTATAAGAAAAAAAAAAAGGAAAAAAATGTACCAGCAGGAAAACACTTTGGCAAAAAAAAATGGGTTCAGGGATTAGTCGTGACACGTATAAGTTGGTCTGGACATCGTAGTTATAAAAAAAATTGGATTCAAGGATTAATTGTGGTGTGCTTAAGCTAGCCTGGATACCCCGATCATAAAAAAATATATATAAGTGGAAAAAGAAAAAAGTATAACCAGTAAAAAAAATGTTTCATAGAAAAAAATGAAAAAAAAATTAATCATAAAAAAAATCTATAAAAAAATTGGATTCGGGGATTAATCGCGGTGCACTTAACCTAGTCTAAACATCTAAATTATAATATATATATATATATAAGTGGAAAAAGAAAAAAAAATATAACAAAAAAAAATTCATGGAAAAAACACAAAACAAAAATAATTAGAAAAAAAGTAAAAAAAAAAAAAACATAATAAAAAAGGCAAGAAACGAAAAAAAAAGAAAAATATAATATAATCAGGAAAAAAAACAATAAAAAACAAAAAACGAAAAAAAGAAGAGGAAAAGTAATATTGCAGCCCACAGTGTTATATGCGGGGAGCTACGATGCTTTCCCCACATGGTTTAGAAGCTGGTTGGCGTTGCGGCCAAACCATTGTGCCGCAGAAATTTAATTTTTATTTTATTTTAAATTAATATATTTTGGTGTTTTTAGATCATTTTGATGTGATGATGTCAAAAATAATTTTAAAAAAATAAAAATATCATTTTAATGTATTTCGGCATGAAAAACACTTTAAAAAACTACTGCAACAGCCTTCCCAAACAAGATATTAGTGTTTTGTTAATACGTGTGTACCTTGTACAGATTAGTGGTGGGGGTACTGTTTATCAATAAGACAAAATAAGCTAGAATACAAATATAATCCAACGGTTAAGATTATTTGTTCTATAACCATGTCACCATCGTGTCACTGTATCATGGTCCTAGATCGTGGCACCCGTTTGTTTTTAAAGTGTTCAAGAAAAATAAATCATTTTTATATATATTATTTTAATGTCTTGACAAGTAATTAATTGAACAAAAATCGATGAGATTTTAAGTACACTGTATGTATATATTTTAAATTTGATTATTAATAATTTGATTATTAATAATTTGATTATTAATAAAAAAAAACATATATTGAGCCTCTCTTGTCACATATATAGATAAAAAAAAAATATTGATATCAAATTAAAAAAAAGCATGAGAAAATTCTTTGACGAAAATCTATGGAGATTTTGATTTATTGAAAATTACATATACTCGAACCGATTAAAAGCTCATATCATATATTTTAATTTAAAATAAATATTAAATAATTTTTATAATACTTAAAAGTAAAGAAAATCAATAAAGCCATTTCTTATATCTGTTCAATCTACATGAAGGTCAGACAAGTTATTCAAAACTTTATGATAATATAAAACTTTAATTATGTATTATTTAATTCTTATTATTTTTCAAAAAAAAAATATTAAAGTTATATATTCAAGTGAAATAATATTATTTATTTATGAAATCGAGAGTAGTTGAGAATTTAATTTTGATAAATTTTATATTCTTAAAATATTTATTACCTTTTTATTTTATTTTATTTTTAGGGTGAAAATTACTAAATCTAATTTAATCAATATACTTTTAAAAATGTATACTAAAATGGAAAAAAAAAACCCTACAAGAATTGTATGATTTTAGTTTCCTTTTTCATATATGTAGATCTATTACCATTAATGTTTACACGCATAGAAAAAAATATAATTATAATAAATATGATAGCACAAAAATTAAACTGTAATAATATAATTAAATCCTAATTCAAATAAGATTATTATTGTTGTGGTTAACATTATTCCCTTAAAACTTAACATATTTATTTTTATTAGGTTTCGTCAATTCTATTTTTAAAAATAATAATGTTTCGGCACATTCGTAATTTAAATAATATTATTTTCATTCTCTTAAAACTTAACATATCTAGATTTAATAAAAACAATATTCATATGAGCACTTATGTAGTTAACACAACTGAAAACTGTCACACACAAATAAAACATGTCTATTTTTATTTTGTTAATTTTATTGTCGAGTTAAATTTTTTGGTAAATGTATAGGAATTTAAGTTTATAAAAATAATTGATAATGAATCAACAGTACTATTAAAATAGATTGAACAAGTTTGAGTTAAATCAATGTTAGTTAATTTATTTAATTCACATAATTAATTAATAAATATTATCATCAATATTTTATATAGATTTGATACAAGTAATGAATAATCATCCATAAATATATCGAGATTCACCTGAAATTTTATATAGGATGAATTATTATAATGAGATTTAAGATTTTATTAATTACACTATCTAATCCAAGAAATATCAGTGGAGATGGTATTAGATGAATGTATTCGTTTGAGAGGTTAGAGATTATACATGCATTGTAACTAAAAACTATTGTTTGTTTTTTGAAATTGAAAACATTTGTTTGATTCCATGCAAATACTTGTTCAATCTTAAGAGAAAAGTAAAAAAAAAAGTGTATGTTAAAGCTTTAATATGCGAGATTTATATTATTGAAGAGATTTCAATATTTATTTCATACTATTTTTAGTCGTATTTGAGAATATAAATAAAATGTGTACCAAGGCATAGCGACAGTGGGGGAGTGCCTTCAAGTGAAAACTAATCAATTTTCTTCACACTGAATGACTTGTACAAAAAAGATGTTTTGAGAGAAACATAATTGTTAGACATTGAATTCAGACACACATACAAGTATGTGCTCTTTAACTGCAATAAACTAGGATATTTTATTTAGTAATTATAATAATTAACATGTCATTACTTCCAAATAATTTATCTCTTATACAATCATAAACTGATAAATTATTGAATTTCTTGAAAACAACATCATTAATTTTTACTATTCTAAGGCTCATAAGTGACTAAATCTCAAAAAATATTATTACAATATGAACAATTTTCCAAAAACCTTTGGAATCATTCATTTCTCAATGATACTATTAATTATTGCTTCTTTCAGATGATTTCATTGATAAACTAAATTATTTTTTTCAATCCAAATTTTGAAATTTATTTTTAACTTATGAACAAATAATTTATTTATACTATATAGGTTGTGTGGTTTTTTATATGAGACGCAAAACAAAGCAAAAAAAATATATGAAAGATTATTTAGGCAAAATATATTCAGCATGTGATGTCCAAGCATTTCATGCAACGGTAATAATTTGGTGTGGAAAACTAAAACAAGATAAAATCACTTATGTGCTCTTCCTTATTAGCACCACGATCACGACGACGACCCGCCTCCCCATTCTATCCTTGATTAATTATATTTGAACTTGTAATTTTTTATATTTGTGATAAATATTTGATTTTCAATCTAATTCAATTTCTTTTAATTATTTTCTATTGTTGTTTAATGGATTCATTTATAAAAAAATAAAATTACTACTGATGATCTCGATGGATTAAGTCTGTAAATATATTCTAGAAAGTTGAAAAAGAATTACTTCAACCGTGAATTTAATTTAGTAATTCATTACATGAAGCAGATATACAGCATTGCATCCAACATATTCAATATACATTCACTGAACGGGATCATAACTGCCCAATAGAATAATGGATTTCCCATTCAAGAAGGGAATCAAGTTCTTGGCATGGAGAATAATTTAATCTCCTGAAGAATGTCAAATTCATGGAAATCTGACGCTTTGTATGATCATGTAAACAATACAAATTCTTACAAATATTCAATCAAACTCACGGATAACGTTCTTCCATCAAGCTCACGGATAGAAAATCTATGGTTGGATCCGGTCACATTATTCACTCACGAAATCTGGATAAACAGAATCATAACCTCATACGAAAGATATTTATTTACAAAATAACAAGGAAAAGAAGATTAAAAAAACCCTCAAACGATAGACAACAGCTGAAAGGAAAACCCTCTTCTTTTCCCAAGAAAAAAAACACTGAAAGGAAAAGAAAACTCATCCTCTTACTAAGTGAAAAAAACCCAGCAGGATCCTCGATGCTGCTCTCTGCGCCGTATGTACACCAACTACCAAGCACGCACCTATACTGTACAAGCATGTCTTTACGCATTTGCTACCCATGGATGTCCTGCAAACAAACACATGAAACTTGACAATTAAGAACTGAAAGCAAAAGCTAAATAACATTGTATAAAGATAGACAATTAATTAACTCTTAAATACATAATTTAATTCGCTGAGCTTACTTAGCACTTGTTCAGCAGAAAATCGCCTGGAGACATCTTTACAGAGCATCCTCCTTAGAAGATCTTTCACGCTCGTCGACGCCGACTGAAAAACTCGTGCAGAAAACCTCAAATTCCCTCTCAAAACCGCCTCAAATATCTCCGCCGCTGTTTCCCCATAAAACGGCGGAAACCCGGCTAACATTATATACAGCACCACCCCAGCACTCCAAACGTCCACCTTCTCTCCGTACTCTCTTCCCAACAAAACCTCAGGGGCCACGTAATACGGTGTCCCCACTACCCCACCCACCATCTCCCCTTCCATTACAACCTCAGAAGACCCAAAATCCGCTACCTTAATTGCATTCCCCTCGTCAAATAAGATGTTGTCAGGCTTGATGTCTCGATGAATGACGCCGTATGCATGACAGTGAGAGATGGCTTTCATCAGTTGAGTGAGAACCACTCTAGCATCGTTCTCTGAAAGAACCCCGTTAGTGATTATCAAATCGTGGAGGTCTTGTTTAGAGCATAAATCGATGACCATGTGAAGGTGAGTTTCATCTTCGTAGAGGTCGTGGAGTTGGATTATGTGGGGGTAAGGAGAAAGGAGGTGGAGGATCTTGGGCTCTGTTAAGAGGCATTGCGCTTCGAGGGAGTCGCCAGAGACGAGGCTCTTGACGATAGACTTGACAGCGAAAGAACCGCCGTTGGAGCGAGAGATGCATCTGAAAACAATACCAAATCGTCCACGGCCGATCTCCTCGCAGATTTGGTAGTCTCTGTTGAGTGCTTCGCTCATTACTCTGTTCTGTAATTTAGTTTGTTTGATGGCGTTGTTTTGGTTTTCAAAGAAGACTACAGCGGAAGAATATTTTATTTTTTTTAAGGATTGTTTTAAGGAATATACGGCAGAGCATAGGATCTAACGGTTGGAAACAGCTGCAACCGAAAGAGCCGCTGGATTGGAAACATGTCGGATGTGTTGTGTCTCATGCTTTATTAATTTAATGAGCTGAGGGTGTATTTTCATTGGTTTATTTCAGGAACAAGGCAAGAGTCCGAAGCATGTTAGGTCTTCTAACGGAAGTTATCGAAAGGAGGCGGTGGTGAGTGTCGGTCGGTACCTGCTGATCATTGCTGGATCAAAATTTAATGACGTTTGTAGATTAGGGCAGGCGGGTTCTACTGGTTAGCAGTTAGTGAAGCCTATCGTTGTGCTTGTTTTGTTTTGATTTTTTCATTTGATATTCGATCGGGAGAGATCTCTGTAATGGGTGAAGGAATCTTGGGTTCGTGAGGTGATAGATCCTCTTGGAAAAAAAGATTTCCTTAACGGGAAAAACATATTGCTGCTAGGAATATGTTTCTTGAAACATAGGGAATTGTTTTTTTATGCAAGTAATTTCTTTTTTTCTTTTTTCCTTTTTCTTTCATGGAGCACGATACCAATGAACATGCGATTGATATGAAAACACACGCTACGCAAATGATATGAGCATGACATTTATTTATTTTTGCCGCGTATGTATTGAACGATTTCTACTTTCTTTTTACATATTTTTTTGTGGTAAAAAAAGTATTTTTCCTTTACTGAAATCGAGTCTATTTTGTGTCACGAATAGTGGGCTTTCTTAATTAGCATTTACTATGTGAAGTCTTCAAGTGGTGTACAAGGGTGTGGCATGGTGGTAAAAAACTTGAGATCTATATAGTAGATTTTGAGTTTAAATCAGAGCATGTATTTTTTGTAAGAATCTGGAATAGCCGGGATTTTACTTACTCATCTAGTTGTATTAAATAGATTTTTTGAGAGAGAAATTTTCTTGAATCCAATTTTTTTTTACTACGCGACCGTAGATGTAATATGTGATCTCTTACTTTAATTTACACAGCAAGGTTGTGTCTGTACAACCATAGAAAAGCTGTTCGGGAAATGCGAGCCCCACCAACAGAGACTTGCACCAATACACCGTTTTTGCGTTCTTATTATAAGATATGAGGAGCACTTCCAAATGTATTTAGTTTATTTTAATTGCATATTAAGCATCATATTTCTGCAGCCAATGATGTTTTGTCACGTAGAGAGACCATGAAATTTCTTTAGCCGACAGTATGATTTCAGCTATGGGCTTCTTTTCAATGCAAAATAATTGGGGGGCTTTTTAAGACTCGATGACAAAGGAGGCGAAAAGGAACTGTGGATGATAGGAGGTTGTCCTTTTCATGACTTGTGGAGGCCACCGTAGGGTTGCGGGGGATCTTAATTTGTGATTTACAAGCTGGGTTTGCTACGGAATCCGGACAATATAAGGTACGAAGAAAAGACGGTCACAACATTTTATTTAGAAAAAGTTAAATTAATAATATTCTTTTTTAAATAACATAAATATTTTTTATATATATATTCACTCCGATGAAAAAAAATCACTATCTATAGTATATATAATATTTAGAAATATTATTCCGATGAAAAAAAATCTATTTACTAATTTTATTTTAATATATATAATATTAATATAATTATCTATTAATAATTACTAATTAATATAAATATAATCAAAATCAATATATTAAGTAAAATTTTAATTTATTTGATCTAGAAATAATTTTTAAATTTATAAATGTTATTTTAGCTTTCTATCTTTATAGTTATGAAAATGAAAGCTAAATTTTTTTACACTTTTCTTTTAGCTTTTTGTTTAGGTCTCTCCGGCGTTGCTCTCACAAATAAAATGCAAATGCTAGCTGGCTGGCTCTTTGTTTGTTCAAAGAGCTGCTACTGTTCACCAATAATTGCGATAGAAACAATTACCCGATGGTAAGAGTGTTTCTTATCCATTTCCAACTTCAAAAATATAATTAATACAAAATTGGATTGAATGGCAAATTCGTTAGATCATCTAATTAATACAGGTTAATTATTTGATCGATTTTATATAAATTCAATCAAAATCATTGGTTAACTTATTAGATTATTTTGTTTGACCAGATTAATATTCAAATAATTTAGAGTAATATTTTAAATTGTCAGGTTAAATGGGGTTTAATAAATAATTTGAGTGGCAACATCCATACGAGTTTGATTGAAGACTAATTTTGTTTTGACATTAACTTCACCTTATCACGTCCGAAATCAAGACCATCTCGAAAACAAGATCGATTATATTTATTTGCTAGCTTGGAGACGGCAAGCCACATACCATGTCCTGATGGCTGCTCAAATTCCAAGCAGACAATATAATAAATACTCTTAGCCATTGGTGACATTAACCCACAAACATCACTTTTCTAATTGTGAATTAGCTATCAGACTGGACTCATTTTATATATATATTTTTTAACAAGTTCAAAATGGATTAAGAATGGGGAGGAAAAATACAAAGGGCTTGCTAGCTCCGGCACATGGACTTGGGCTTAAGGAGCAGGGAAGCGGCCTTCCGCTTGGGGAAAAGAGGTTGAAAAGCCTTTGGGCTAGTAAACAAAAGAGAAGGGGCCTGAGCCAGGTTATTCATACTAGAGGAATAGATAGCCCAACCCAACACATGACTTAGAAACAAAGCCCTAATACAAATTATAGGGCTGAAATCCCTTGCACAATCAAATTTACTCAAAGGAAGGCCTCAATCTGTCTTTAGGCTTTGACATATGCACCCTACTAGATACAGTAGCATGCATTATCCATGCCTAAACTGAAGCTTGGACCCTGTGTCTTAGGAAAGAGCACAAGAAACTCACGAAACCCTTTATGTTTGCTTTCAAATCCTCCATGTAGCTCTGGCATAGTCTGGGATATGCGCACCATAGGTCATCAAGAGCATCCTAATTTGGATGATTGCCTCATGAGCAAGGACCCCAGCTAGCTTATGCTGGTTCTGAAAAATTCTATCGTTCCTCTCTGTCCATATGAAATAAATTGTCGCTGCTAGTATGTGCTTTCCAAGTAAGCAATTAAACCTCTTCTTCTTAATGAACCTTTTGCCCGGCCATCTTAAAATGTGTTTCCAGTTGGTAGAAGGCCAATGTTGATTTGCTTGGGAAGTTATATTGCTCCACTCCAGAAAATGCCAGTGTAATGGCACTGGAAGAACAAATGATTATGAGTTTCTTCCTCTAAACCACATAGGACATGGGTTCGACTGTGATTAGTGTTCCCCATTTGAGGCCTATCCATTGTGGACAGACGACCCAAGGCAGCCATCCAAAGCGTGGAGTATTTTGGGACATGACACTGGTACCAAATCAAACCATGCAGAATGTAATTTCCTCTTGACCTCCTTATAAAATTCCAGGCTAAGGCAATAAAGAACTCGCCTGTAACGTGAATCGACCAAAAGATCTTGTCCTTTTCTAGCACACTTGGCTGGAAATTGATGGAGTTTCAAACCTACTATAAGTCTTGGTGGCCACTTAGGAAAAACCAACCATCATCATTGATGATGGTATCCACCTTGGCATTCCACGCTAGCCTAGTTGTAGCTAGAACCCGAGCTGGGAAGGTATCGAAGAGACGACGACATCAGGCAACCAATATTCAAACCATAAAGAGGTCCCCTCCCTATTACCAATTATTGATCTAAAGAGCTCTTTGCACCATTACCTGATTTCCATAATCTTTCTCCAAGTCCATAAAGCTCTAGTAGGAGATTTGGCTTCCCATAGGTTACAACCTTTAAGAAGGATTGGGTGCACCCATGTTGACCAGATGGAGCTTTGATTAGTTAGGATCCTCTAGACTTGCTTGAGCAAAGCAGCTTTATTCCAATCCTACAAGCGCTTAATACCCAAACCTCCTTCTTTTAAGGGGGAGCATATGTGATCCCAGCTTACTTTGGCACCATTTTTCTCCAAAGAAAACGAGCTAGAATGGTCTCAATTCTCCTAGTCACCGCCACCGGGAGGATGAACATGCTAGACCAATAAACCTGCGTTGAGAAAAGGGTGGATTTTATGAGTTAGAGTCTGCCTGCATAGCCTAGGGTGGCCGAGGTCCAAAGCTTTATGTGAACTGTAATATTCTCCACCAATATGTTGCAGCCACCACTGTTTAGCCACTTTGTTATTAGAGGAACCCCTAAGTACGTAACCGGAGGAGTCTTCAATTGGAACCCTAGCATATTCTGGATGTCCTGTTCTGAATTTTGGTCAATACCCATAAGGAATAAGGAGCTTTTTGCTAGATTAATTCTCATCTCTGATTTAGGATGCCAACTGAGTATTTATCTGCATGGCAAATGAGTCCCTAATTGACTCATTTTACATGTTCCCCGTAATCACTCAATGTTCTATAAATGTGTGTGTGTGTGACATTCATTTTTGTCTGCAAAATAACATCAGGAAAGGTCATATATTGATGTAGAACAAGTGGTGGATGTGTACATATTGAAGAGAGAACATCCTAAATTCAAGGGCAATTACTTCTAGTAGTCCGGATGTCGAAGTCGGAATTACACGAAACTCGCACAGTTAATGTGTTTCGGTGAGACCGTCAATAGTCAATTTCGACTTTACTATTGAAGCATACCTTTTTTAGCCGGATTCCGTCGTTTAGGCCATGAAATTGTCGTCTTTGTCATTTTAGAAAAGTTTTGTTTTAGCCATAATTTTTTATTTCCAAGTCCAAATCAACTTCCATCAATTACGGCTTGTTTAGGATTCCTAACAGTTTTAATTTTGCAATTATTTCAATTTTTTTATTTTTGGTAATTTTTAGTAATTAGTTTCATTTTCTTGTCAAACAAGGATTAGAGCTAGGTTTTTCGCTTTAAATATACTTGTAAGTCTTTTGGCCGAATTCAATCGGTTATTCAATAAAATTTCAAATTTTCTTGATGAGTTTCTCTCGTTTATGAGGATTCCAGAATATTTTACAGTATAACCTTGATCGTTTTCTTTTTGTTTTTTCCGTTGCGTTAGATAGATAGATAGATAGATAGATAGATAGATAGATAGATAGATAGAGAAATAGATAGATTTGCAATACTTGATGAATTTGTAATACTTTGTTTTGAAGGCTAAGAAAGAAAAAAAACCTAACAAGTATTCTAGATAAACCAATACTAATGGGGGAAATACCACTTCATTCCTCACCCAAAACTCCAAATTTCATTTGATCTCTAATTCTGATCATCTTTCCTGATCGGAAACAGATTCTCCGCGTAGAAGAGAGCACCAGAGTGACAGCCAAGCTTAGCATTAAATTATTCTGGTCTGGTTGGTACTTGGATCTCAAATGTGGATGATTTTGTAGAAGCAATCCATTATTGCTTCAAAATGCAGAAGGAAGTGAGGACTCATCAAGTAGATCGATCAACCACCTATTTCTTAATCCAAGACTCCTTAACACGATAATCTTTTGCTACCCATATTTCAAGTTCTTTCTTATCTGTGTAATTTACTTCATCACTACAGTCATCACTGTCCTATTCTTCTTATCCTTTTGATCATAACCACTGAAATGATCCATTCACGTAAGTACCTGAACAAGCACGTCTAGCTAATTCTATGGCCGCACGATCGTCAGGAATTTCTCTGCAGATATCACTACTTAGGATGTACAACATGATTAGAGAGGGATTCCAGTCCCCCTTGGAGTCTATTATCTTGTAATCATCAGACTCTCGTTGCTGGATTCCATAAAGTAATATGCCATCCCAGTCTATATAAAAGCAAATTATGCCGTTACAAGGACTCAAAAGAGCTGGTGGACATGGCAGATCCCAGATGCTGGGAGGCAATGCTATGTGATTTTCAATGGGATAAAGTGTTTCGCCTCCTAACGCAAGGAAAATCAGGGGATGGAAGGAGGCCATCCCGCCTACTCCTGAAATATGATTTTAAGGCCTTATTGTGGTGGTCGGTGATGAAACTAGGGTTTTCAATTTGGCCCAGCCATGCTAGCTTTGCAGGCGCACTTGAATCGCCGCAGCCTGGAAAGAGTGTCAAACGTCATATCTTCTCCAAGTGTTTTACCCCGGATTATCTCTAATACTTCTTCCTCTTCTTTTTTACACCAGGTTTCAAGGCTTCGATGGCGTGTGTGAGAGAAAATTAGGTCTAGGTTTTAAAAATACTGTATGCGAAGACTAGGACATTTTCTAAGGTTACTTGGAAGTTTGGAATCATAGTGACTTCAAGTTACAAACCACTGTATATTTACTGATTATCCCGAAAAAACTTCACCATTCCGTAACTTAGCTTTTAAAATTACTTTGAAATTATGATAGTTGATGTGACTCAACGATCATTGTTACCATGAAAATGGAAATGAATTTTTTCATTTCAATTTATTTTACTTTATCATTTCCTAATTTAACTTATTACAATGACTGATTGTGATAGTGATAAACAAATGAAAAATAATAAGAAAAAACTTCAATTTTTTTGTGAAATACCGTTTAATGGATCATATATATTTTAAGAAGTTTTCGTTATTCTTCTTCTCTCTTTTTTCTTCCAATTATAGCATTGTTACCAGAAACAGAAGAAAAAGAAAAAAAAATAAAAGTGGAATTGCTTAGCATCTTTGCTTGAACTCTCTTCCATTTCAATCTGTGCTTCCCATGGAAGGGATGTCTTTAAGATGCATGAATGCCAGTTTCCATTGGTATGAAGATTCATCTAATCATTAGCCAAAATCGAATAGGAATGAGATCATGCACATCCCAGAATACTCCAACTTCTGAATTGTTTAAAAGTTGTATAATATAACATGCTATCAGAAGCTCAAGGTTTCAATAAACCATATGTAAAGCACCATGGATGTCATTTCCACAAGATTCAACAATGATTCTACCAGGGGATGGATGTTTCATGCAGCATTATAGAAGATGTAAAGAAAGTGAAGTTTCCGCGACAGTTTTGTATCCCAATGCGGTTAAGCCACAATCCAGCAATCTTAAAAATAAAGATGGGATGCTTGAGAAAATATGCTTTGGACATGACTGCAGGCAGCACTAATCACTTGCAAGAGACTAAATTTGGATTCTGTTACATATTTGAAGTTTGAAGTTTGAAATATTTATGTAAAATTCTACAGGTTTCATCTGGGGAAGTTGGAGAGACACGTACAATTCAATGGAAAATGCTTCAATAAACATAATATAATAACACACCTCTGGGTTGTCCAAGCGTTCAAGCTCATGAGCATTTGGTAAGCTGCCCGAAATATACTGCCAACCAAAGATATCACTTTCCAAATCTACATCCAAAAGTGTGTCCCAAGGATACTTCATCCCCCATCTCCATGGATGAAGAACAACTTTTACAGCAAAGCTTGAAACAATTACTCTTATTCTGTGCGTACCCAACCATTTGCCCAAAGCTCACGCATTCCTGCGTCAACTAATTAATGGGTAACCAGTCCGTTCCTGTCTCCAGGAGTTAAAATGGACCTGATTAGCATTCCATGCAAAATACTTTAGTTGCTCAATAATGATTTCTTATGAAAAAGAAAATCATAGATTATTCATTTTCCTCACCAAAATGCACAGAGACATCGAGGATTAATCTCCAGTAGCAAGAGATTTTGCCCCAAAATCAACAGGTCCTGTAATAAATTTTATTTATTTATATAATCAGAGAACCAGATTGAAAGACCACCCAGAAATGAAATCTACCAGCAGCACTTGCCCAAGTATGCTTCAAATGTCGTAAAAGCATACCCTCTTTCATCATATATTTCTCATGGTTCATACAGCAAATCCCCGTTATAACTTTGTACAGAAATGCCAAGCTCTAAAAGTTTTTCTTTGATGTTGTGATCACGAACAAGAGACAGGATCTGGGAGAAAGAGACAGAAGGAAGGATATCATGATAACTGGCCGTTCGATAAACACCTCTTGTAAGGAAACTAGGAATCATACTCAAAACTATCATTTATAAAGCAACGCCATTCTCATTTGAAACAACGACATCAAATGATTTATGCTCCAACAATTTATATTATACTCTGTTGTATCTCCCCGGATCGGTGCACAAGTTAAATGATTTGTTCGGTGAAAATATGTTCAGTGCCTAGTGATTGAGTGCCCAAAAAAACAATAAAAGCATCTTTCGAAGTAGAGAAATATATTGTCAGTTAATTCTTGTCTCTGATTGACCATTGGAAACCTCATTGTCTACTTTAAGAAAAATATGTAGAATTTCATTCTACTTACTTTGTAGGTCAATAATAAGGGAAGACAAACTTCCACCTCTTTAAGGATCATTAAGCTTTTATTTATTTATTTTTCTTAAAAAACAGAAGTTGTTTTCCCTCGTTTGATATGCAACAACTTCAACTGGGAAATAGAATCGTTAACATTTATAATCTTCTCAAAACCATTGAAATCAAATTTGACATTTCCCCAATCCCCATCACCCCGCCATGAGAAAGCAGGAAAAAGAAGAAGCCCAGTTCAATGAATCTTTAAGCCATCGACGACATGCAGTTCACCAACATGTAGAAAGAATCATAAACTGACATTCTTCATCAAGTTGATTCATGTGAATCCATGTATTCAATTGTAATGGGGACAAATCATATTTAAGGAAACAAAGAAAACATACCACAGAGCAGAGATGGTTAAATGCCACTGTCGAAGCCCCAATAGTTTCGATGCAGTCCAGAAGAGCAGCAACTGTATAATTGGTCAAGTGGACACCAATATATGCATTTTAATTATTTTATTAAATTAATATATCAACAATATCTTTTTGAGTTAGAATCTAGAAAATATATCCATATTAACTTTGACTGCATGGATACTGACCCAATTCAGTGCATTTTATATATATATATATATATATATATAAAAATCAACCTGTCAATATCCATTGCAATCCTATAGACAACACCGACACCGAGGTTACGTGAGTTATTTGTGCTGATTAAAATAACGTGCCCCTATCCATTGCTGTGAAATTGATAGTGGTGGGTGGGCCATGAGCATGACTTGTGTGTTTTTCCTGGATCCACTGCTATAAATAGGAAGATAAGGGCATCTCCAGCCGTAAGTGTCATTTTAGAGAGGCAAATCTTTAAAATAGCACTTTGAATAGTGTAAAAATGGTATTTTTGTTGATGTGTGCTGTAATGATAAAAGCCATTTTGAAGAGCCATTTATTTTTATATTATTTTAAATATAGTGTAATTATTTTGTATGTAGTTTAATCATGCAATTAATTATACAATTAATAAGAGTAAATTATATAATTAAATAATTGCTTTTAAAAAACCCTCCAACAATATAATTATTAATTTTGTATATTTCTTGTTAAGGTATTTGTAAATAAAAATAAATATTTTTGATATAATTATATTATTTTCTAATATATATATTACATTGATTATACGATTAATAAGAGTAAGTTATATAATTAAATAATTATTTTTAAAAAACCCTCCAACACTATAATTATTAATTTTATATATAAATTTTTACTCTCTTGTTAAGGTATTTGTAAATAAAAATAAATATTTTTTATATAATTATATTATTTTCTAATATATATTACATTTTATATATATATATATATATAAATATATATATATATATATATATATATATTATAATATATATAAAAGGTGGCCCCAAGGTGGGGCCACTTTTTTTAGCTCCATGTCCCGAAGGGGGAGGTATTTTTTACCTCCCCTTTTGGCACTCCCGCTGGAGTGCGTGAAAGGACTTAAAATTGCTAAAATAATATTTTTTTTATTTTTCCCTCCTCAATTTGACATGCCTACTGGAGATGCTCTAAGGTCCTACGTCTTCGTCTTGGATATAGAACCGGCCGGGCCAGCTCATGAGCCTGCCATCCAACCGGCCATGCTTGCTTGCATGGCCATTCCCGATTCCTTCCTTCTTGAAGGCGTTAGAAGCAGACTTTGCTTTCGATTATCTCCCCTGAATTTATGGGGGGCGGGTAGCAATGCAGTTGTTTTTTCCAGGCTGATGAAATGAAGAGATAGGATTATTTTGTTTTGGATGCGAAGAAAACTCCATTCTGAAAACTGTATTTTATGGGATGGATAAAATATGCAGATCGCCCCTTTGTTGCGATAGGATTTTTCTCTTTGATTGATGGCTGGGACGACCGTGATGCTGCCGTTTGATTTTATGGAATCCCACCAGGGTCAAGGTAGACTAGGATTAGCTGCTTGGATTTTTGCTGGAAATTAAACTCTTCCTTTTCAGCCATTGGTCCCTGGCCTTTGGACTGTCTCCTGAAAGGGTGTGGTAGTCCTCTTGCAGTGGTAACCAGTCAATCTATCATTGATGTGCTCCTAGGATTCTTTGTTGATTTCTAAAATAAAACGGAGAAAAATAATCAATATAGTGTATTTGTTTTTCAGTAGCATAAATTTATTAATTGAAAAAAAGATATTTGTGCCAAATAAAATTATTGTTTTTTTATATAAAAAAAAAAGTGGTTAGAGTTAATCAAAAACTAAATTATCTCTAATAAGAAAATTATAAAAGATCAACGCGAATAAAAATATTTGATTTTATAGCATAGGGAACTTTTCATTTTTTGCTAATTATATAACAATTAAATTGGATAATTTAAAGAAAAAAATAATTTAAATTGAGTATAAAATATTATATTTTATAGTCTAAGTTCTCTTTTCTTATTCATGTATAATTTCTTTTACACAAAAATATATTTCTGTATTAGCAATATCATTTTTTTAAAAAGCTTAAGGAAATTAAAATAAATATTCTAAAAAAATCAAATGATTTGAAATTCGAAGGGAAAATTGTATCTCTTTAAAAAGAAAAACAATTTCCATATTCACGTATTTATTTATTTTTATTAGAAGCATTGTTTATGAAGTAAAAGCCTAACATGATATTAAAAGCATTTTAAAAAAAAAACTTGATTTTCTTTCATGGCTTTTAAATGAACGAAGTTCATCAATTAAAGTTTAAAAAGGTTAGAGAGAAAAAAAGAAATCCTCATCAAGCATTATTAAAAAAAAAAGACGTCTAATTGTTTTGAAGCAAATTTATCTTTTTAACTTTTCGCTCAATTACCCAAAAGCTTAATTATCTTTAAAGGTAGAATTTCTTTAACTTGCAAGCAAGGTTGTCAATATCATTTCAGTTGTTGTTCTGTTTTTTCTATTAGTATGAAATGTTTTGATTTCGGAGCGTTTCGGCGTCGTTTCGGGGTTGTACTGTTCATATATAATTAATTATATATATATATATGGAAAAAATTAAAATATTAATTTAACAAACATAATTAAAATTTAAGATAAATTAATTTTAAATTATACAATACAAACACAAACATAATTTCAAAATTAGAAACACAACCACAAGTTAATCAAAATAAATAAGATTTTAAGACTGAAACGGCATACCCGGAACGGTACCGAGACGTTCCGACCGGTATTTAGCTGATATTTCTGGAACGGACCGGAATTAAAACCGGGATAAAAACAACATCGTTTTGTCTCAATTTTTTAACCGAACGGAAAGGTATTGACAACCCTGCTTGCAAGTGTTCTTGTATTTTTATCTGGGTTTTTTTTATTTTATAATCAAGTAGGCTTATCGGTATTTGAGTAATTTAATTAATAAATAAATAAAATATTTTAAAAAACAAATTATTGGTGTGTGCACTAAGCCTGCTAGTGCATTAAATTGTTTATGTGTTTGTCGGGTGACGCATGCAAAATCACCCACTTGGCAAAATCAATTCCGCTACAATGTTGTTTGACTTTTCTTAATTGGCAGCTCTCCTATTTTGTAGATAAGCCAATTTGCATGTGGCTAATGGATCTCCGGTCAGCGACAAAAAACTTTTTATTCTCTCTCATCTCCTTGATTTTTGCGCCTCCACTCTTTAACTTTTCAGATCAATCTTTTAATTTGTTTTTTCTCCCATTTTCTTTTTATTTTTTATTATTATTTATTTTTATTTAAAATAATTTATAACAAAATGATTTTTTTTAATTTCATCCTTCTTTATTGTTTGAAACACTAACCAAGTTCCAGGAAACTCGTCTCAATTTTCTTGTTTTCTTCTTCTTTTTAAGCTCATGTTTTACAGATTTATCCTTCATCATTCATTTAATTAACATATTAGGCTCTATTATTTTTTTAATTGGTTTTTATAGGATTTTTAATTGGTTTTGAGAATGACTTAGGTTATGTTTGGTCTTTCTTATGCACACTTCATGATATTTTATTTGGTTTGGTTTATGGATTGTTGTCATGATTGTGTGCACCTTTTTTTGGTGTCTTCGTATAACCTTTTGCAATGACATTAAAATTGTCCTGATGAGTTCTTTCCGGTGGTGAGGCCAGGATGAAGTAACAGTGAGTCTTCAATGAACTTTTTCTCCTCCTCTTGAGTATGATATTTATTGTCCATTTTTATGGTTAATTATAACATTTTTTTGTTCATTGTATTTATGTTGATATATATATATATATATATATATATATGTTTAATTGAATTATTAAATTAGTCGAGCTTATTGAACATGTACAAATTGATAACTTGTATCTCAAGTTTTTCTAGCATATTTTAAAACATTTGCATCGCTTGAAGATTTTCAATATTAAAAATTTTAACTCGGTTTTTAGCATAATACGACCACTTATAAAGTATACATCTATATAGCTTATTTTAGCTGTTTGAAATCTCACTCCAAATATTTTTCTCATTTTTAGTATTTTTTTGGGTGGATGAAAGAGAAGGGGAGATCATCGTATTCAAGCTTAGAGAAAAAAAAATGTTGTAAGACACAAGTTAGGTCACTAAAATGGTTTGTTTTTGTGTCAAAAAGTTTTATATGATTAGGAAAGGGTTAATATTAAGTGTTTTTTTTTTACCTTAAAAACCCTAAAACACATGTGAGATCAAAAAGTTTTTTGATGTCAAGTTTTAAGGCAAGATTTTATGTTTTTAGAGGTCAACAAGGTTCTTATGGTGTTTCTTAGGTATTTTATATCAAAAATAGGTTCAAAATATGAATTAGGATAAAAACAAAACCCTAAGTCTTTTTAACCACAAAAGTGGCTAGATTCCTTGGTTTGACAAATGACATGTTGTCCTATATATAAAGCACATGATGTGTCATTGATCTATTCACCTAAAACAAAAAAGCTTATGGATCCTTTTTTGTGGCTTATGCGTTGGGCCTGACTTACCAAACCCCCAATGTTTGATCTCATTTTTTTTATATGTAATTTCATATTTTTTAAATTACTGGTTTTATATGTATTTTTCAAAATATTTTCTTTCATCCTTGTTTTGAAATAACAATTATTTTTTAATTGTATACAGTATGTTTTAATTTTTTTATAAGGTTAGCATGGTTCATCTATATTTTTTTTCTATTTTTTGCGGATTAAAATTATTTTTTTAAATAATTTTTTTTTACAGTATTTTAATATGTGTACTCTTGCATGAATTTTGTTTTCTATTATTTTATTCAATAATTTTTTTTTGTTTGTTGAGTTCTATTACAAATTAATTTTTACAAATAAAATGTTTAAATACAACTGAATAAATGAATTGTATTGCAATATTAAATATCTTGGCCTACATCCATCTTTCAATTTTTTGCTTTTTTATTTTGCTTATTGTCAACAACTTTTTCCTGTTTATTTACATAAATGATTATCGGTTTACTTGATTAGAAGACTACATGATATTTTTTATTGATACTTAGATTTTTTATAAAATACACACACACACTTTTTCTTTAAAGAAAAAATTATAACATGTGGTTCAAATCAAGACTGACAATTTCTTTTTGTTATACTCGACATAACCAATATATCTCGTTCTAGTTTAAAAAAAAAAATTGTTGTTTATAAAACTGGAACAGTCTACTTAGGTCAATTCCTTAAATTCCATCCAAATTACGACTGAAATATTCTGGTTTCATTTCGTCTGTTATGTTTTGGTCAAATTGTGTTTCTTTCCATTTTTAAAAATAAAAAATATTCAGTTTTATGCTATCAATCATATTTTTCTAATGTGACGGTTGGATTTGGTTGAAAGGTTATGATTGAAGGCAAAAAAAAAATTATCAACAAAAAATATTTATTTGATTTGAAGAACAAATGAAAATAGTTAAAAGGACAAAATTAAAAGACAAGCAAAATTTGTATTATTACCATTATGAATATAATTATTATAATCACTTGGATTATAATAAAATTTGTTGTTAAGAAATTGATATAAAGAGTATAAATATTTGAAGAATAAAATTAAAGGACAAAAGAAAAATTAATATTATTAACATTATGAGACATTACCAGACTTATGAATACAATCTAAGTTAATGTGTTATTTTATTTCCTGTTTGCCTAAAAATCTTTTGATTATTTAGTTTTTTTATATAATCATTTTTTTATGGATAAGATGTTGAAAATAATGATAACAATTATTTTTAAGGTATTTGTTCTTAAAAATATGTTAGGTTAATTATATATTTTGATATTTGTTTAATATTAATGCATTAAAATATATATAAAAAATGAAGTAAGATTTTTTTTTAATCTAAAATTAATTTAATCTCAGTGTTCTAACATACTTCTAATATAATAATATCAAGAATAAATCTAAAAATTAAAAATATTTTAAATTTTAAATAAAAATCATTTTAAAATAAAAATATATCAAGCCACATGTATACAAAATAAATAAATAAATAAAAAGAAATAACATATCACTAACAACAGAATATTTAATATATGTATATAAGAGAGAATTTTACTCTTATTTCACTCCACCAAAGCTAAATTTACTTTGTTTTTTAATGCAAACTGTATTTAATACAAAGATAAATAGCAAAAAAAATAAAAGTCAGAACTAAGATTATAGATACATAAAAAGTAAGAACTATCCTAGAAGTATAAAAAAAATAAAAGTATTAAAACTAAACCAAAATATAAAATAATAAAAACCAAAATACGAAACAAAAAATTGCATATATTGAACAGATATAAAAAAAATTATCTGCGGTAATATATATACATATAACAGCACATCAAAATATTTGAAAAATAAAATATACTATTCCAATTAAAAAACATAACACCAATTCAAATCATAGCTGTCTATTTCGTCTCGGTTGGCGTTTTGTTTTTTCTATTGGTACGAAATGTTTTGGTTTTGGAGTGTTTTGGTGTGCTGTTTTGGGGTTATACTGATCATATATAATTAATTAATTATATATATGAAAAAAATTAAAATATTAATTTAAGAAACATAATTCAAATTCAAGATAAATTAACTTAAAATTATAAAATACAAACACAAAGTCAAACAAACACAATATCAAAATTAGAAATATCTCTAAAAATTATATATTATTTAGTTCATCACAAATATAAATAAACACGAAA
Source organism: Salix arbutifolia (assembly GCA_025169955.1). NCBI lineage: Eukaryota > Viridiplantae > Streptophyta > Magnoliopsida > Malpighiales > Salicaceae > Salix > Salix arbutifolia. The sequence goes on from CM045909.1 coordinate 10,303,347, forward strand.
AATAATTATCTAAATTTTTGTTTTTAAATTGTTTTTTTATGAAGGTACCAAGGGTATTTCAATTTATTTTCTTGATGACAAAAAGCAAAAAATATATATTTTTTTATAATATATATTTTTTAATTTTTATTGTTTTGATTTTGGTTTTCTAATTTTTAATATATCTAAGAAAACAATATTATATATATATATCAAATTAAATTTCAAATGCAATTCTTTATGAATTGCTTTTGCTCCGCAGGTCAATTCCTTCTCATTATATATATATATAATGAAACGGAATTTGATGGGCTGGGTTTGTCATCCAAGCGGGAATGCCGAATAAATATTTTATTCGTACTGAAACGGAATAGCCGGCATATTTTTAGTGCATTTTGGTCAGAATTTAACTAGAATTTTCGATATAAATTGGAATAAAAACTGAGATAAAAACCATATTATTTTGTTTTGTTTTTATAACTGATATATGGTATTTTGGCTGTTCGGGTTAGAATGGAACGGAGCGGACAACTATGATGCAAATGTAATTGATAGTTTCGAATATTTTGATAAGATAGACTTCAGGATAAGGAAAATTATTCTATTGTTTTTTGCACAGTACATAATGCATATTTGACCAGCAAAAAGTTAGCCAACGAAATTGACTTTGACGACGCGTAGAGCAGTACACTTGCTGCTCTCAATTATATTAAAGCAGGAGTGGTCAGGGACACAGAACGCCATGACTTTCATGTGTTCGTACAAGAAAGAAGCTCGCTTTTTCCATTTTTTAAAAAAAGAAATTAACAATAAATCCGCGTGTTTTAATAGTTTGTCTGCGGTATAGATTATCCACTACATGCATTTATATAATAGACAACCGCACCTGTTCTTTTAATCGGAGCTAGCAACACGACAATGGTGGTTCAAACCTGCTGCATGGTTGGTTTCTTAAAATATATTCTTTTATGTTCCTACTGAATTGTCTTAGAAATAATTATTTCGATCGATTTTATAATCAACATGCCATGTTACTCTTTCAATCGAGAATTCTAGAGTCGGTCCACATAGCACATGCCTCATATTCACAAACATAGGACGAGAATTTAAGGCCCCATTATGAAATTAAATAGGATCATGGAATTTAATCCTCTTCTTGCTTCCTTTATGACATTTAAATCTTGACATTGCCATTAAATAATCTCAGCTGCGAGCCCACTTGAATGAATGGTTAATGATTAGCGAACAAAGCATTTGCTTGCCCTTTTGGATTTATTTGCGCCAAAAAGCACTCTCAACGCAACATTAGTAACCCTAATATTGTTTCTACGGTGGTCTAGTAAAGAAAACGCCGGATAGCATTAGCAACCCATTTTCATTCTAGTAATTAAGCAGCTACTTAAACCTGTTTTTTTTTTTTTTCAAACAGCAATGGCAGCCGAGCAGTTAATGATATGATGGCCAAAAAGGGCAGGTCTTCTTATACCAATCATTCTATTTGTTATTATGTTTTAAATTTTTTTTTTAAATGATATTTTAAAATTATTTTCATATGTTGATATTAAAAATAAAAAAATATTATTTTAATATATTTTTAAATAGTAATTAATCTCTTCCAAATTGACATGCGCCATAAATTACGTTTTAAAAAAAACAAATCACTAAAACAAAATTGTGTTAATCTTTTCAATCATTTATCATTTACTATTATAATCGAGTGTGGATGCTCAGTCATCTTAATTCTCTATTTTCCACTCGTTCACTGCTCACCTTCCGGCCGAGAGATTTTGAATGGCCACCCGAGTTTGCATTGACAACATTATTCAATTGGGGGCGGGTGTTGATTGTGACAGCCCCCGAAAATAGACAAACTTCGCTGGATGAATCGGTCAGCGTAGACAGAACCAGAGTGGAAATTGTACGAAGCTATTTAATAAAAATATACGAGTAATGTGATCTAGAAATTAACACCCCTCTCTAGCTATATCTTTTTTTTGGAACATCCCTCTAGCTATATCGCACATCAGCAATGCAGTTCTGTGGATCGATCCATCATTTGATCTTTGGAGTTTTATAGGTATTTCATATTAAAAAATAATATAAATTATATTGAAAAAATTATCATTTAATAGTTTAATTTTTTGGTGAAATTTCTTAACATGATATCAGAGTTTTGTTGACCTAGTAATTACGAGTTCAAATCTCACCACCATCATTTTATTTTATAAAAATCAAGTATAAGATAATGTGTATTTGTACAAGTTTCAAGCCCAAATTTTTTTCACTTGAAGATATATATTAGAGAATAATATAAATAATATTCTAAAATTTTACTCAATATCTTAAATTTTTAGATAAGATATTTCATTAACATCGAAAAACAAAAAATCTTAAATATCAATCTAAGCTATCTTGAAATTCCTCGAAGAGTAATTTTCTGCACCAATAGAATGCCATGCAGTCATTTGTGACATTAAATTAAAACCCTCATTGTACTTGCCATCGATCATAGTTGCGTCTTTCGTAGGAGTGCCTCTACTCTCTTCATAATATCTGATCAAGTTTCTATTTGTAGCTGTGTCTTACGCAGTGGTGTCTCTCTCTTCAAATATCTGATCAAACCACTCTTGTATAGGGTTGACAGATAAGTTTTATAGGATTGTTTTGATGATAGAGATATTACCATTTGTATAGCAAATTTTGAATTTAAATCAAAATATATATACTTTGCATAATTTTTACTTAACTAGAACCATAAAATATATTTTAAAGGAGTAAGCTTCCAATCAAGGTTGTCAATACCGTTCCGGTTTTTCTATTGAAACAAAATATTTCGGTTTCAAAATATTTCAGCGTGTTGTTTCAGGGTTGTATTGTTCATATACGTTCTGGTTTTTTGCTATTTGTAGTTGTGTCTTACGTAGTGGTGTCTCTCCTCTCTCTCTCTCTCTCCAAATATCTGATCAAACCTCTCTTGTATAAGGTTAAAAACAAAGATGACAGATAAAATAATTAGAATTTTATTTATTCAATTGGACTATAAAATATACTTTACGGAAGTAGGGTTTTTCTCGACCAAAAAAAAGTTCATTTGATTATTTGTGCATTGATGTCTGTGAGTGGACCAATGATTTTCATTTTTCTGTATTGGGGATATGCATCGTCAAGAAAATTAGAGTGGAAGGCCTCCTTCTTTGACCTAGAATATTAAACACTGATAATACATGAGTGCGGGTCAGCAATTGTGAGCTTTAACTCCTCGGTCGAAACGACAACGTGGTAACATAAACACAAGCTAACGTCGACATGCTTCACGGTGTAACACCACCAAGCGTTATTTTTAAAATATATAGAATTAATTAATTATACCTAAATATTTTTTAATTACTAAAGTTCATTGGTATCAATTTGGACCTCTCTTATGATCTTATTTATGTTGTAAATAATAAAAATTATTTTAAAAGTTTTTTATTCTGAATTGAAAAAACACAATTTATTTTCCGTGAACATATAATATATATAGAACTATTTGTCCCATATTAAAAAACTAAAAAAATTCATCTAATATTAATATAATGAGCCATAATATTTTTTTGTATTTACAAAACTTACTAGTGTTTTTTTTTTTTTTATCTTTATCAATAATTTTTTATCTAATTTTATTACAGCAATTTATTGGTAAAACTTACAATTACTGTCCTCTCGCAAACAAATACATGACACCAGCCACTTTTAGCAAAAACAAAAAGAAGAAGTAGCAACTAGCTATACTATATTTTCCTCTTTAATTAATTCCGACCAATTGACAATTTGATCTTAATTATTATAATATTCATATTAACCACGCTGCAAATGCAAGTGGCCTCCAAGCTTGTCTTTTGTTCAATTGTTTTCGCTGACCAATTTGAATATTGTTAGAAAAAGTCTAGTCTCGTGCTCGTGCCCCCTTAGGTTGTCTTATTAAAGCTGCTTCGAGGTTTGTGTTGAATTGGGTATTAATAATTAATAAAATCAATTAACCCTATTAAAATTTATATAATATTTGATTTGATTATATTGTTTTAGTTTTTTTTTATAAATAAAGTGCACCATTTTAAATTTACATGTATCAACTCAAGAAGTTATGGGTTGAGTTTTATAAAAAAACAAAAAATTAATTGACATGAATAAAATAGACAAGTAAAACAAATAATGAGACTATTTTCCATGCACGAACCCGTTTCACATGGACCGACCTTCTTACTTTTTTCTTTTTTTTTAAAAAAATAAATCTTTCCCATCAATCATTATGATATTTTTGGTAATTTTGGTGTTGAGGCAAGCTTGTAATCGTGCGCATATAAACTATTTCATGGAGTCCTGACCCTAGAGAATTCAAACTGATGATCATTACATAGCATCAGGATCTAACCAGCTGAATGAACATAATTTTTGAAGAAAGGTACTTATTCATTATTCTCCTTATGATAAATATCAGTGCAGGAATTTATCTAGCTGCCATTCGTCGTGTACTTTTACTTGGTCAAAACTATATGACTACCGAGGAAATTAATCTCAAAAAGGTGATTAATTGTGATTACCCTTAACGTATCTAATATTGTCTCATGTGTTTATGACTTCGCGTGTGTGTGTGAGTGAGAGAGACAGGGAGAGACACCTGGTTCCTGGAAATTGCTTGATGCTTTTGAGGTGCGTTTAATCTTTCCAGTCTTTGGACTTCTCAAGCATGTGCAGGTTCTTAGAATCTGGTATATAAATATCCACCAAGGCCAAGCAAGTTTGAGACCAATTAGTGAATATCATTGTTCTCTAGGACATCAAAAGAGGATAAGAGAGAATCAATCTATAGTGTTCATTCAAGTTCATATATAAACAAAAGAAAATGGTTAGGGCACCTTGCTGTGAGAAAATGGGATTGAAAAGGGGGCCATGGACAGTTGAAGAAGATCAGATTTTGAAATCCCACGTTCAAAAATATGGTCATAGCAATTGGCGTGCGCTGCCTAAGCAAGCTGGTACGTTATTCTGATAACCCTTTCCGGGTTTTCATCTAAAGACATCTAGAACGATCTTTATGATGGGTTTTGCTATGAAAGTTAGCCCTAAAGAACGCATGAAAGGATTCTTTGTCTAACACTGGAACTTTTGTTTTTTTTTTTCTGCTGCAAGTGTAAATCTCAGCCAAAAGGAATTAAGTTGGTCTTGAGAATGATAATCTAAGAACCATGTTAGAGATTAAATGAATGATATATATCTGTGATCAAGTGATGAGAGTGTTCAGCCAAACTAGTTTATAAGCTATCTAGTTAAGAAATTCCTGGTTATCTCTATTGCGCGGCTAATGTTTTTTTTATCTTCTCTGCAGGTTTACAAAGATGTGGGAAGAGTTGCAGACTCCGGTGGGTAAACTACCTGCGGCCTGATATTAAGAGAGGAAACTTCAGCAAGGACGAAGAGGAAACTATCATCAAGTTGCATGAAATGCTTGGAAATAGGTACGTGCTACTTGGATTGTCAAATTCTATATATGTTTGCTCTTGGAAACTTCCATTATTCATCAGATTTAAATTGTTTCGTCACCATTAATTAACTTGATCAAATAAACAATGACAGGATGGCAATTAGTTTGTGTTTGGATAGGTTCTTTCTTCTTCATTAATTAACTTGATCATAGGTAGATCATGAGATTTTGTTATCGATGCATATCAAGATACTTGCTGTCCACATGAACCTTCTTTTTTGTCTGTCCAACTCATTGTCTCACACAAAAACCTTCTTCCATTTTCCAGGTGGTCAGTGATTGCATCAAGATTACCAGGAAGGACAGACAACGAGATTAAGAATGTATGGCACACCCACTTGCTAAAAAGGCTCAAGCAAAATGGCGAATCCAAGCCAGAAAAACACATCAGAATACCAGTTTGTCATCTCAATGACACTAAATTATCACAGTCGGCAGATTCGACTATTCCGACCCTTTCAGGGTGTCAAAGCATGGAGTACGCACAAATGTCCCCTCAACCCTCATCTAGTGATCACTCCTCAGTCACGGATACTTCAGAAACGAATAGCACCGGCTTGATCAAGGTTGAAAACATAGACTCGCCAGAGATTTATCCAGTGATTGATGAACATTTCTGGTCAGAACCAGAAATGGTTGAGAGTTCTGGCATGCCATCATCAAATTTTCTAGACGACTTACAGTTTCCATTCCCCTCATCAGACGCTATGGAACCGGCAGGATGTTATGGTTACGGTCCAAAAGTTGACGATAACATGGATTTTTGGTACAACCTTTTTATTAAATCTGGGGGAATAGAAGAACTACCAGTTCAATACTTGCAGAGGTATAACTATTTGGCCGATGAAAGAATCTGAACACTATGGTGTCTAGTTTTCGTCCTCTTCAACATCGAAAGTACCTAGGAAATCGTCGTGGGGCAGATGGAATCGTTGGTTGAAGAAGAGAAAAGAAAAGCAAATCTAGAAAAAAGAAAAGAAAAAAAGAAGCGATTATTCCCTTATTTTCTGCAAATTGAGAGGACAGAATGAAAAAAAAGTGGATTACGTATATATAAATTTTTTGTATAGTGACAAGTTATGGATGAAGGCTCTACTTTTCGTCGAACAAATGTTTATGACGAGTCTTTTTATTCGTAAATCTAACCATTACGTAAATCAGAATAGTGTCGTTGGTGAATTGATGTAATGAATCCTAGATTGTTTTTATTGGTTATGCAGTGAATTTCTGCAATTAATTTGGTCTATATGAATTAATTTCATGTAATAATTTATCGTTGTATGCCTGTATTACGGTGAAAATGTATAATCTAGCTAGCTCTAACGCATCACATTTCATGCTCTCGCGACTCGATTCTTTTCATTTGCCTGCCTCCATGTTGTATTTGTTCGTGGAAGGTGTGGTTCCTGAATTAATTACTCTGATAGAATGAACCAGTTGATGAAGCTTTGCTTAAAATTCCTATATTGGGCACCATGAGAAAAACAAAAGGATGTTCATGGTGGTATGGGACACTTTTTCAATGCACTTTGGAACAGCCTTTTTCTGGGGTGGAGCTAGAAATTTAGATCGGTGGACGAATAAAAGAATAAATAAATTTTGGAAGCAAAACATGTAAAATTAAAGGGTATAGCTAAAAAATTAAAAATATGAGAGCTAGAATGTTAAAAATATTAAAGTTTTTGGAAGACATGTCCCCCACCCTAATAAAGCATCCGCTCCTGTGATTAGCCCTCTAGCGAGTAGATACGTAGACCGACATTGTTACAGTTTCTACTCGCAGTCATTTCAAATATTTGATTGATTGATACTGGAAGAAGGCTTTTCTTCCTGGAGATGACTGATCCCGAGAAAGCGCCAGTGTAAAATGGAGATAATTTCTCCATTCATGTGTTTCTCTCTCTTGCTTTAATTAAAAAACACTGCACCCAGTCAATTCATCACTTCAATTAACCTATGGTTCTAGATTGCATTTAACTTTACTCATCCTCATAATTAGTATCGTTTAAGAAACGTTTTTTTTTCTTCTATTTTAAATTGTTTTTTTATGTTATATTATTTTAAAAAAAATATTTTAATATATTTTTAAAATTATTTTAAAAACAACCTCAACCATTCATGTGTTTTATTTACTACATCTAACCTATTTTTCCAATCCCCCGTGATCCCTTCCGTGAGAAAGAGGAGCAAATTCACTGTTTTAGGTTGATGTTTACAATTTAATTTTTTTGTGGAAGTAATATTAATTACAGTGGTTGTTGTTGTTATTGTTGCGGTGGGAGTATAATGATGATGTTTGATAACTTTATATATGATTAAAAAAATACAAAATATAAAGCTGTTTTTTGTTATTTAAAAAAAATAATTAAAAATTGATAAAAAAATACTCAAACAGTGAAACCAAACATAAATTTTATTTTTCTTTTAGACAAAAAAATAAAGAAATAGAAAGTCAAAATGATACTGACCTAAAGTTTTCTATTAAAATGGATCTAGAGCTCGATGGCAAATGGGGAGGAGTTCTTGAAAGCCATGGGCCTACAATGAATTGGTTATGGAAAACGTTGCTGTGAAACTTGTGCTTCCCTTCGTAGCATAAACAAGGCTGTAAATTTTATTTTAGTTTGTGATTTATTTTTTAATTGGAATGAAATGTTTTTGATGTTTTATTTTAAGGTTATATTGTTTATGTTTTTATATATATATATATATATATATATATATATATTCAATAAAAAAATTCAAATTTTAAAAAAAAATTATTTAAAATTATGTCATTTAAATTTCAAACATAAATAAAAAATTAAGAGTTAGAAATTCAAAAATAATATGGAAAATTAATGAAAATATAGTTTAATTAAACAATTATATATTAGATTAACTTGAATCAGCTCAGATTAACCTTTCAAATGTATAACATATATTATAATATCATTATAATCTTAAATAAAAAAAAATCAAAATAAATTATAAAATATGCTTTATAATAAACTTGTTGAATAATAAAATTGAGAAAAATTTATCTAAACATACAATAAAATAAATTTTTTAAACAAAATTTTGAACTTATATAATATTATAAAAATATCATCATCAAATCAGATAAAATTATTAAGATTACTTTAAAATTTTAATATAATATATATAAATATTATTTAGTTAAAACAGAAATAAAATATTCTGGACAGAATTTAGATGAAATTTTCAAAACAGGCCAAAATTCTGACTAAGATAAAACTTATTCTGATTTGTTTTATTTTTTGAATTAAAACAGAACATACCGGTTATTCCGGGTGGTACAATGGAACGGAATTGACATCCTGATCTAAAATTGAGAACAGCCGGCTTTGCCCAGCCCGTTCTCAATTTCAGATACTCAAAACACAAATCAATCCGACCCTCGCAAACTCATCACATCAGAAACTTTTCGGAAAGGATGATTATGCCATGGAACCACACAAAAGCAAGAGAGCACTGGTTATTCTGGCATAACTTATCATAGAATCATACATTCCAAATGATATGTACGCCCGGGAAAAAAAAACTACTAAAAAGAGGCCCAAGTCTCGTACAATATTACCTTGAGAGAACTAACTCATCGTGTGAAATCTCAAACGAGGAAAACACACGACAAAAGTTCAAACATCCTCATATCATTGTGGCAGTTTAACAAAGTAAGATCCAAAGTGGCAGCTCCTCCACAGTTTAATGGTTCATCTAGGAAGAACAAAGGCTTTATTGAAAAATTAACTCTGCCGGCTCGTTTGGAAGGTGAATGGCTCTCTTGTCACAGCCCAGTGAAGGGGACAGGAGCATCTAAGAGAGACACGAGTATGCAAGAGCTTTCTCCTCAGAAAGCTCATCGGCTGTCAGGTCCAACTTCTTCCTTGAGAATTCATCGATGCTAAGCCCTGAGTCACGGAAGGGGAATAAAACAGTTAATACTCCAGGAAAGCAGAAATTCAAGATACATATGAACTGAAATACTCCAACCTTTTCATACAGAGGCAAACTTGAAAGAAAAACATAAAATGTTGCCTCCTTGTGCAAAATCAAGATGAAAATATCCTTGAAGTGAAGGTTCAGACACAGTTTTATGCACTTCAAATGCTTAATTGATGCAAATGCTGTTGGGTAAAGCACAGAGGAAAAGAAAAATTGAAACACTGCTATCATTAAAACATCTCTTGACCTGCTAAAACTAGATCTTATGCATCAAAGCTGCCTCAAGTATATCAATACCTATTATCAAATGGAGTGACAGCATGAAATGAAATGAACTAGGTGGCATGCATTTTTCATCACATAAAAAAACACTTTCCCAAGCCTACTGCACAACCAGACTAAAAGCCCATTTGATATTTGTTTTTCAAAATATTTTTCGTTTGGAAATACATCAAAATAATGTTTTTTCATTTTTTAAAATATATTTTTAATATCAACATAACAAAACAATCTAAAAACACCAAAAAAAAAAAAACTCTGAGACGAAGAAAAAACATCAGTTTTTTAAAAAAAAACACCTTTGAAACTCAAAAACAAACAGGCTCTAAGTCAAAGGAAAATATCAAATTTGAGCAGGCAAGAGAAATGCAAGGGAAACAAGAGGCTTTTAGAGAAAAATACATCATAAAAATATATGCAGTCACCAGCAAACAGCATAAAAGCAATACCAAAATGCCATAGATACAAAAGAAAGAATCACATTTACAAGAATTAGATAATAATCTCATATATTGGCATAAAATCATGAAGAGTAAGTGTAAATGACAACATTCTATTTGGCAATCCTTACCTTGAACAATTTTCCACTCTCCATTCCGACAGGTTACAGGGAAGGAATAAATGAGACCAGCTGGTACATTGTATGAACCATCAGAGTACACCCCCATGGAAACCCAGGTACCCTACAATAAAGAAAATAAAATCATACCAAATATGAAACTCACACACAATTGAACATCAGAAAGCAAGTCAACCATTGTCAAACCTCAGGAGTTCCAAGAACCCAATCGCGAATGTGGTCACAAGCTGAGCTGGCAGCTGATAGTGCACTTGAAAGCTTCCGTGCTTTGATGATTGCAGCACCACGTTGTTGAACAATTTTGATGAACTCTGCATTCAACCTTCAACCATGAAATAGAATTAACATTGAGCTCCACACCTTTCCAAACTAAATTAAACAGACTTAAACATGTGCAATCATTAATACCACGTGTCGTCCTTAACAAGCTCCCGCACAGGTTTCTCCCCTGCTGGAGTCTTAACAGTAGCATGGTTGACATCAGGGTACTGGCTAGACGAGTGATTCCCCCAAATAATCACATTTTTAATGTCAGAGACTTGGATGCTCAACCTCTCTGAAATTTGACCAAGTGCCCGGTTATGGTCCAGTCTTGTCAAACAAGTAATGTTTTTCTCAGGAATAGATGGTGCAAATTCCTTTAAAATCAATGCATTGGTGTTTGCCGGGTTAGCAACAACCAAAACCTGAACAGAACAAAAGGTAACAACAGTCAAGAGAAATACTTTAAATGAAGTTGAGTATGTGTTGCTCAAGCAAAGCAGCTCTAAATGCATTCAGTTTTATCCACATGAAAGCAACAGGGATTTCCCAGGATGTCTCAAAATGGTAACAATATATATTCAATAGATTTCCAATATAAGTCAATAGATCCCATGTTTTTCTCCCAGCACTAAACAAGCATTTCTGTTTAACAATATGTAATCTAATGATCATTTCAAAAAAGTATCCACACAACAGCCCTTTCTGTTTATTTTTTGAAATATCTTACCTTGCAGTTTGCAGCTGCATGCTTCTCGAGAGCAGAGGCCTGTGACTTGTAGATTGAGACATTTTTAGACATCACATCTTTTCTCTCCATTCCTTCCTTCCTTGGGAACCCACCAACCATAACTGCAATGTTAACCCCAGTGCAGGCCTCCACAGCATCGGTTGTGGCAACAACACCTGTTGCAAATTTTGGTCAAATCTTATGATTATACAACTGATTTCTTGCAATACAATATGTTACACAGAAAAAATATATTATTCTTCAACAAAAAATTCCTTGGCATTTTGAAAAGGGAAATGAAGGATAGATACCTTTAAGAAGTGGAAATGCAGCATCTACCAACTCCATCTTCACACCATTCAATGCCTCAGCTGCAGGTGCGATATCAAGCATGTGTAGGATCACAGGCTGGTCAGGACCAAGCATCACACCCCTAGCAATCATGGGAACAAGGGCATATCCAATTTGTCCTGCAAACCCAATTACGTTTATTTAACAACCAATATCTTTAATCCAGCTAGTTGCAGCTATAAAACTCACAAATGACCAATTGCACAAAAACAAAAACAACTCATTTTCCATATTCGCATTGATACAGTGTGTTTTACAAATAAAATAGCAATCCAATTACGTGGACATTCAAGAACTAAAACCAATAAACTGAGAAATAAAAATAACTCTCCAAACTCAACAATTCATAAAAAAAAAATATGATTTTACGAATTCAACTCGAACTAGACATTATTACAAATCACTTGAGCGATCGTAATCAATAATATGATTTGAAACTTAAAAAAACAGAGAAACATATTCTTCAATTAAATCTCAGATCTACACGCCAAGATCATTTAGATTAAGTGTACAGTTCACCTACAGCAAAATATAAATAGTTCCGCGTCAAACAGTAACCGATCAGCTCGTTGCAAATAATAGTATTTGAATCAACTAATTTCGCTTTCAAAACCCAATCTATTAGCATCAGAAACTTGACAGTTCCTTCTAATCATGATCAAGTACACTATATCTATATCAGTAAAATCAAGATCGATAATATATCAAGTTATAGAATCAAATCAAGTCAAACCGTATTAGATCTGGAGCAAGCTTAAGAGTGAGACTGATATTTTACTTCTTTTGGTTTTGTGATAGTACCTGCAGCTCCAGTAACGAGGACGCGAACTGGATCCTTTGCCATTGGTGAAGATCGAGAGAGTGATAGAGCGAAGACGATTGGTTTAGGAGCGTTCGTTGGCAAAGGGAGGAGATAAAGCAAATACAGTGAGAGTGGAAAGTGGGTTTTCTTGAGCGATAGAAAACGCTGAGGCAAAGGAGGTATTTATTTCAGGAAATGGCTAGTGCCAGTTAATAATAATGTGATATATACCGACGCCGTTTTGCTGATTTGTTTTTTAATTAAGTGGTGGGTATTGATTTTGTTTTTTAATTAAGTGGTGGGTATTGATTTTTAGAAGAGGATTGCTAGCGCGCGTGAGGGCATAACGCATGTGCCGATTTGATTCGTTGAATTTTGACAAGAGAGCATTGAGATTGGTGAATTAAATGACGACATGGATCACGCTTCATGGGCAGTTGGACGATGGCAAATACTGGTCCACTGTGAGCTGACGTTCGGTGTCATTTCGGAGGGTGCTAGGGTTGCTTTTTCAACTTTTTTTAATATAAAATATATTAAAATAACTTTAATAAATTAATAAGCTCATGCCTCAATGTATCCTCCAAAGTTAAGATATGAGCTACCTCTTCTTATTAGTTTATACTAGTTTAATGGCCCGCACTTCGTTGCGGGCGAAATAAATAATTTTTACAATTGTTCAGATTAAAATATAATATTTATATATATAAAGTTTGATCTAATGAAACAAATCAAAATACTCTGTTATAACAACAGTAACATCGAACTGTTAACTTCAAAAATTATCATCATTCTTACTGTCAAAATAATAACAATTATCAAAATACCTCGAGAGAGAAAAAAAGCAAGTAAGAACAAAAACTTAAATTATTATTATTATTCTTAATATTAATATTATTATTCCATAATAACCAAAAAAACAAAATTAGATCAAAGACTAAAAGAAGTCTAAAAACATTAACAAAAGAACAAATAAAAAAAATTATAAAACAAAAATAAAAATTATTACCTGAAAAAAAATCATTTCACTTGAAAATTAAAAAAAATTGACCGCACTATGTTGCGGGCTGAGAAATTTTTTTTTATGATTGCTCGGATTAAAGAAATTAATAGGATTTGTTGGTCTAAAATTAAAATATAATATCTATATATACGAAATATAATATAATAAAACAGATTACCACGTCCTATTATAAAAATAGCAAAATCAAAGTTTTAACATAAAAAAATATCATTGCCATTACTGTCAAAACAATTAAAATTATCATGAGAGAAAAAACATTTAAAAACATTCACAAAAGAGTAAGTAAGAAAAATAATTAAATTTATTATTATTATTATTTTGTAAATAAAGAATAAAAAACCAGAAATAAATGAAAGACAAAAAAAAATGTAATAACTTTAACAAAAGATGAGAGAGAAAAATAAAATCAAAATTATTAGGCAAAAAAATTAATCTAACCTGAAAATATATAAAAAAAAAATTAAAAGACAGAGCAAATAAAAAAATATAATAGATGATAAAACAAAAATAAAAATTATTAGCTGAAAAAAATCATTAGCGACTATAACCGTATTTAGTCATTTAAAAAAATATTAAAAAAAAGGTTGCGCATAAAAATGAAAAAAAAAAGCAAACAAAAAAAAAGAAAATTAAAAGCAAAAAACAGAATAAAAAAACAATGAAAAGAAATAAAAATGAAAAAAACAAACATAAGTGAAAAAAAAAAAAAAGCAAAGCACAGAGTGTAACTCGCGCTGGGCAGGGTTCGAACCCTGCCCCCTCCTTGCACAGGCGCGCCTATTTTCCAGTAGGCCACTGGCCTTTTGTTGTTACTCCCTGTTAAATAACATATAATTATCATAAAAATAGCGAATCAAACCGACAGCCCCAGTGATCACTGTTCAAACTCGAAAAAAAAAAAAAAAACACTATTGAAATCCACAGTGTTTTCACTCACATGACAGTGAATTTCTGAATTTCTGATCTCTTTTAGTTATATTTATAATTTATAATTAAAGTACGAAGTATTAAACTAAAACATCCCAGCTAATGTTTATTTCATGAGCTGTAATTAAACCCATAAAAAATCTAATCAAGACCTTAAACTTAATTATTATTTTTATTTTAGACAAATTGACCCTCTAACTTAAATTTTATTTTTATAAAGCCCTTGATTAAATCAATTAGGCTTATCAAAAGTTCTATTAAGTCCTTGAACTTAATTACCTTGCAAATTTGCCCCAATCTTCAATATATTTCCTTAATTCAATCCCAAATCCTTATTGTTCTCTCAATTAGACCCTTCATTGTTGCAATTGGGCTCCGAACCTTGTCCACTGAGTTCAATTTGATACTTTGACCTTCAATTAAGTTCCCTTTGGTTCTTTTTTTCTTAAAATATTTCTTTGAGTAACCCAAAATTGAATTATGAAATCACTATTGAGATGCCGTTTTAATTTTATATTTTGATTCTGTAGCTTTCAAAATTTAATTTTGGATATGAAACTTCACCTCCCTTATATTTTGATTATTTACTATTGGAATCCATTCGACTATATTTGTAAATTTTCCGATTCCATTTTCAGGCCACTGTCGAGGAGATGGAGGCATGTCAGGTGAAAAAGATACATTGCGATGACCCGATGAAAGATTTTTTGCACTAATAGACGCAACAGGCTTTGCCCGGGAACACATTTTATTGCCGCACTTTCCATCACCGGGAGGGTTGAACTTGTTTTTTCTTTCAGCTGGTTGCTGCAATCTTGAAATGCTTAATCGGAATTGTTGGTAACGAACTTCAGATTTCAAGCATCGCTTAAAGCTCTAATTGTATTTTTAAAATTATTAAACAAAGAATTTTAGTTTATCAACAACATAAGAAATTATTTTATTCAAGAAAAACCTATAATGTATACATATATTTATATATCTATGAACATTACAAAAATAAAACTCATAACAAGCATGATTTCAATATAAATATATATTAAAAAAATAGTAGAACACTTGGTATATATTCAAGTTTGCAATTTATATAAAATCAAAATTCTAGTATGCATGCTGATAATAACAATAATTATATTTAGTTAAAATAATTAAGAGTATTTATTTCTTAAAATACTTTAAAATAATTAATTTTTTGTTGTTGTTAATGATGAGTTTTATGTTTTAAAGATTTTATTACTTTTTATTTGTGCAACAAAAAGCTGTTTGGAACAGCTTCTCAAACCGCGTTTTATTTTTTTTCATTTTAAATAAATATGTTTTGGTGTTTTTAGATTATTTTGATGTGCTGATGTCAAAAATGATTTTTAAAAAATAAAAAAACATCATTTTGATATATTTCGGCACGAAAAGCACTTTGAAAAGCTACAGCAACAGCTGTCCCAAACAGGCCCTAAGATTGCCATATATCTATCAAAATTCTAACAACAACACTCTAGTTTCGATGTACTTTCAAATTAAAGTTTTTTTAAACCAAAGTAAAAAGATTGAATTATCTCCTAAAAAATTGAATCTAAAGTATAAATTCTTAGATGAAAATCAAAGTATATATATAAAAAAAAACACTAAAAATGATATATATATATATATAACACTGTTTAAACTTTTCATTCACTTTTTATAGTGGATTTTAAAGGGCTAAAAGTTAAATAATTAATTCTAGTAATAATAACAATTAATTCTCATATAGTGGTTAGTTCTGCATATTATCATATTACCAAAATCAGCCAAAGTAGGAAAAAGTTCTTACAAGAGAAGTAAAACTACGAAGCCAAGCAAACTGAAAATTTAATCCATTCTAAGATGAACAGATTGGAAAGCACCTGAACGATGGTACTTTGATATGATGAAATAGCATTGTACCTTCTCTGACTCCTCTCCTTGCAAGCAAAGCTGATGAAGGAGCGCCATGCAATTCTCATAACAATGGACTGGAAAGAATTCTGCAGATTCTATTTTGCCAAACAAAACTCAGTTCCACTCCCTTTGTTACTGCTGCACATTTGCAGGATGTGTTGCCAAATTCTTTTGGAAACTAAACAGGTGAAAAATAAATGTCCAATGTGTCTATATGTACACATAAACACATATGTATGTATATGTTTATTTAGTTTTCTGATCTTTCACTCATCTCAGCCTCTGGAGATCGTTGTCCAAGAAAGAAAAAGAAAAAAGGGAGAAAAATATGGTACAATAAGATCTTCTATCTGTCAGAAATCAATCGAAAAAACAAAATTTTTGTAGCTCAAACCAATTGAATATACCATACAATTCAAAGAAGATGCATATATAATGAATCCCACACAAACTATTTTCCTATCCATAATCACACCATTCTGAAGAAACATGTCTTCAATTACAAAAGAAAACAAGAATCTACCTCGAATTATGTACCTAGGACGTCTAAGATCTGGTTGATCTCGCCATCAAATTTCCTGCTATATTCACACTTCACGCTTTGTTTTCAGAAATAGTATGAAATATCAACATAAAAATATAGAATAAAATGACTCTCTCGGGACTCCTAGCAGCCAACCTCTCCTCAAATTCAAGAGTTTATTTCTCCTTTTGAAGCTTAATCTCTTCACGAAATTTGTATATAAATTCTTCAGCTCTCTCATCCACTGGCCGCAGATGCGGTGATCTAGCGACAACTTCTCTCCATGCATCTTCAATGCTATACACGCTCTTCTCCCCTGTCTCGTCTTCTTTTCTCGGGACAACTTTCTCGACAGCCACAGCTTTACCTCTACCACTTGTTTCTGCACGTGAGTGGAAATGCCTGGCAGACGTCAAGCTTGGTTCTGAGGCATAGAGGTTGTCTATGTATATAGTTGACAGGGTGCTATGAAGCGGAGTTTTATTGCTGTAACGGCGGTCATACTGGCGGCTGCCGCCTCTTGGTTTTGCTATGAAACGTTTCTTGAAGGGAAGAAAGAAACGGCTAGAGCAATAAGCGAGGAGGCGATCGGTGCTGGTTTTGATGACCCTGACTGCTTTAGAATGGTTGAGATCATGGAGTTTTGATTTCAGTGTCTTGGTATAGCGTTTCAACGCCTTCTTGGCTGGCTGAAGCTTCTTTGCGAGGCCTGAGCGGGACATTGAATGTTGAAATTCCTCAGCTACACGCATTTATGGTCTAATTCTGTGAAAAAAGGAGATCCTGCTAGCAGAAGAAGATTTCTGAGGAGGGATTTGCTCAGGTAAACAGAAACTCGGTCTGGTGCATTGGTGTTTATGCAGCGAGGCTTGTTTGCTCCTATATATTGTTCTGGTTTCTCTATTTACTGTGGTGCAAAAATCACACTCTTCAATCAAGACACAGTAGTTTTGGACGGGAAGATGGCAAGAAATTGACTTGGAAAATGCATGCAATTTCTTAGTCAAGTGAGTCTTAACTTTCGGCAGTCTTGGTGGCCCTATTCTGAGCAATTTTGGGTCAGCTACTTTGTTTTTGTATTTTAAAAACATTTTAAAAAAATATTAAATCTTTTTGTGTGTGTGTTTGAAGATAGTTTTATATGCTGATTAAAAAAAAAGATATTTCAATATATTTTTAAATAAAAGAACATTTAAAAGACCAACTATTTTCGTAATACCAAACCACTAAAAAAGATGGATTGCTGTACAAACTTCTTTTTTTAGTGCTTTGCCACTTCAATGTGGGCTCCGAACGCCATTATTGTAATATAAAGTGGATAATTTCGCTGTCGATGGAAATAAAAAGAGGTGGTTGCCTTGTAAGATCTGCTGTGCATGTTTCTCAAGGGTATCATGTTCTCATTTCGGACTATAGTATAGTGACAAAGAAATTATAATTTTATTTTTATTTCTTAGCAATAATTATTTATTTAATACAAGGCAAGTTCGTGAGTACTTATTTACGGATGATTAGTTCCTTCAACGTTTTATTTTATTTTTCATCGAGTTCGGCGTTTTGTATTTCGATTCTTATTAGTTTGGGATTTACATCAGCTGAATGGCGTTGAGAAGAGGGTGATAAAACTTTAAGCAAAATCTCTAAAAGAGAATCAAAGAAAAAGAAAATGGAATATATATATATTAGTTGGATTGCCCGCACTACGTTGCGGGCATAGTGCGGGGAGAACAAATAATCTTCATAACTGTTGAGATTAAAATATAATATTTCAGTATGTAAAATTTGATATAATAAAAAAGATCAACATCCTTTATTATAATCATAGTAAATCAAAGTCTTAACTTTTTAAATTATCATCACCATCACTGTCAAAACAATAAACATTATTTAACAAATCTCAGAGAAAAACAAAAAAAAATTAATAGAAAAGCACGAAAGAACAAAAACCTAAAATTATTATTATTATTCTTAATATTCATATTGTTATTGTTTTAATAACGGGAAGAAAACAAAATTAAATCAAAAGCTTAAAAAAAACCTAAAAACATTAACGAAAGAGCAAATGAAAAAATAAAATAAATGAAAAAAACAATAAAAATTATTGACTGGAAAAAAATTATTTGACCTGAAAATTTATAAAAAAAATATTACACTACTTTGCGGGCTGAGTAAAAAGTTTGTATAACTGTTAAAAGAATAAAAATTATCAAATTATCCCGAGAGGAAAAAAAACCTAAAAAACATTAACAAAAGAGTAAGTAAGAGAAAAATATTAAATTATTATTATTATTATTATTATTATTATGCTAATAATGAAAAAAAATAAAAGACTAAAAAAATCATAAAAACTTTAACAAAAGATCAAACAAAAAAATAAAGTAAAAATTATCAGGTAAAAAAAGTCATATGATGTAAAAATAAAAAAGGAAAAAGGAAAAAAAACTAAAAGAAATAACAAAAAAATACAAATATCAATTTCCAAATGATCATAGATATAAAATAAAATTTAAGAACTATTTTTTTTTGAAAAAAATATATTAGCCCAACAAATAAGAAAATAAAAAAAAATTAAAAATCAAAATTAAGCACAGTTATATATATATATATATATATATATATATATATATATATATATATATATATATATATATGGATGGATAAAAGTAAGGATTATTTTTGAAATTAAAAGAAATAAAGGGATTAAAATAAAAAATTAAAAGTAATAGGGCTGAAATGAACATTAAATATAAAGGGATTAAAATCCAAAATTAAAAGTATAAGGGCCGAAATGAAAACATCGAAGTCTTAAAATCTAAGAATATATTATTACTATTACAACTAAAACAATAAAAATTATTAAATTATTATGATGAAAAAAAATAAAAAAACATAAAAAAAAGGAAGCAAGAAAAAAAACTAATATTATTATTCTTATTGAGTTAATAATCGGAAAAAATTCAATAAAAAATGTCAATAAATAAAAAAATAAAAACGAAATAAATAAAAAAACATCAAAATCAATAAAAAATAAAAAACAATCAAAATAAATAAAAAAAAAACATAAGTGAAAAAAAAAGAAATTCAATAAAAAAATGTCAATAAATTGTTTTTGAAAAAAAACATAAGTGAAAAAAACAAAAACGAAATAAATAAAAAAAACATCAAAATCAATAAAAAAAATAAAAAACAATCAAAATGAAAAAAAATGAAAAAAAAACATAAGTGAAAAAAAAAGAAATAAAAAACGTCAAAATCAAGAAAAAAAACAATCAAAATAAATAAAAATGAAAAAAAAAGCAAAGTGAAAATAAACAATTAATTTTTTTTTTCAAGTTTATTAAAATAATGAGGAACAAATCATACAAATTAAAAAGTTGAATGAGAATGAAATTGAAAAAAAATATAATTTCATAAATTATCTCAAATAAAATAAATAATAATCAAAATAATAGAGATCAAATCTAAAAATTAAAAAAAATGAAAGGTGAATAAATTAAAATAATAATAATTAACATTTCATAAATTATTTCAAATAAAATAAGTAACAATAAAAAAAATGAGGACCAAATTTGATAGATAAAAAATTTCAATAAAAAAATGATAAGAAAAAAGCAAATAGCAATTATAAAAATAAGGAGCAAAATTAATATAAAAATTAAATTTTAAGAGATGGAATTGAAAAATAAATAGCAATCAAAAGTTTGAGGATCAAATTTGATATAATCAGCAAATAATGACATTTCTAAATTTTTTACAACTTCTGAAAAGTGTTTTCCGCCCAAATTTTCCGGAAAACACTTTCCTGAAAACCAAGCCAAATTTTTCTTTGACTGTAAAGTGTTTTCCGTTGACCAACTTTCCGAAAGGCAAACAAACACAGAAAAGTTTGGAAAGTGGTTTCCCGGGAAGTGAATTCCGGGAAACAAACTTAAAGCACAAAAATAAAAATATTCTAAGCATATAATACAAAATGTGTTAGCAATCAATCAATAGGCACTAATTTGCTGGACTTGTATAGCTGTATTCGTAGAAACGACCTGTCGTCAATAGTTTCAAATCGATGACACTTCGTGTTAGGTCGTCCAAGGTTTAACTAGAAACTTGGATCTGGGTGTTTTCCATGTTCTAACATGAATGGATATTGTTAATCTTGTGAGGGTAAGTTTTGAGGTTTAGTGTGTTTTTTTATGTTTTAAAAGTAATTTTGAAAAAAAGTATTATTGTTTTTATTTTATATTTTTTAGATCATTTTAATTTACTAATATAAAAAATTATTTTAAAAAATAAAATATATATTTAAACAAAAAATATTTTTAATATTTTGAAAAAAATATAAAAAAATATTTTTAAAACAAAAAAAAAACATTTTGAAAAAACAACGCTACTATACTTTTAAACAATCTTTTAATGAGTTTATGTCAGGTAATTGAATTTGTCTACTCATCTTATTTGACAAATTAGATTACTAATGCTAAGTAAACTCTTTTTCTTAATCCAATTTTATTCATTTTATTAGAACAATAGCATGTTTGTTTTTGTGTTTTAAAGATATTTTTATTTTATTTTTTGTTGCTTTAAATCAAAATTTTACAGGTATTTTCAAATCATTTTGATGTATTAATTTCAAAAATAAATTTTAAAAAATAATGAAAATAGTATTTTAATGCAAAAAAATATTTTTAAAAATAATCATATCACAATACCAACCAAGTATAACTCTAACAATTGAGTTTCAAATATATTATATATAATCTTTTTGAAAAAATGAATGACATAATTATCAAATAACCTAAAAGACATCGCACCGTTACTGGTCATTACTGTTGCTCAAGACACATTTTACTATTCATTGGCAATTTCACCCGCTGCCTCGCGGGTGCACCTCTGCCTTTTTTTTTTCATTTTTTCTACAGTGTATTGGCGAAAAAAGCCCCCGAAAAAGACAAAAAACGCCGTCTTTTTCAGGGGCTCCGCGGTAATTGACCAATCCGGTCCGGTTCATCCGGGCGGTTTTTTTTTTAATATTTCTTCAAACAGTGCAGTCACCGTTTTAGCCCTTAAAAACGACAAAATAACGCACAGAGACGAGGGGTGAAACGGTCATTAGCCAATTTTTTATTATTTTTCGCCCCGGGCACTGTGTGGCGCGTCTCATCACGCGCCGACCATTTCTGCGCGCACGCGTGTTTCGGGAGGCGCGTGCTCCCTCATACGGCGTCCAAAAATGATCGACCGACGTCTAGAACGATATTTCGCCGTTCTCTCTTCCATATGGAGCGGCGCGTGTATACATGTAATGCCTAGGTACGTGTCAATGGGCGTTTGAATTTACCCCCCTCATTTCTCTCTCCTCCTGCGCAAGCTGACGTCAGCGAGGCAGTGTTTTTGGCAAAGTTCACTTTGGTCCCTTAACGCCCGAATTTTTTGTTCTAGCCCTTATTGCAATTATATAAGTTTTGATTTGTTTCAATTGCGTACTTAGATTCAAAATCATTGTAATATATAGTTTCAGTTCGGTCCTCCTACTTTTAATTTCCGGATTGGCTGTGAATGGCTCAATAAATTAGGTACACAAGTTTCGATTTTTTCAAATCTGTCATTTGATTTAAATTGATAATAAATGTGGTTTCCATTTCAGCCCTTTGACTTTTAATTTTTCAATTTAATCCCTTTATATTTGATTTTAATTTCAGCCCTTATACTTTTATTTTTTATGTTTTAAGAATAATCTCTACTTTTGTCCATGTATATATAAGTGTAATTAGCACAATAATAATAATGATAATAATGATAATAATAATAATAATAATGATAATAATAATTTAATTGTTTTTCTTGCTTACTTTTTTGTTAATGTTTTTTTTTTCTCCAGATAATTTAATAATTGTAATTGTTTTGATGGTGATGGAAAATATAATTTTAGATTTTTTTTTCTTTTTTTAAAGTTTCTGGAATATTTTTAGTCTTTCATTAATTATATGTTCTAATATTTATTGAATATTATCGCCTAGGAATACATATAGGGAGAAGAAAACATGACCTAGGATTTTTTTAATAAAAAAAATCCATATCAGTATTCTTAAATACATTTAATATAATGATATAATTAATAAACCGGATAGCAAAAAATAAATTTTCTTCGAATTTTAATTTTGTGCTTAACACAATAATAATAATAATAATAATAATAATAATTTAATTGTTTTTCTTGCTTACTCTTTTGTTAATATTTTTTTTCTCCGTATAATTTAATAATTTTTATTGTTTTGACAGTAATGCCAATGATATTTTTTTTCCTTTTGTTAAAGTTTCTAGGATATTTTTAGTCTTTCATTAATTATATGTTCTAATATTTATTCGATAATATCTCATAGGAATATATATAGGGAGAAGAAAACATGACCTAGGATTTTTTGAATAAAAAAAATTAATATCAGTATTCTTAAATACATTTAATATAATCATATAATAAATAAATCAGATAACATAAAAAAAACATTTCTCTTCGAATTTTAATTTTGTACTTAACACAATAATAATAATAATAATAATAATAATAATAATAATAATAATAATTTAATCATTTTTCTTGCTTACTCTTTTGTTAATGTTTTTTTTTCTCCGTATAATTTAATAATTTTTATTGTTTTGACAATAATGGCAATGATATTTATTTTTTTTTCTTTTGTTAAAGTTTATAGGATATTTTTAGTCTTTCATTAATTATATGTTTTAATATTTATTGAATATTATCACATAGGAATATATATAGGGAGAAGAAAACATGACCTTGGATTTTTTGAATAAAAAAAATTAATACCAGTATTCTTAAATACATTTAATATAATCATATAATGAATAAATCGGATAACATAAAAAAAAATTTGTCTTCGAATTTTAATTTTGTACTTAACACAACAATAATAATAATAATAATGATAATAATAATAATAATAATAATAATAATAATAATAATAATAATTTAATTGTTTTTCTTGCTTCCACTTTTGTTAATGTTTTTTTTTCTCCGTATAATTTAATAATTTTTATTGTTTTGATAGTAATGACAATGATATTTTTTTTTCTTTTGTTAAAGTTTCTAGGATATTTTCAGTCTTTCGTTAATTGTATGTTCTAATATTTATTGGATATTATCTCATAGGAATGTATATAGGGAGAAGAAAACATGGCCTAGGATTTTTTGAATAAAAACAACTAATATCAGTATTCTTAAATACATCTAATATAATCATATAATGAATAAATCAGATAACATAAATAAAATTTGTCTTCGAATTTTAATTTTGTACTTAACACAATAATAATAATAATAATAATTATTATTATTATTATAAAAATAATAATTTAATTATTTTTCTTGCTTACTCTTCTGTTAATATGTTTTTCCCCTCCGGATAATTTAATAAGTTTTATTGTTTTGACAGTGATAGCAATGGTAAGTTTTTTTTTTTTATCTTTTGTTAAAGTTTCTTGAATATTTTTAGTTTATCATTAATTATATGTTCTAATATTTATTGAATATTATCGCATAGGAATATATATAGGGAGAAGAAAACATGACCTAGAATTTTTTAAATAAAAAAAATTAATATCAGTATTCTTAAATATATTTTATATAATAATATAATGAATTAATCGAATAACATAAAAAAAATTTTATTGAATATTATCGCCTATAAATATATAGAGAGAGGAACAAAATGACCTAGGATTTTTTCCTTACAAAATTTAATATCAATATTCTTAAATATATTTAATGTAATAATATCATTAATAAATCTTATGAAAAAAAATTTGCCTTTGAATTTAAATTTGGTACTCTTTTGTTTAAGTTTATTTCTTAAAAACAAATTTACAATATTTTCATTTTTAATATTTTAAATATAATATTACCGGGGAAAAAATTAAACTAAAAAAAATACAAATTTGCTTAAATTATCTACAATTAAAAAATATACATGTCACTTTCCATTTTGATTACATAGATTTTATCAATTATAATTATACTAACTAAATATTAAAATAATAAAATATAATATATATAAAAGCAATCAATTTTCTATATAGATAAAAAAAAACCGCCGCATCACGCGGGTATACCGATCGTTCAAATCTAAAACCTGGATTGACTGAATGAATCAACTAGCCTTATTTTCAAATCATACTACAAAGATCATGGGCCCAAAAAAGGATGGTCAATTCACTGCCGGGCAAAAACACAAAATATATAAACATAACATACCAAGAACGAATAGAATAGTCGTTGCTCGTAGGGACACCTGCCTAACCGACAAGAAATAAAGATAACCTCAAATCTTTCGGAATCTTCCCTTCAGCCAATAAGTTATCGATATTTTTCTCCCCTTTGAGTTTTAGGCCCTCGCGTTTGATGGTGCTATGAGAAAACAACAACTCCACTCTGACTTTGCTTCCTGGAATTCGAATATTACTGGTAACAACCGCTGTATATCACACCTCTGCATCTATATAAAAGAACTAAACAAGCAGCTGAGGATGGAAACTAAGAAAAATATGATGGCAAACACAGAGCATGTAAAGCTTTTAGGGTTCTGGGCTAGCCCCTTTTCGCGAAGGGTAGAATGGGCTCTGAAACTCAAGGGTGTTGATTACGAGTACATAGAAGAAGATATATTCAACAAGAGTTCTCAGCTCCTAGAGTTAAACCCTGCCTATAAATTGGTCCCAGTGTTTGTCCATGGCGAGAAAGTGATCTCTGAGTCATTTGTTATTCTCGAGTATATCGATGAAACATGGAAACAGTGTCCCCTGATGCCTCAAGATCCTCACGAAAGAGCCATGACACGCTTTTGGAGTAAATTTGTTGAAGAGAAGGTGATTCTTGCTTAGCATTCTCTTAGTTTGTTTAATTATTGCTTGATTTTTCATTTAAATGGAGCGGAGCACATTAGTATTTTATTGCTTAGCCATTTCACTTTCCTATTCTTTTTGAAGATTTTGTTTGCTGCGTGGAAATCAATGTGCTCCCTGGGAGAGGAAAAGGAAAAGGCAGCAAAACTAACCGTTGATGCCGTAGAAAAGATAGAGGAAGAGCTGAAAGGGAAGCGATTCTTTGGGGGAGAGAGCATTGGCTACTTGGACATTGCAGTAGGATGGATGTCTTACTGGCTGCCAATTTGGGAAGAAGTTGGGTCCATGAAGATAGTAGATCCTCTGCAATTTCCGGCGCTAACTTCATGGATGAGGAATTTCCTCGAACACCCTGTGATCAAGGAAAACTTACCACCTCGAGACAAGATGATCATTTATTTCCAGAAACGAAGCCAAGAGTTTTCTTCTAGGCCTCGCGGGTAGTTTTGGACTTGATGAGAAGGGGACGTGGGAGCCAAATGAATCTCAACTGCATGTTTTCAGATACTTTTCCAATAATGAAATAAATGAAATTTCAGTGATCGAACTCTGAGTGGCTTCTTCTTCTTCTTCTTCTTCTTTTTCTTCCCAGATAACATATAAGAGCCCAGGATAGAGTTCGGATCAGAAAGAATAATCTAGATTAACTTCTTTTTTTAAAAAAATAATTAAAATAATATTATTTTGGTATTTATATTTTTTTTAAATCAATAGATTAAGGTCGTGTTTTAATCTGGCTATACTCTGGATTAATAAAAATATTAATTAATCTTGTTTTTGACCAGGTCAAATTCACTCTCTTCTAAGAGCATCTCTAGTGGGGAGTGCCATTTTGGAGAGGCAAATCTCCAAAAT
This sequence comes from Salix arbutifolia, assembly GCA_025169955.1. Taxonomy (NCBI): domain Eukaryota; kingdom Viridiplantae; phylum Streptophyta; class Magnoliopsida; order Malpighiales; family Salicaceae; genus Salix; species Salix arbutifolia. The sequence continues at coordinate 10,329,948 of CM045909.1, forward strand.
GGCACTTTGAATAGTGTAAAAATAGCATTTTTGTTGATGTGTGCTCCAGTGGTAAAAATCATTTTGGAGAGCCATTTATTTTTATATTATTTTAAATATAGTGCAATTATTTTCTATGTATTTTAATCATGCAATTAATTATACAATTAATAAGAGTAAATTATATAATTATATAATTGCTTTTAAAAACCCTCCAACAATATAATTATTAATTTTATATATTTCTTGTTAAGGTATTTGTAAATAAAAATAAATATTTTTGATATAATTATATTATCTTCTAATATATATATTATATTCATTATACAATTAATAGGAGTAAGTTATATAATTAAATAATTATTTTTAAAAAAACCCTCCAACACTATAATTATTAATTTTATATATAAATTTTTACTCTCTTGTTAAGGTATTTGTAAATAAAAATAAATATTTTTGATATAATTATATTATTTTCTAATATATATATTATATTTTATATATATATTATAATATATATAAAAGGTGGCCCCAAGGTGGGGCCACCCTTTTTAGCAGCATGTCCCGAGCTGCTATTTGTAGCAGCTCAGGAAGGGGGAGGTATTTTTACCTCCCTTTTTGGCACTTCCGCTAGAGTGTCTAAAAAGACTGAAAATTGCCAAAATATCATTTTTTTATTTTTGTCTCTTCAATTTGGCATGCCCGCTGGAGATGCCCTTACAAGCTAGCTGAAGAGTGAATCCAAATTTTATAACTAGTTAAAAGTGTCAAATATTTAGATAAAAAGAAGAAGGAAGAAACCTCATATTAGTTCCTATTTTGTTATCTATTTCTCAATTAGGTCCCAACCTATTTTCTTATCAATTGGGTCAAACAATGTGCTTGCAGTTGTGGTTGAAAATGTTCTTCATGTTGAAAATATTTTTCTTTCAAAAATAAAATTAAAATGATATTTTTTTATTTTTTTTTAAAAATTGACATTAGTACATCAAAATGATCAAAACACATCAAAAATATTTAATTTAAAATAAAAAAAAATTTCAATAATTTTCTAAAATACTTTTAAAATACGTTGTCAAACATCCCATTATCATCGATCAGGTTCTTATGTATAAAATTATTGCAAAAACTCGCAGAAAAGAAGAAGACTAACGCCTTAAGTACAGGAAACTTGGGGACTCTGATCTTGAAATCAGCGAAATCACTATTGGAAGGAAGTTTGGAACTGTAAGCACATTTAAAAAAAAAACAATTTGCTTTTCTCTTTTGTTTGAAGTTTGCATTGAAGTAATGGTAAATGGACTTGTCTGTTTTCTTCTTTTCGTGATTTTTTTTCCTGCAATGTTGTTTCAGATGACACGAGTTGCCTTGCCT